>OZ010789.1:195926925-196526925 GCA_963932465.1 Maratus speciosus
AAACCATTATTATATCTATAATGATTTTTTTACTTTTTAATTTAATTTACTCAAATCTTGTTAAATTTTCCCTGTATTATGCTTATTACCTATTAGTTTATATATTCCCATGAAAGTGCTTTATTGTTATTTAAAACTGCTAATTTAGTCTGTTACTAACTTTTGTATATCAATCAAAAATTGTAATCTTTACAAATACTTTTTTATCCCATTAATAAAGAGCTTTAAATATTTAAAACTTTTCTTCCATGCCTTTACTTCCAAACTTAAAATTTTGATCTGTTCGAGTACACAGACTAATTAAAAAACATTTTAGAAGTTATTTTTATAACTGTCAGATGGGCAAGTTTTCTTGACAATAGGAAGTAGTGTGCAAAAAAAAATCTAAAATATGAAAAAGAAGAAAACTTCGAGTGGAAAGTCTTTTTGCCAAATAGCATTAATGGGTTGGTTGCAAAATTTCAAATGAAATAGCAGAATATGTTTGATCATAGAATTATTAACCGTATTTCAAATGAGAATACTGAATGTAAAATTATTCTGAAGTCTTTTTAAAGTAGACTTAATTTTAGTTCTTCAAATAAATCATGAATCAAACCATGCGAAAATATCTGAAAAAAAAAAAACTAACAAGAATCAATTTCTTCCACCCACTCTTCAGAAACTTTTTTTTAAATATGGCATTATTAACAGTCTTGAAATTTATTTTCAGGCAAAAAAGCAATTCGTCTCGGTTTATTTCTACATTGATTCCTTATATTGCTTTAAACTACTTTTTATTCTAAATTTTGCATTGGCCGATATTCTTTACATTTCTGCCAAGAAATATAAGAAAAAAAATAAATTTAAAATCTGTGAAAAAGCATTATAAAAACTCTTATAAAATTCCAACCGCATTCGCATATTCAAAAACTATTATAATTACAGATATTTTATATAGTGTGGCTGTCTAAAATTTCCGGCCAGTTAGTTTCTTCGATTTGTTTGCCAGAACGTTTCAACGAAGAAGCACAATTGCTCCAAAGGTTAGTAATAAGCAAATTACTTCTGACCACGTGATCATTTTGATTGGATACTGAAGATACTTGGTGCCAAAGGGTGGGGGGGGGGGGCGCTCGAAATTCGCCTGTTCACAAGTTTCCGGTCATTCGTCATTCGTAAGTTTTTGCTATCGGTAAATGATTTTTTTGGCCGTGTTTGTTGATTAATCAACGTGAATAACATAGTTGAAATTAAAAAATAAAAATTTCAACAATTATTGTTCGTAAACGAATGATTTGTTTTTCCTTAAAGGGTTTTCTATCGTGAGATTGCAGCAAAGTTATCGATTGGAAAATTTACTGTGAACGATGCATTTTAAAAATATATAATATATTTATATATAAATATATAATAAATATATGGCCAGAATTATCAGGTGAAAGCAGTTGTTGACCCGCATAAAAATGCCGCAGGAATTACCCGTAATTCACGCTGTTAAAATATTGCTGAAATAAGTCAGTTTACCGTATCAAGACGCTTACGTATGACTTTACGGGAAAGTCGGTGTTAAAAAACCTTTCATAAGTAAAAAAAAAAATCAGAGGCTCGTCTGTCGTTTGCCAAGGAATACATAGACTGGTCAAGTGAAAGCTAAAAAAAAAGTACTATTTTCCGATAAATCGACGCTCAATCTTTTTGGGATTGATGGCAGACACTACGTCCGATAACCTAAAAACAAAAGGTAACATTCGAGATATGTTATTAATGCAATGAAACATGGCGGAGGACACGTTATGCTGGGGGGGGGGAGCATTTTCTGGAAAATGTGTCGGTCCGTTAGTTTAAATTCGCTGCAAGATGAATAGTGCAAGATGAATAAGGATATCTTGCAAAATCATTTCCTGCCTTATTGGTCGGAACTATCTGATTCAGAATCATAACGATCTAAAGCATATATGCAAGCACGTCAAGCAATGGCTTTCGCACAAAAAATTCCGCTTTTGAAATGGGAAGTCCAATCACCAATCCAATATAAAATCTTTGGAACGAACTTGAAAACATGTTTGGAAAAATAAATAAGACAATTCAGCAGCATTTTTTTTCAAAATTGCAAGAATCATGGAAAAAACTTACCATAGACGATCTTCAACCGTTCATTGAATCGATGCCGCGTTGCTGCCAGTACTTATTGCTAAATGTATGAATACAAAATACTAATTGTAAATGTTGTTGATAACTGTTATTTTCTATTATAATACTATTTTTTCCAAACTTGCGAAGATGGCCGAAAACTTTTGAGAACATGCGTTTTCCTTTGGAATTAATTTTTTTCAATTAAATTTATTGATATTTATTTTTTATTCCATAAATATATTCCTAACTGCTGTGTCAATAAAGTGCATAACTATCACTTTCAGATTCCTCTTCATATGCGTATACTTACAACTTAACCAAAACATTTATGCTGGCCGGATACTTATGACCGCCACTATATATATTTCTTAATTGGATAATTCAACACTTGCAAGCTTTATGAACTGAATATTGAGAGGATTTTACGATATATAATAATAGCCGAAGTTAGTGAAATGGTCATATTTGCAAGAAATAATACATTAATAGAAGTGACTTAGTCAAGTGACTTACTCAACAACCTTCGAGTACTGATCTTCAATATGGATACAACCCCTAAAATGAACCCGTTTTAAAATAATTTATTTCCCGTAAACTAATCGTAAGAATTTCTTGAAAATTCCTATTTAGGCTAATTGAAGGGTGTAGAATGTATTTCTGGTGTCATCATTGGACCTTGCTATTGAAAAAAACAAAGTTTTGGTTTGTTTTTATATGTAGATGTCTCCCTAAACAAATTTTACGTACATCATTTAAAAGTAGACTTCGAATCGTTTGGCAGTAGCAACTTTATTCTACTATCATTTGTTGCAGAGTTCGTAGGGAGAACTTACATTTTTTCCCACGATTGTACATCCATGCAAGTTGAGGACTGCTGCGTCTTTTTTCTTTTTTGTTATGGAAGGCATAGCCTGCAGCTAGTTCTGATCAGAGAAATCAATGCTAGCGAAAAACCTTCCCAGAGACAAAACATATACATATTATACTCATTTAAAGATATTCTATAGTAATTTTTATTTCTATAACGTTATTTTGCATAACATTGAAAAAAAAGCGTCCATTCAAAGATGTGTTTTCAAAATGTCTTGAAAGCTTTAAAAATATACATAAAATGAAAAATAAGTTACATTTGATTTTCATACACAAACATTACATTTGATTTTTATTTTATACGGACGTGCTTTATCATAAAATTGAAAAATAATATTTAATGTAAAGTAAACGCAAGAGATCATTTCGAATAAACCTTTAACCCCTTAACAGTTTCAGTTTTTGACACCTTACAAAAAATGTACGCAGAATTTACCACTATTTCATACTACAATTTCTGACATAAATTATTGAAAAATATCTGTCAATTAATGAAGCAGAAATTCTAGTTCAAAACAAGTAAAAATTAAATTAAAAAAATCAAAAAACCCGACTGCGTAAAAAGCGAACGAATGAATTATTTCTCATCAGTGTGAAACTATATTTTACATTATTTACCTTTTCTTTATTTACTTGTATTGATGGCTTTTAAGTTGTGTTTAATCCTTAGTTCCTATCTATAAACACTGTTTTGATGAGGGCCGTAGATGTCTCTGGAGGTAAGAGTTGCAGTAAAGCTAGAGATCCTACTTACACAACTTCCAGGTTGTGTAATATTTAAACGGTGCTTCTGACTGTAAAATAGTCAATGAAACATCGTCTTCATTTTGAAAGGCCTATAAAACGATATGCCACTTAATATGGTGCGTAATTTTTTTTTGTCTCTCTACCGCCATTTTTAATTTTACGGCCGCCATTTTGAATTTATAAGAACAAAACGTAGTCTATAACCATCCGATGGTTAAGACGAATCGATAGAGACCTCATTCATTAAAATCCGCCCAGCCGTTGGGATGTTTCGAGGTTATAAAGAAATCCACATACGCAAATATGCGTGAAACACATAACCCTTCTTGGCAGTCGGGTAAGTAGTGGTGTCAAAGCCTTTTAGTATCCATGTGATGTAAGCAAACACTTTTTGTGCTCATTGAAAACTGTTAAAGGGTTAACCTAGTTTTAAAATATCACTTATTCCTTAAATTTAAAAGACAATAAACAAAATAAATGATTACGTAATTTTACATAATTTGAATATTACATTTAATTATTTTAGTATACATTCGAAAGAAAACCCAATGAAAAATGTTAATATGTAATAGGTTCAATTAACTAAAAGGTTTCAATTAAATCATTCTAATTTCTTTATGTCTATTGTCATTTTCTAGTTTAAAATTATCAATGCATACTCTTTGTTAGAAGACACAGTAAGTTTAATGAGAATTCTTTGCATTCTTTTTAAAAACAGAAATGAATTTGTTCCAAACGAGCTATATCGAAATTTCATATTTAATCCTTTAATAAAGTTTCACTTATTATTTTCTCTAGAATAAGATTTAATACATTCATAATTTTAAATTATCACAGCAAACTTTATTTCTAAATTTCTACCCTTTAGTAACAAATAATTTATTTTCTAGCCGTTAAAGAAACTTGGGACAGCAAAGCTACTAGTTACCACATTTCTCAAAGTTAATTCAGTCTTTTTCGTTAAAAGCAAGTTGTGTTACAAAGCAAGATTTGCTGCTGTAACCAATGAAGTCGTTAAAATATTTTCTCCCTTGTGTATCGATAAGTAAGATACTTTTTCTCAGAGAAACAAACCGATTGATTTAGTATTACGGAAAAGCAAGTAAAAGCAACAATTTGAAGCAAAGCCGGCAAGTGTTTCAGAAAAGTGCTTAAATATCTAGAAAGTTAATTTAAATTTATTTAATTCGAATGTAGCATTATTAAAATCTGAAGAAATTTTATGAAATTCTAATGTGTTACATATATTTCTTTCTACAACAAGAAAATAATTTAAGAGAAAAGTTGTGCGTTTAGCAGTTTCTCAAAAATATCTTCTTACACACCCATAAATTACCAAATTTACGACGGTTCTTGCTAAACTGAGAGATTTAACTCGACTCAAGATGACAAAATAAATAAGTTCGCAGGGCCGTATCACGTTACATTTGAATTTTGCATAACAACGTGACATGTAGGTTTTGAAAATATAGATATTTTATGACATTTCCGAGTGTGTATATATAGGACATATTAAAGTACGACAAAATATACGTGACACTTTCATATTTTAAACGACACTTGTGATGCATGGATATCCATTTCGCGTAGTATATTTTAAGTGTGAAGAGAAACTTGAAGTGAGATACAAGCAAGATACAGAGCAAAATATTAGAGAAATATATGCTTCAGTTACTTAAAGCTGTGGGACTTCTTAAAAATGGTATATCGATAAATATAACTTATATACACATGTTATAAAAGTTTTTTCATTTAAAAGTTAATTTGAAATTGAAAATGCAGCAGAGTAGGAGAACATGTATTTTCCTTAAGATTTATATAAAATTTTAAGAGGCAACAGAAGCATTTCTCATGCCACATATGCATATTTTTAAGTCCTTTGTTTTACAGACTATTTTCTGACAATGAAAGAGTTATCAATTTAAGGCGTCTCAAGACTATTAAAATTGGAAAAAAAAGGAGATTAAAGATCATTTTCAACATTTAATATCTTAAACAGTATTTGATTTTAGGTAAAACTTTTACTGGAATTAAAAGATATAGGTATGTTCTTTCATTTGATGTATTTAAAAATTTCAAGATGCACAATTAGCATTTACAGGGGGCTCCAAACTGTCAGACATTTGTCGAGCAGAAAATTGGCATAACAGATTACGCACAGATTACAAAAGTAATTTTACAACTAGAATGGAAATTTGTGTACCTAATTATACTTGTATACATTGCAATAATTACCCTGAACCTAAATAAATGTATATTTAAAGCATTTTTATATCTTTAATAGAAAGTTGTATTTAGCTAATGCAAAATTTGGAAAATTTCAACTGTATAATCACATAAAAAAAATTTCTTTGAACAATAGAAAGGAAATTTACGTTCACTTTATACAGACTAATGTGAAACATAAGTTTCGAAAATTTCATGAAAAAATATTCAGAAGTTTTTGAGATATCGTACGCCTTTTGGCCAAAAACGTCATTTAGAGAAAAATGACTTGAAAATTTCAGAAACCCCGCTTCAGCTATTGAGCGGGTAGAATTCTAAAAGCCGTAACCTCTGTTCCAATGGGAATTTCAAAAAACATTTATATCAAAATGTTAAGTAAATAAAAGTATTTAACATCTAAAAATATTAAATTTTCGAAAATTTTAAAGCTTAAAGTGTTCTGAGACCGCTTAAACATGTAATGGTGAAATTAAGACTGCAATATTTGTATCTTAATAAGCATTATAATTTAAAACTGTCATTATAATATAAAAAGTCACTAATGCACATGAGAAATATACAGCGCATGTAAAGATATATTTTAAAAAATCATTTTCCTTCATGAAAATTCTATACCAAACGTTTTGTATGTATCAAGAATTGATATATATATATATATATATATATATATATATATATATATATATATTAAGACATGTTATAATACATTATTTTGTATAACAAAAATACTGAATATTTAAGCAACATGTAGGATGTTTATATGTCATTGTCCACTCGACAGTGCGCATCTTATTTTTTATTATCAAACAAAACACAGTCTTATTTTATGAGAGTAGACAGAATAGCTTTCAAAAGTTTTAGCCTTTTTTAAAAATCTGTTTTAAGAACTTAATGAGAAGTTATAGAAGCGAACTCAGCATGCTTGAGGAGTTATTTCGATTTTCGATTTAAATTTGATAACAAGTTTGAAAGCTGTTCAAAAGAAATAAATGTAAAAGTTTTAAACTACATATTACATTTAATTTAAATACTATACATCAAACCAATAATGCTATTTTACACTATACCAGTTTTTTAAAATAAAGCTTTGACTATTATATCTAATTGCTCATATTATATCCTTTATATCTTTGATGTCTTCTATCTATATTTGGATTGCTGTTACTTTTTTGAAAACGTTAATCTGTTAAAAGTGTGTTATTTTACATTATATAAAAATCTGAATTATGTATTGTGTTGGTAAGAAAGTCTTGCAACAGAGCACATGCAAAAAGGAGAAACGTTTTATTTTAACAACAAAAGATTATACAGTAATGTAGCCTCATTCTGCATCTATAACTCTATAACATTTATATCACAATTCTTCATCGTCTACACTTGACTTCCTGCCGACTTACGTTCGATTTCAAAAGATATATCACCATAACAAAACAGCAGATATCAGCAGGATGCCTTTGAATAATGAATGAATGCCTTGAAGGCACTGCAGATATTAACTGTTGCAGTTCTTAAGGATTTCTGCTACGCAGAATGCCCTTGCAAGAAAGAACTCGTAATAAGCAAACGTTCGAAGTTTGCTTTGATCCATATTTGCTCATATTGCCTGCACGGAACAAATGAATTGCTTTTATAACCTGTGGCATGGAATGCTCTAAACGAGTCTTGCATTTACTACTCACGTATGTTCTTGAACTCAGTCATTAGAAAAAATATTTTTATAAAAAAACGCTATACAAGAATATCTAATCAACCGAATATATAAACTTAAAGTTAATAATTAATAATTCCGTGAATCTTTGTTAAAATAGTATAAATTTGTGAAAGTAAATTTGAAATTCGTTGTAGTGCAAACTGTATGCCACTGAACTAATGTAGTAGTTAGTTTGGACAATGAGAAGCAATTTCTCAGTTCATAGAAACATTCTTCAAATACACAATACACTGAAATGCAGCGTAACTATCAGAGCGGCATTTACTTACTACATTTTTACCAAATTGCAATGAACTTTTCTATAATATTTAGAAACGTTATTTTCCTTTTCTGTATTAAATTCGCATTAGAAAACTTTTCATTTGTAAAAAATGAATTGTAATATAAAAATTACGTGCTGATAATTACAACAGTAGTATTAAGTTTTAGTTGAAATTATACAAATTATAAATTTATCATTTCATTACAATATAAGTAAAGTAAACTGTAGGTTTAATAATATTTTTAGTCTTTTGTACTTTATTTTTTTTTTAAATATACAGCTTAATACATGTAAAAGGATTTAATATACTATAATAGTAAGCATAATTGTAAATAACAAAACAAAATCAATTTGCGTTCTTGGTACCGCCTGATTTGTATCAATATAAAATATAACAGCAGAAAAAAAATATTTTTTGAACTTTTAGTTCAGTTTTACTGTAATCATCTTTAACGTCTTTCAAATTAAAACTAATTACAGTAGCGCTCAAAATGATTTTGACAAAGACAGAAATTGGCTTATTTAAAAACAATAATAAAATACAAAACTCAATCATTTATTTTATTTAACCATATTCAATGTTTTAGAGAATTTTAGTAAATTAACTATCATTCGCTAGATAATAACGTGAAACCCATGAAAACTCAGAAAAATGATAAATCAAAAGCATTTTGACATTATAATAAAAAATCGTTTTAACACAATAATTATCAAATATAGTAATGTATTAGTCAATATTTTGTAGCTTATCCTCTAACCTTTATGAAAGCCTCACAACGCGCGGGCATCAAGTCGACTAACTTTTGTATTCGATCAAAAGGAATTCGGTCCCACTCATTTTTAAGAGCTTTGTATAAAGCCTTCTTATTTGAATAATTTTAGCATCTTACTCTATGATCTAATCCCTCCCACAGATGATCAATGGGGTTCAAATCAGGTTTTTGACTTGGCCACTCTAGAACCTTTATTTTTTTGCACTTCATAAAATCACTTACGTATTTGGATTTGTGTTTCAGGTCATTTTCTTGCTGAAAATACCCCTCAGGAGGCATGTTTTGTTCAGCATATGGAAGCAAATGAGTCTTTAATATATTAGCATACATAAAAAGATTCATATTTCCCTCAATTCGAACTAATGGTTCAACTCCTATGCGAGAAAAACAACTCCAAACCATGACATTGCCGCCTCCATGTTTGACCGTAGATATCTGATATCGAACAACGTATTTTTTGTTTTTAGTACGTCGAATGTACTCGATTCTACCAGAAGACACTAAACTTGCTTTCATCGCTCTACAAATCATTAGACCACTCTATACGTGTCCACGGTTTATGCCGTTTTGCGAATGCAAGTCTAACCTTCCCATTCTTAGCGGATATCAAAGGCTTTTTTGCTGATCTTAGGCCGTGCAAACCATAGAGGTTTAGGCGTCATTTGACAGTTGGAATGTGTATGTCTATGCCGCAATTTTCTTTTTCATTTTTTATTCTAATTCATTTTTTATTCCTACAGCCGACTTACGACAGTCACTTGTAGATAAGCTTTTTTATAATATAGTCAACATTGCAAGCTTTTTTTTTTTCGGACGGGCACTTCGAGGCTTATTTTCGATTGATATCCGTTTATTAAAAGCTTTATTCCATGTACTGACAAGCTGTCGAGACACGTTAAAAGAACAAGCAACTTCTGCTTGCGTCCTTCCTTGCTTAAGTGCATTTACAACGACTTTTCTAAAACCACTAGAATATTCTTTGCATTTCGACATTTAAAAATAATCACTAAAAGTTAATATAAACACTAATCAAAGCTATAGAGCAACTGACGCCTTCAACAATTAAATGCAAACTAACTGTCGAAATACTTTTGAGCTAAGGAGGAATCCTATTTCTTCACTGGCGCCGAATGTAAACAAACAAGTTGAAACTTGCTACCTTTGAATAACAGCAGTCATATTGTTCTTAATGATAGAGAATATATTTTCTTTTATATTTTTATATTAAACAAAATAAGAGCGAATATAATGGTGTCAAAATACTTGCGAGCGTTACTGTATCTCCATTCTGAAAAATGGAATGGTTAAAATGCATTTGTATACAATAATTACAGTAATATGCAGTGATTTTGTAAATAATAAATAGTTTTACTTTCTATTTTGATATGTATTTAACTTCCATTTGCATCTCATTATGACAAAAATTATAATAAGTGTAATGAGTCTTTTAAATTAACGAAATACACTTGGGTTCTCAAAAATAAAAAATATTCATAATTTTTTTAAGAGATATTCTCTATTTCAGTGTTCTGGTAATATATGCTAAACAAACTAATTTTGTAGAATGAATTAAAAATGTGTTTTGCTATTATTATTACTTTTTATGTTACTTTATTTTAAGGTGGGTTGTGCTTATTGTGAGGGTGTATTTTTTACGTTTTCATGCGAAATATATCTTCCTTTATTTAAACAATGATACCCATTTTGTTGAACACCATGAGTATAAAAGTAACTTAAAAAAATATATATTTAAAAAAAAAGACTCTGGAAAAGATACTTGTAGAAAATGAAAATTAAACGCATTTTATTTTTACTCTTATTATAAATTTTGCTGCCAAGGAAGGTCTCCATACTAGCATACTCCGGAAAATCTGAAAAAAATATATAGATTGTTCTTCTCATGGAGATAGATATGTACAATAGTAAATAAGGAAATTTCCGGGGGATCTCGATAGAGTATCCGTAAAAACACAATGAAAATTTCATTATTTGGTGATTTAGCACCGATTGGCGATGGAATAAAATTTCAAAAAATACCTTTTAAAATCAAATACTTTTTAAGGTAAAAATGTTTCATGATGAACTTGTTTAAATTTAATTTAAATATTTTTCGTTTTGTGAGTTTTATTTGGTTTTAACAATAGTTTTGTCATATATTTATATGTATTTATAATGAAATTTAACTATCAGATTTTATGATTTAAAACACATTTTAAATCAAATAAAATTGTTTCAAAATCAAAATTAAGTCCAATTGAGCTCTGTCGGAACGATTCAGCTTTGTTGCTATGGTAACAACGACTTCTTTGATATTGAATAAAATATATACTGCATCATTCTTCATCTCGCATTTATTTTGGAATACGCTTATATATATGAAAATATATTTTTCATCGTGAAAATATTTTTTATACATGAAAATATTTTTACAGTGATAAAATTAAATAAATGCAGCAGCAACAAAGCGGTGTCATTGTCCCTTAGCGTATTCCTCTTACTGAACGATACCTTTGCAAAGCACGCCATTCATTGCTTTCGCGTTCATAATAGACCGGGCGGCGGCGACACGAATGACTACGTCATCGAGTTACGGGATGAAATCATGATGCAGGACAAGATTTTTAGAAGTAGATTAAGGAATGACTGGTCTGCCTCTACATTTCTTTGTACGATAGGCGCAGCAGCGGGTGCCATCTCGTGTACAAATGAAAACCCTATAAACATAGTATTTTACATTACATTGCCATATATACTATTTCGTATCGACTTTCAAGATGAATTAAGGGTTTAGGAAAAGCTTATTAAGAGTACGTGAGGAAAAGACTGATTCGGCATAACTTGGTACAAAGCGCGAAGAACGGGGGGCGCCAATTCGTTATTTTCAGTGTTATTACGTCATCGAGTTACGGCTTGAAATTCTGGCAAATGAAACATACCGACTATTACAATACGAATATTTCAGTCTGCCTCGTCATATATTGGTAGGAGATGAGCAGAGCGGAGCGCCAATTCTTAATTTTGGCAGTATAATCACCTCATCGAGCTACGACTTTAAAATTTTGCACATTAAAGGAACATATGAGTACAATAAGAATATTTCAGTCTGCCTCGTCATATCTTGATAGGAGACGAGCAGAGCGGGGCACTAATTTTTAATTTTTGTGGTATAATCACGTGATCGAGTTACGGGATGAAATCATGATGCAGGACAAGATTTTTAGGCGTACATTAAGGAATGACTGGTCTGCCTCGACATTTCTTGGTACGTTACACGCAGCAGCGGCGCCAACTCGTCATTTTGGCGTCACTATCACGTCATCGAGTTACGGGATGAAACCGGTGCCAAATTAAAGGTGAAAAAAAGTCTTTTAAGAATATTTTGGTCTGCCTGCAGATATCCTGGTAGAAACACCCGGCAGACTAAAATCTATAACAAAAATATACATCATAATCTACAAATGAAAACCCTATAAACACAGTATTTTACATTAAACATTAAACATTCCGATTAGTACGATACTTATATTTCAGTCTGCCTCGTCATATCTTGGTAGGAGATGAGCAGAGTGGGGCGCCAATTTTTTATTTTGGCGGTATAATCACGTCATCGAGCTACGACTATAAAATTTTGCACATTGAAGGAACATATCAGTACAATAAGAATATTTCAGTTTGCCTCGTCGTATCTTGATAGGAGACGGATATTTTTAATATTTTTGAATGTGATTATTTATAATATTTATTTTTAGTATTATTAATATATAGTATTATTATATATAGATATATCGTATTTAAATAAAGATAGATTATAATATATAGAATTATTAATATATAGAATTATGATTATTTATAATATTTATGAATATTTTTTCAATATTTTTAATCTGCTATAAAAAATTAAATTTAATCACGAAGTGAATTCACAATGAAAGAAAAATATTTTCCTCTAAATAAACTTTTTTAAAGATAAGTGTCTAAATAGAATAAACTAATTTCTCGCTGATTCTTTATTCATATATATCTTTATTTTATTTATTTATTTATTATTATTAATATTTGTTAAAAAGAAATTTTTTACATGAAACAATAGTTTTTGTCAAAGTCTAGGTTTTTGTCTTAATAAACTTTTCCTAAACCCTTAATTCCTCTTAAAAGTCGATACGAAGTAATATATATGGCAATGTAATGTAAAATACTGTGTTTATAGGGTTTTCATTTGTACATTATGATGTATTTTTTTGTTATAGATTTTAGTCTGCCGGGTGTTTCTTCCAGGATATGCGCAGGCAGACCAAAATATTCTTAAAAGACTTTTTTTCACCTTTAATTTGGCACCGGTTTCATCCCGTAACTCGATGACGTGATAGTGACGCCAAAATGACGAGTTGGCGCCCGCTGCTGCGCCTAACGTACCAAGAAATGTCGAGGCAGACCAGTCATTCCTTAATGTACGCCTAAAAATCTTGTCATGCATCATGATTTCATCCCGTAACTCGATGACGTGTTTATACCGCAAAAATTAAAAATTGGCGACCCGCTCTGCTCGTCTCGTACCAAAATATGACGAGGCACACTGAAATAGTCTTATTGTACTGTTATGTTCCTTTAATGTGCAAAATTTTATACTCGTACCTCGATGACGTGATTATACCGCCAAAATTAAAAATTGGCGCCCCGCTCTGCTCATCTCCTAACAAGATATGACGAGGCAGACTGAAATATTCGTATCGGACTAATCGGAATGTTTAATGTTTAATGTAAAATACTATGCTTATAGGGTTTTCATTTGTACATTATGACGTATTTTTTTGTTATAGATTTTAGTCTGCCGGGGGTTTCTACCAGGATATGCGCAGGCAGACCAAAATATTCTTAAAAGACTTTTTTTCACCTTTAATTTGGCACCGGTTTCATCCCGTAACTCGATGACGTGATAGTGACGCCAAAATGACGAGTTGGCGCCTGCTGCTGCGCGTAACGCACAAAGAAATGCCGAGGCAGATCAGTCATTCTTTAATGTACGCCTAAAAATCTTGTCCTGCATCACGATTTCATCCCGTAACTCGATGACGTGATTATACCGCAAAAATTTAAAATTGGCGCCCCGCTCTGCTCGTCTCGTACCAAGATATGACGAGGCAGACTGAAATATTCTTATTGTACTGATATGTTCCTTTAATGTGCGAAAATTTAAAGTCGTAGCTCGATGAGGTGATTATACCGCCAAAATTAAGAATTGGCGCCCCGCTCTGCTCATCTCC
Organism: Maratus speciosus; assembly: GCA_963932465.1. NCBI lineage: Eukaryota > Metazoa > Arthropoda > Arachnida > Araneae > Salticidae > Maratus > Maratus speciosus. The sequence goes on from OZ010789.1 coordinate 195,940,891, forward strand.
TACCAAGATATGACGAGGCAGACTGAAATATTCGTATTGTAATAATCGGTATGTTTCATTTGCCAAAATTTCAAGCCGTAACTCGATGACGTAATAACACTGTGAAAATAACGAATTGGCGCCCCGTTCTTCGCGCTTTGTACCAAGTTATGCCGAATCAGTCTTTTCCTCACGTACTCTTAATAAGCTTTTCTTAAACCCTTAATTCATCTTGAAAGTCGATACGAAGTGGTATATATGACAATGTAATATAAAATACAATGTTTATAGGGTTTTCATTTGTACACGAGTTGGCGCCCGCTGCTGCGCCTATCGTACCAAGAAATGTCGAGGCAGACCAGTCATTCCTTAATGTACTCCTAAAAATCTTGTCCTGCTTCATGATTTCATCCCGTAACTCGATGACGTAGTCATTCGTGTCGCCGCCGTCTGCTCTATAATAACATTTAACGATAAAAGCACGGTCTTGCATGGTTAGAGACATTGCCGATTCATAACAATGAGAACTCTGATAAACAGGCTCACTTTTATCTGACAAATCAAATAACGTGTAAAGCACATTTGCATAAATCTGATATTCCTCTTCCTGCCGTAAGCCAATTACAAGCCATTGCGGTTTTGCATAACTCCACAAACATTTTCGTTTAGAAACTATTAAAAACATTTTAAACCGATATATTTGTATCTTAAGGCCGTATTCAGGCTTTAAAAATCACAACTTTGCAATCTGTAAGAAAATGATTTCCAGAATGTGCACACATTTACGAGTGATTTGCGATCTCAAATTTTGTGATCGCTAATTTGTGGTATGAACTTTTAAGAACACGAACGGAATATTATTACACGGATGGCGCACTCAAGTCTTGTTTCCTTTAATGGTTTTAAATGATAATTTTATTTGATGAATGTTTCTTAAATGTACAAAAATGATAAACTCGTGTAACAAAAGGTTAAGTTATATTCCGACCCTTATTTCGGTTAACAATATTGTAATTGCATACAGTGCCATTTCGTCCCCGGTGGTGATTATTTGAATTTCTTTCTTTTGGGCAGTAAATAAATTCCTATGACCTCCTTTAAACTATTACCAAGCTTTATAACATTTGGTTCAGTAGTTTTCTTTTTATGACCATTTTAAAGTGGAACTTTAATTATAACCACCCAATTTTTAAATGACGAAAAAGTCTCATTTTAAAGATTATTTAACGTATAAAAATTAAATGATAAAAAAGAACTAGGGGGGAAATATAATATTTTTAACGAAATCCTGTCTTTCAAAATGTGTCTTTTTATTTACCCTGCAGCTAAATTCCCGTTTTTCTTTTCTCGCTAGAAATTTAAACTCATTAAAACTTCAATAATGTGTAGTTTAAATAATTCAATGATTTGTTTGTCACACAACAGAAAAGATCAACCGGTTAAAAATCCAATCCAACTGAATACAAATTATCAGCTTGATGTTACATTTTAAAATATGTTATAGAATATTTCATGCTAATTTCATTAAAGTTCTATAAAGAAGTAAGGGAATCCTTATAGTCCAGAAAATATTTTCACGCGCAGCACAAAATATATTTTCGAGTTGAAATATGAAACAAAAGATACATTATATTCTTTGAATGATCATTCTCTGTATTTTAGTTTATGTTAATAATTTTTTTCAAAACCAAATGTGATCTTAAGTGATACAATAGATTGGCTTTCTGACACATATACATATAGTATGTATATGTCGTATAAGTTTACTTATGTCAGTCATACAAAATTATTTACAATGTCAATTCTTTGTGGCAGAGTAATTTTTCTTCTTAAATGTCAATACGATTCAATAAAGAGATAATAAATATAGTTTTTCTCTGATCCGCAAATAATAAATAGTTGGAAACACCTACTTTTTGTGCAATATGTCATTGTAATCTGTTACGTATAAAAATAAACACGTTATCAGTTCATATCGATGTCATTAATGTATATTCTTAACGGTAGTTCATCTTTTGGTCACGTTGATACAAAAAATATCTATGTGCTAAAATTTTATAGTGAATATTTTCAACCAAATTATAGAAAAAAATTAAATATATTAAAGGCGATTAAAATTATTCTTTTATTAAGGATATGTGAAAGTAATAAGATACTAACGATGACGCAATCAGAAATTATTTTGTCTAAATTATCATTTGCTGTATTATTTCCCATTTCAAAAGATCATACTATTTTTAAGATAGAATTTAAAATTTATTTTTTAAGATGCAGTTTTTTTTTTTTAGAATTTGAATAACTGTAGTAATATATTCTATAAAATTGAATTAGCTACAATATTGGTAAAACGATGTAATAATGATGACTTATATCATGTACAGTCTTAATCCAAGAAATATTTAATCACTTGAGACGGGATTTGACAATAGTGTCTACAGGAAGATTGTAGAATAAAATGAAATGTTAAATTTCATAGGGTATTAGCTACGTTTAATTGTATGATTAAAAATCTAGATTAAAATAAAAATTGTATCAAACCACAAAATATGATATATCTTTAAGTTTATCGTTAATGCATTTAACCTGTTCATGCAACAAGAAAGTTGAAACAAGCTAAATTTGAGGCAAGGTAACTAAATTCATTCGAACAATTCATATTTCTGTAAGTTTTACTTAAATATTGAAAGAAATAGAGATTTCAAGAATGCATGAGCATCGTTTTCGCCTGTGTTGATGCTCTATAAAATTTATGAAATTAAATTTTTGCTGGTAAACTTACGATTGTGAAGTAGATAAATTCATAAATAATGGTATATAGAATTTTCAAAAACATTATTTCGATACAAAATCCTTTAACTTTCTTAATACAGAGGGAGTAAAACGATCTAGGCTAAATTTGTTTTCCACAAATCTTCCAATGTGATTTTCAGAACTAGTACTATAGCACGTAAAAGGGCATATAAAAATGAAGTATAATTGTGGGCAATATTGGAGAATAAGAGTCGCTAAGGATCTACGGTTTCTTCTTCAGTAACTTCAATGCCAAGGTAAGCTGTTTACAGATGACTGCATTCCGACTATGTTATTGGTGTTGAATCTATAGATAAAATGTGCGAGTTACATTATTGCCCTATAGATAAAACAGTAATTCTCAAGAATGCCGTATTCTCAGGAAGAAACTAACAGCTTTAAATAACTTTTGGAACTATTCATCAATGTTTAAGAAGTTAATGATCATCCACGTTATACACTTTAATTGGATTTTGCAGGGGAGGGGGGTTATAGCTTATCAAACTGAGATATATTTTTTTGATAATTGATGCAATTTGAATAATTAAAGAATAAAAACTGACGAATATCTCAAGCAAATCACTCAAACTCCGAATGAGTAATACCAATTTTAATTTTCTATTTTATTTTATTCTATAAATATGATTAAACTGACTTTTGCTTAGTTAAATGAGAACCACTTTCAGAAACATTTTCCATTTGTCGATCTTATGCCCGGAGTACCAAAATTTATTAACTTTATAGCACGAGAGATGATTTTAGTTTTAAATACTGCGACTAATGCAATTTTACTTTCTAGCATAGCACAAATTAGAGAATAAGAAACCTTATTTTACATTTTAAGTAAAGACAAAGTGTTTCAACGCAAAGGTAATCTGTTTACAGATGATGACATTCCGAGAATGTTGTTGAATACTCATATACAAATTCGCTAACGCTTAATAAATACAATAAACATACATCAGTGTACTGTTATTTATTTTACTATATCATAAGTTAATTACTCATGGCTACATTTCCAAAACAAAACATTCCATCAACTTGTAAACAAAACACAGACGATAAAAGACATTGCCAATAATCTAAAGCATAAATTTGACCAATGGTCCCAGTTGAATGAATTTCATTCAAACACAATTGCATTTCATTATCACATCTTAATATTTAAACAAATAATACAGAATGTACTAATAAACAATAAATCAACAAATTACAAAAGATAACAATAATTTTTCCATGGGTAACAGACATTTTTTTTTTAGTTGGTCTCTTGAAAATACATTGTTGTGTTTTTATGTTTACTACTCTAATAATTCCATCATTACCTGGAAATAACTTTACAATTCTACCCAGAGGCAAATTGCAAATAGCAACATTGTTCTCCTTTATAATTACTAAATCATTTATTTTAATATTTTCTCTCTCAAACATCCATTTTACTATTTGTTGTAAGGAGTTCAAATAATCTTTGGAACACTTTTTCAAAAAACATAGAAGAATTTTTTTATTATTTCCAATATTTTAGATTAGATTAGAATCATGAACATTAGTTATTTCACGTTCAAAAATAGAGTTGATTGGCCTACCAATATAGAAAGTGGCCAAGAATCAAAGCGTTTAAATCATCTGGATCAGATGAGAAAGGTACAAGAGGACGTTGATTTAGGATTACTTCCATCTGTGTTATTACAGTAAAAAAGCCATCACACGTTTCAGATGATATTTGAAGGATTTGACACTTGCTCCTGAAAGGGCTCCAAAGTTTGGAGCCCTTGGTGGGATAAATTTCCAGTTAATACCCTCATTGCTCAAATATCCAGACAAATTATCGTCAGGAATTTTAACTAGATTATGTAATCGTTTGAATTCATTATTACTGATTAAAAAATTTTGAGCGCTATCAGAAAAAAGACAAGATTTTTTTTTTTTTCTCCAAGAAAAAAACTTGTTTAAAGTTTCGATGAAGGATTTTGAATTTAACTCAGTAACAATCTCCAAATGAATTGCACGCGTTACAAAAAAAATAAATATGGCTACATATACGTTATGGTAAATTCTTTTACGTAAGTACTTCTATTTTATGATAGAATAACCAGTAAAATCAACACCTGATAACACCTGAGCAGATAAATGGAGAGTTCTAATAACTACTGAAATTCCTGACGAATAGTTTTTGAACTTTTAAGATGTAAAGAATACGTTTGGTTTCATATTTCGCAGTGAATATTTAGTTGGGAGGATTATTAGATGGATAATAATAAATTTAATAATAAAATAATATCTGCGATCACCCATGTAACAAAAAATATTGAAAAAGTTCTGACACTGTGTTAAATGACCCTGTAAGTCATGTTCAACGTTTGTGTGCATTTGTGTAAGAACAGCACACATATTCGTGAAAATGTTAACGTTTCTGTGAAAAATACAAACATTTTTTTGTTGATAGCATACAGAGTTTTCAACCAAATTCAACCAAACTTTCCAAAAACCTGACAGAGGACAGTAAAAATAGTATACTGCAATAAAAACATGAATATATTGGATATTTGATGAGATATGGATATTTGTATGAAATAATTTTTCACGGCTTATGCGTGGACGATTTAAAATAATTTCATTATTTGGTAGTCAGCTATTTAGGGTAACTTCTATAACAAGTCCAGTCAATTATTGTGAATCTCAGAAAGATACAGCGAGCTGATTGAAACATTGTGGAAAATTCCTTATAATACAGCGACTTTTACAAAACAATTCAATATATCGCTCCATTTTCCTGATTTTTCGCGATATTTGACTGGACATTTTATAGAAGTTACTCGAAATAGCTTACAACCAAAATAGGAAAAAAAATTAATCTTCTACGCATGCGCAATTAAACAATACTTCATAAAAATGCCCATATATCATCAAATATTCAATATATTCATGATTCAATTATAGTATACTGTTTCTAAAGTTCTTTGTCAGGTTTCCGGAAAGTTGTGTTGAATTTCGTTGAAAATTCTGCATGCTATAAACAAAAAACTTTTGAATTTTTCCCGAAACGTGAACATCTTCACGAATATGAGTGCTGTGCTTACACAAATACACGAAAATGTTGAAATAGACCCGAATTGTCTTTAACACAATGACAGGTTCGGTCAGGTGGGGAGGCCTACCAATTGGTTTGAGCTCAACAAGCCTTAACCTTAACACGTTGATAGACGATTTTCAGCATTTTATGTTACACAGGTGATCGCAAATAATATTTTATTAGTAAATTTATTATTGGTCCACTAATTGTTCTCCCGATTAAATCTTCACTGATCAATATGAAGACAAACGTATTCTTTTCTTCATGGAACGTCAAAAACAATTCGTCAAGAATTCGTCAAAACGTGTAAAATCACAAGTGTCCCGCGCTTGAGAGAGATTAGAATACTCATCATTAAATCCATCTGTTATTATCTCAAATAAAACGTTATATATCTTATATTTATAAAAAATAAAAAATGCGTACATTTTTTTTTTAATTAAACATGTTTAGATTTTGAAGACATATTTATTCATATGCATATATTTGCATTCGAACAAAGCATTAACTACAGACTTGAAAATAATAGGGAATATTAAGAATTTATCGTAATTGTGTGCATTATATATGTTTTTAATACTTTAAATGTTTTTATTACACTTAGTTAATTAGACTAAATACCCTTTATTTTATAGAATTAAAAATAATCATATACCTATACGATTTTATTTTATACATTTTTAATAGCTAGTGTATGGTATTTTTGTTTTTATTTTTAATATATTTCCGCATTAACTAAAAAAAAATAAACGCTCCTTTGAAAAAGATCCAGAATCATTTTCGATTTAACAAATAAAAACGTTCTATATTGATTTCTTCGACAGTTATATTTATAAAATAGTTTTTCCCTTCAGGGTTTAAAGAGAAAAAAAATCAGATCTGAACTTCACTATATTGGCATTAACCAGTAAAAGAGCTGCATTTTTTCTTTAAAAGATCTTTTCTATAAAATTATATTTCAATACCTTACTATTACAATTCTCTAATAATAACAATGTTACTTTTAAATATTACCATAAATACTTTTTTTTTTATTTTATAATATTGTGTACCATTTAATCAATCATAAATTATGCTTCAGCTTTTGTTCTTTTTTACCATTATCATCTTTGTTTATGATACCAATCAGAACTTTTTGTTAGTAAAAACGTACATTCGTAAATGTTCATCATTAAACATTAAATAAAGAAAATTTACTCATTATTATTTGAGGTGTTCACAACCATAGTAGACCAAATACATTTTGGAAAAAAAAATAAGATAGTCCATTTAGAATGTCCATACGATATGTTTTTTCTACTCCCACAGTGAACGAAGTCTATTTTCACATACTTTTTCATACATGGCATCTGTTTACAGACTTTGTTTACTGTGGGAATGAATAAGACAGATTTTATCCACCTTCTAAATGAACTTGTATCTTTTTTTTTCCAAAATGGACTTGGTCTACTTTGGTTCTGTGCCCCTGATTTATAAGTCAGTCTGCAAACCGAAATCCCTCAAATTTCTCTTCAGATAATTATTAAGCTAATAAATTTTAAACTACAAAAATAACCTCTGAACATAAAAATAATAAAAATATTTTCTTGTGACCAAAATACAACAGGTATTGTCCGCATTATCTCCAGCGTGATGTGGAAGGTGAGCGTATCCCCGTCACTGCAAAGCTGATATTACTCAAAGTTGACAAATATCAAAAATAGGACAGGATAATTGAAAAGAAAAAACCTATTGGACAATTTTTGCTGCAACATGAAACTTATAGCACTTACATCTGCATAAAGTTCTCAAAACATATATAAAACGTAAAACCTTTAAGAATTAAGACGTATAAAAGATAAGGGAGATTGAGTAAATTTATCATCAGACACAATTTGACTTCTCCTTCCTTTTATGGTGATAAAGTGACATATTGCCTAATAAACCATTTTTTCTGATTAACTGCAATTATGGCACTTTTTCTTAGCAAGACTATAGCACCTATGGCATATCTATTAGTGCAGTAATACACAAAATAAATATTTTTCGAATTGGGTCACGCTTCGTGTGGATGAGCAGTATGTCCCATTTTATGACGAAATGCTGTAAAATTTAGTTACGGTGATTTCACAGTATAGTAAGCAAGTGACGGTCACCTTAGACTGGTGATGAGAAGAAATGTAATATTATTTTTCGTCCCTGCTGTAATTGTGACTGTTTGTGACGATTGAGACATCACAGTGACTTCATATCGCTGCGTTGTTAGTGAAGTTAAAATGGAAATTTCGACAAATTAAATGTATATTTTATCGTATATATGTGACACAGTGTTGGAAAAGTCTTATTTATCAGTTATATGAATAATAAAATTGTAAAATTCAAATTAAGAAGAACAAATCTGACTATAAAGGAAGACCTTTAATTTACTGACGCATTTTACATTCAATATAAAATAAAGTAAATAACATACGAGTATGCTAGAATGAAATGATTTTTATAACAAGAATTGTTTTTCGCAAATAAAAAAAATGTAGTTCCTAATTTCGTTCATAGATGGCCCAACATTAAAAAAGTAGAAAATCGAGTAAAAGAGAACCCAAGCAGTTTTAGAGCGTTTATTTTGTCACAACCAGCTACAGTATATTTAATGTGTGCAATTTACGAATATATACAGCCACGTATCAACGACAGTGCATGTGATACTGTCGATTATGCAATTAATTTTTGTGTCTGCTACTGATCAAGTGTATTAAAATTGAGTATCATTTCAATGTGATTTGAGTTAAAGGGGACATTTGTTGAAGTTTGATAATTAATTGAACAAAAGATTTCTCAGTAACAACTTGCTTCTGTTTTTTTATAGTTTTCATCTTTTTTCGAAGTTTAGAACATTATATATCACCGAAACTTGGTGAACTAACTTTTATTTTATTAGCTGAGACTTTTTTTTAAATTAAAACCCTTTCACCGTCCGAGGGTTTTCCTGTATTTTTATAAGAATGCTTGTAATTTCAAGGATATATATTATTAATCGCAGTTTGATGCTATATTATCTTTAATATTACTTCTTTCTATATATGGTTTAAAATAAAATTCTGTTTAAAATATTTTTGCCTACAGCCATTTTAACACGATTTCTAGAAACGAAAAAATCCGGGCCAGACGGTTAAAGGGTTAAAGAAAGTATTTCAGCCCTAACTGTACACTCCTACGTCAACTAAATGATAAAATTCCTCCTCCAAAACTTTTAGAGTATTTAATGTATACAGTGCCAATATAGTTTGCCCTACATTGGACAAACTGGCGGACTACTCCGTTACAGAGCCAAGGAAGACATAAACTATGTACAAAAAGGGAATTACAAAAATTCTCTATTGCTTCTCATTGTTGTGGGGAGGAACATAATTCCAACTTTGATTCGATCATCATTATCAAGAAATGCAATACCCCTTCAATATTTAGACTTTTTAGAAACTGTTCATATTGATAAATTTAGAAACTCCCTGGTCAACGATTTTTCCAGTGTACCTTACATCTCAACTGTCTTAGTGGATTTCTTATGTCACGAAACTACACTTCCGCTTTGATCTCATTAGTTGCTGGAATATGATTGTGTTTCGGGTCGTTGTTTACTGACAATTGGGTTTTCGTCTTTCATGTATTTGGGGGGATGTTTATTTTATTTTATACACTAATGTTGTCAGTCCCACTACTCACAAAACGCATACGTCTGTCCATTTTCAGAGAACTTGATTTATATATATTGTGTGTTCAAACGTTGGTTTTTTTAGTGATTTAGTTTTCCACATAAGTTTTCATTTATTATTACCGTCAACCGCGGCGCTACATTGGTCCTTATACGGGGTTATTTTGGTCCATCCCATAAAAAAAGTTTTTATTCTTTGTCTTGAAAAAACAATACGAGATAATTCGAAGTTTTTGCCCTTGAAAGACATTTTAGACACTACTACAAGGTATTTCAATAGTTTGGGTGTAATTACATTTTTTCAGTGGCAACACTCTAAGTGTTTGTAAACAACTGTTTTCATTTTTTCTCTATAGTGAGACAATCTGGATAAGAGATACAATTAAGGTAAGTGTCAAGATATTACCTTTGGTAACCTATAACGCATGTGTGATCATGGTTTTTCCTTTAATTTTTTATTTTGACAGAAAAAGTTTACGTTTTCATATAGCTAACATGAAAACTAGTTGTTTGGGACTACTTTGTGCCAGGCCTTTTTTTTTGGTCCGGAAGTAGCCCCAGTTACTCAGAAATGCCTTTTATAGAATCAAATCTCTTAAAAAATGTATTAAGTAAAATTTTCATTCAAAGGTTACTTTAGCAAAATTTTACAGTAATTATTTTCGTTCCAGTTACTGAGTATAACATGAAGAAAACTGTTTCTCGTGTCTTTAATGTTAACATTTGGTTTATTGTGTTTAAATGTAAAAAAAAAAAAAAAAAATTCTTTATCAAGTTTGCAGAGTTAATTCATTACTAGATCCTATTGCAATCAATTGCTTGTTGGTTTCAATATTCCAACATATGAATTGTATTCATTTTATATAAAAACAAGTGAATGGACCAAAGAATACTTTGTTCAAAACTTTAAAAATAGTTAAAAAATAAAAATAATAAAACATTGCCTCTTTAAATGTATACAGTTTGCTTCATTGTTTCCTGTTAATTGATTACAGTTCAATTTCGACGTTGAAAAATCATATATAATATTTTTTAATAATTGAAATGTTAGTGGAACCAGGAAAAAGTGGCCCAAAGTATTACTTAATATTATATTGGATTTTAAACTGTGCTAATTAAATTAAGTTTAACCGGTAAAAACTAGACGAATGTTACCATTTTTGTGAGAAAAAAAAGTCTGGTAACAACTCATATACTTCCCTAATTTGAGTTCTTTATTAATAAATTGGAATATTTGATCATAGAAAATGCATAACAAAATGTCGCACTTTAGTTCAAAGTCAATTATTTTCTAATTACTATTGAGTACATTTTTTGTACTTTAATAAATCTTTTAATGCATATGAATCAAAATAAGTATGAAAAATCCACTTACGATAAAAGAGGTTTTTTTTCTACTATTCCGATTTGTTATAGAAAGTACATTTACTTGCATATATTTTTATTTTTTAAAACAAAATATAATGCTCGAAATATCCGGAAAACTCTGCTCATTTAAGCAAAAAAATAAAAATAAACCTGATTTTTTATGTAACTTCATCTAAATATATTTAACTTGTGATACTTTTTTACAGCTAATTATCGTACATCTTCTTTAATTAAAATAAATTTCACAGTTACATATAGAAGAAGTAACATCATGTTAATATGTTTACATACTTTAATGTCATTACGGTTCCCATTATGGCTTTTTACCTATAACACCTTATTTTGAAAAAAAGCTACAATGTGTAAAAGAGTATTTTTTACATTTATGAATTATAATAAATGAATTATAATAAATGAATTACAATTATATGAATTATAATTATATATATAATTGTAAAGCATATTTTATGTTTTAAGCAATAATGAAATACCCGAGAGTTATAAAAAAGATTGAACTATGTTCAATAATTATATTGGTGTCATATATCTATTTTTAGTAACTTTTTATTTACGTATGTCTTCAGTTTTTATTTAATGCAGTTTGCATATTTTAAACTAAAGGTATTTGTTGCACTTAAATTTACACTATGTGTAAAACTACTTAAAATATGACAACATTTAAAAGATGCTAAATTACTTTAATACCTTACCTTACTTTTTACCTTTATTTACTTAGGTGATTTTATGTTTTACCTATTTCAACATTAAATAGAGCCTAAAATAATTCTTCTATTTAAGAACTATCTCTTTCAGCGTGTTTATCATACATTTCTCTGTAAAAATACCAGTTGTTCCATTTTTATATGCAACAGTTTTCGTCATATAATCCGATAAAAAGTCCCACTCACAATAATTTCAATTACGGCACCGACAGCGTTAGTCACATTTTCTTTTTAGCATGGAGAATAAAGAATAAAGAATAATTCTTCATGTTGACCTTTCAACTATCTCCATGTAAAATTGCAAACAGTCTAAATCTAATTTGTTAAACTTTGTCTAGATATAAACTAATTATTTGGAATATATCCATAATCTGGATACCAGCTCACTAAGAAGTGCGTTTTAACTAATCTTGCTTTAAACAAACATAGACGTATCAAAATATTTAAACACAGGTATTTGTTGCTTAAAAATTATTAGCCATTTTCCAGTGTACCAATTGCAAAATCATAGAGTTTGCGACATAATTGTTTTTGCTGCACATTTGACGAATCATATTTTCAGTGGAAGATAAATTAATTTTTAATCACTAGATTAATTTTAACAAAATTATTCTAAATGGTAAATAAATCACATGATATGTAATATTCTAACTGGAAGAAAAATGTCCGGGACAGGATTCGAAACAGGAATCTCTTGGCTCAGGGAGCCTATGGAGCCTATGGAGCCAACGGAGCTATCACTGTCGAATTCAACCAGTTAAAGGTTTTTATCATAGAATCTGGTCATATAGTACAATGAATAAGCTCAACATAATAAATCGCAGGTAATGAAACTTTAGTAAATGCGGGATACGTAATTACACTAGATTAATTTTACCACAATTATCCTAATTGGCAAATAAATCATATAAATTGTTATTTTCCAACTGGACGAAAAATGTTAATCCATGTCCAGTGCCAAGAGATCCCTTGCTCGAATCCTAGCCTGGACATTTTTCTCCTAGTTGTAAAATTACAATTCATATGATTTATTTATCAATTAGAATAACTGTGTTCACTGGTGTATTATTACCTAAAGGAGTTATGAATAAAGAGGAGGAGACATATTGTATACTGTCTACCAGTTGCGAGAGAAGTAACTGAGGGGGTTATCACAAGATGGCGGCTGTTTTTTTTTAAAATCGTATCTTCTGTTTCTGATTACTGCTGGACAAACCTCTCATCAGTAAAATTGAATAGAAAATTTCGTCTTATTTAAACGTCTAATTCATGGAATTTTATTCTTACAAATATGGCCAAAATTTCTATTTGTTCTTACTGGTGTCAATTTTCCTTGTAAAACTCTCAGTTTGTTTCCCAGGTTGTCACAATATGGCGGAAACACAGAGCGTGACTATCGCCAAAGTAAACCTCTACCAGTAAAAATAAAAATCTGTTTCTACTATTATTTCTGACCAAAATTTTGCAATAATAAGGCGTTTAAATAAGCATACAATTTCTATATAAATTAACTGGTGGAGGTTTCCACCAGCGGTAAACAACGTCAGTTCCTTTTTATTAATAGTTTAATGCATTACCTGCGATTTATTCTGTTGAGCTCATTCATATATCTGACTAGATGCTATGATGAAGAAGCAGGGTTAATTAGGTTCTCAAGATTCGGTCGGAGTAGCTTCGTTGACAGATCTTTGGCAACTTCAGACAAGAGATCCCTGGTTCTAATCCTGGCCTAGTTTTTTTAGCCATTTTTCGCCTAGTTGTAAAATTACAATTCATATGATTTATTTGTCAATTAGAATAATTTTGTTCACTGGTATCCCATTACCTGCGATTTATTCTGTTGAGCTGATTTATATATCAGACTAGATGCTATGATCAAGAAGTTTAGCAGGGTGAATTATGTTCTCAAGATTCCCTGGGGTAGCTTCGTTGGCATATCTTTGGCAACTTCAGACAAGAGATCCCTGGATCTAATCCTGGCCTGGACATTTTTCACCTAGTTGTAAAATTACAGTTCATATGATTTATTTATCAATTAGAATAATTGTGTTCACTGGTGTCCCATTATCTGCAATTTATTCTGTTGAGCTGATTCATATATCAGACTAGTTGCAAGGATCAAGAAGTTTAGCAGGGTGATTTAGGTTCTCAAGATTCGTCCGGGGTAGCTTCTTTGGCGACGTCAGGCAAGAGATCCCTGGTTCTAATCTTGGCTTAGACATTTTTCGCACAGTTGGAAAATTACAATTCATGAATTTCTAATGACTAAGAAATTTTATGATTTCACAATGGTAAGTCACCTGATTAAACTATGCATAAATGAATATATTATATTCTCAAACCACAATGTGCTAGTGTTGGAAGGTTTCGAATGCAAAATGTCTGATTTCTCGATTCAGCCAAGTTCTTGAGTAGTCTCGATCTCAGACTGGAGTATTCGAATGCAAACCATATGTCATGCTTGTTCAGAACGAAAATTGTGGTTTTTGTCTGTTTTTAATTCTCATAGCTCAAATTTTCTATGGTTTAGTTACAATGCTAGAATGACTAGTAGTGTTTAAATAGTAGACTTTTCGTGAATTTCGAGCTACTTTTCTTTGTAATGTTGCTGCTAGAAAGTATCGGTGCAATTTTATTTTTTAAATTTGTTTTATGTTTATCTGTTTGTTATGAACATAACTAAGCTAAAAGTTATTTTACCCTCTCGCTGCGCAGCCCGAGATATGCTCGGCCATGCATTTTTCAGTCAAATTAATACTATTTGGTTATTCCCACCAGTTATCTTTTAGCGAATCTTTTGTCTGATTTAATCAGGACATTTTCCCCGATTAAGATTTAAAAGAATTTCTGCTTTAAAGAACCGGTGATAAACGATTAAAAATTCTGTAAAACACACTCATCGCGAAGAATTACTTACGCAGCGAGAGGGTTAATGGAGCATATGAGGATAAATCAAAGAAAACGAGTATAATAAATTAAAAAAATATTGATTTGAAAAAAATTTTGAAAATGTCGATTTGTATTTATGAATACTTAGAATCGATTTGTGAAAGCAACGAAATGTCGCTACTGAATCGGTTATAAGTCCGGAGTACTTCTTGGTGCTAATCTCTCTCAAGTGCAAAGTATTTGAATAAAATATTTGAGTATGAAAAGCTCTCGAAAACTTAAGATTTTGATTATTAAAAGAACTATAATTATGCCCATCACAACAATGGATACGGAAACGTACGACGCCTGCTCTGCAGCAATATAAGGATAAAATAAATTAGCGATTTTATTCTTAACCATAATGAAGTTTATGTTTCTGAGATTTCATTTTTTATGCAGCTATTATTAATAAGTGAAGTAAAGAAAAAATAAAAACAACGTTTAGAGGAAAACGATGCCTTTGAAAAGTTTTTTTTCCCTTTTGTTAATTAAAGTTGTTTTCCTATATAACTCATGTGTACAGTCTGTTGTATATTTGTTTTAAAGTATATTATTGTCTAATTTTAAATATAGTTTATACGTAGTTTAATGATAACTTACAAATATTAATGTAAAATTTGAAGTATGTCGCCCATGAAGTGAGATTTCACGCTAAAGTGCCAATTTGACTAATTAGTTCACAATTTCCTATTATTTTAGTTAATAATGTAAAATTGCGAGTCCTGAAAAGGGTTATATTTCCATACATTTGTAAGTGTATTTGTATGCATATGTATATTAGTGAATAATTAATTATAGGGGGCAAAAAATAATAATTATAATAATTATAAGGGGAATTAAAGCAAACGTAACTACAGTTTTTTTTTTATTGTCTGAGCGAAGCGAAGGCTAATACTCAGCGAAATATTACTATCCGGACACTTTACTACTACGATGGATATTAACGCCATGTCCTACTAAAAAAAAAGCCTAATAAAAACCTTTCGTCAAGCATAACTCAAAAAATATTTGTCGGATTTCGTTTCTGATTGCACCAGAAGGTACCTATGAGGGTCGCCTACTGAATGCACCTACTATGAAAAATAAGTTCCAAACCGTTTAAAAATTATATAGAAAAAACTCTTTAAAAAAGCACATTTTATCTGCATACGTCACAGAAATTTGGTGTGCGTCACTTTCACCGGTTGATGTTTTCGTAGACAACTGGTTTGACAACATGGAGCAAATAAAAAAAAATACGCACGCAGTAATATTGAATAGATCAGTTTCAACCACGTGATCACAAACCTTGCAACAACCCGTGGCAACCAGTTTTGGTGGGCAAACAAATAATAATACAGTATTCCGTACCACGGTGACCGTTTTTATCCTGTTGTATAAAATCTGGCATGTTGTATGACATACAATTGTGGATGATTAAAACAAAAGACATGAGTGTTTATTGATCCGGGAGGTTATCTTTCTCTAAATGTCTGTCTGTCTATCATACAGCATGCAATTTTCTTGTAAAGGATGATATTATTATGCAGTAAAACCTCCATAAGGGACACACCCGATTAGTGGACACCTCTATTTAGCGGGCATTTTTTCGATTACCAACCCTTAAATAACTGTACATTTTTTACTCTCAGTAGCGGACACCTCCAAATAGAGGACAAATTCTGTCCTCCCGAGGTGTTAGCTATTCAGAAATTTTACTGGTAAAACCTCCATAGCGGACACACCCGATTAGCGGATACCTCTATTTAGCAGACATTCTTTTGATTACCAACTCTTAAGTAACTGTACATGTTTCACTCTCAGTAGTGGTCACCTCTAAATAGAGGACAAATTCTGCATTCTCGGGGTGTCCGCTATTGAGAGGTTTTACTGTATATAATATTGATAATTATTTTACGTGGCCGCACAAAAGAATAAGAATATACGAAACGAATATAAACTAAATTCGGGATTGGTTGATCGCTGATGGTAATGTAATTTTAGGATGTTGTTACAGTCATCCGTAGCATGTTTTTGGAGTTTCGTTCATTTAACGAAACCCTACCTGTCTCACTCCTTTGTCTGTCTGTTTGTCCGTCTGTCACAGAGCCCGTTCTCAGAAACTATATATGTCGGAGACTTGAAAATTTGCATACTTATAGCTGAACACCACACATCAAACGGCAAATAATAAAATTTTGAAAAAGTCTAATATTTAACCCTCTGGGCTCTAACTTGTGTATTTTAAGCAATTTTTTCTAACTCAGCCCCTAATTTAATTAAGTTGGAGGCATGAAATTTTGCTACTTATAGCTGAACATCTCACATCAAACGACAAATAATAAAATTTTGAAAAAGTCTAATATTTAACCCTCTGGACTCTAACTTGTGTATTTTAAACAATTTTTCTAACTCAGCCCCTAATTTAATTAAGTTGGAGGCATGAAATTTTGCATACTTATAGCTGAACATCTCACATCAAACGACAAATAATAAAATTTTGAAAAAGGCTTAATATTTAACCCTTTGGGCTCTAACTTGTGTATTTTAAGCAATTTTCCTAACTCAGCCCCTAATTAAGTTGGAGACATGAAATTTCGCATACTTATAGCTGAAATCCTCACATCGAACGACAAATAATAAAATTTTGAAAAATGTCTGATGTTTAACCCTCTGGGCTCTAACTTATGTATTTTAAGCAATTTTTCTAACTCATCCCCTAACTAAGTTGGAGACTTGAAAGTTTGCATACTTATAGCTGAACACTTGCGATAACACGATAAATCGTAAAATTTTGAAAAAGTCTTATTTAACCCTCCAGTCTCTAACTTCTGTATTTTAAGCAATTTTTCTAACTCAGCCCCTAATTAAGTTGGAGACATGAAATTTTGCATACTTATAGCTGAACACCTCACATCAAACGACAAATAATAAAATTTTGAAAAAGGTATAATATTTAACCCTCTAGGCTCTAACTTGTGTATTTTAAGCAATTTTTCTAACTCAGCCCCTAATTAAGTTGGAGACATGACATTTTGCCATTTTGCATACTTCTAGCTGAACACCTCACATCAAACGACAAATAATAAAATTTTGAAAAAGGTATAATATTTAACCCTCTAGGCTCTAACTTGTGTATTTTAAGCAATTTTTCTAACTCAGCCCCTAATTAAGTTCGAGACATGACATTTTGCCATTTTGCATACTTCTAGCTGAACACCTCACATCAAACGACAAATAATAAAATTTTGAAAAAGTCTATTATTTAACGCTCTGGGCTCTAACTTGTGTATTTTAAGCAATTTTTCTAACTGAGCCCCTAATTAAGTTGGAGACATGACATTTTGCATACTTATAGCTGAACACCTCACATCAAACAGCAAATAATAAAATTTTGAAAAAGTCTAATATTTAACCCTCTGAGCTCTAACTTGTGTATTTAAAGCAATTTTTCTAACTCAGCCCCTAATTATGTTGGAAACAAAAATTTGCATACTTATAGCTGAACACCTCACATCGAAAGACAAATAATAAAATTTTGAAAAAATCTATTATTTAACCTCTACTATTTTGTCTCGCGCAATTTTTAAATTTAAACTGTTTTGCAATACTATTTTTTGTTTATTTTGCATAATAAGTGTAATGTGACGTAATTTGTTCTATTTCAGATTTCTAACGCATGTTAATGAATTTATTTTACAATATCCCTTCTCTTTTAAAATTCACATGTAAATATAGTTTTTATGGCGTAATTTCCAATAAGTGCCTGCTTTTTATACCTAATTATTTAATTCCAATTTGAAGGTTTTTTTCTGTTTATAATAGTAACCTGTAAATAATTTTTTTTATTTGAAGCAAACATTATTGTTTGCGCTGTTTACACAGTTGGCAACAGTTTAAATTAATACCATTTTCTAAAAAATATCTGTCAAAATGCTGAATATTTGAATTTATAATAGAAATAAAACCTCAAAAAATGAGTCAAAAAAAAAAAAATGAAATCTGCAGACCGGGATCTTCTATTGAATAAAATGATCTAAAAATGATTAAATTCCCATGTATAGCTTTTGCTCTTATAAATTTTTTTTAATGGAACGATTTTGTCCAACTTTAGCATTAAATATCTCTTAAAATAATTCTTCGATTTGAAAACTGTATGCATTAGTGTGTTGATCAAACATTTCGCTGTAATACCACCGATTTTCATATATTTGTATGCAATAGTTTTCTTAATATTAACGAAGAAAGACCTCCGGTCACAAAAAATTCAAAACCGGCGGCGGCGGCGGTGACAGCGTTAGTTACTTTTTATAGAATAGAGAGATATATAAAAATGAAAACTTGTCTATCTGTCTGTTTGTAATTCTATAAAAAATCCACAATTTGAAAGCCAAAATTGTGGAGAGATACGTACATGTGTATTAAAACATGGCCGAGACAACTAAAGTAATCCGGAATCGAAATAACTTATAGTTAATTTTTAATTAATAAAAAACCACCAATGTAACAGCAATTTCTTATCAAATCTAAACATTTTTCGTTATAGCAGTTGCCAACAATTAAAAAACACAATAAAATTATTACTACAACAATTAATTTTCTACTGCAAGATTTCCACGTGAAAAATGAAAATGAAATAAATAGTTTGCCGAATTAAAAAAAAAAAAAAAAGATGACTATTACGCCATAACTTTTCTATTGCAAGATATTCACGTGAAATATGAAAATGAAATAAATGGTTTGACGAATTTAAATGAAAGTGAATATAACTTCATAACTTTTCTATTTCAAGGTTTCCACGTGAAAGAGGAAAATATTACGTCATATTGGAAATATAAAGGGCATGGTGGATATAGTATAGCGTCATATGAGTGTGAAAAATGTATTGAAGCATGATAAAACCCGATTAGGGAAATATTGCCGTATTTTAACTTTATTGCTCCAATTATAAATTGAAATAAGTTCATTTATAGCTGTATTCCTTTGCGTCTGTTATATACATTTATACATTTTTATATAGCGTTTTCATATGATTCATTCAACAACATTTCGACTGCTTTTTTTAATGTTTGTTTTGTGTTGTATGTTAAATTTTGAAATTGATTTTTCAGAACAAACATCCTTCAAAATTTTGGGCAACGCCGGCACTTTAGTTTGTAACAGATAAATGGCTTTTGTATCTGTACATCTAATGCTAATATTATAAAGCGCTATAATATTATAAAGTATATAATATTATTAATGCTTGTACGTTTGTGAGGTGTTATCTCTGAAACTACATAGCCAACTTAAAAAAATGTTGGTGGCCATCTCTGCTCCGAAAAAAAGACTATTTTATGTCAGTGCAAGAACCTACATCGCTGCAGGAGCAAAAAAGTTCTAAAATTGTGATTTCTGCGATATTGATTGGTTTAGAAACTTTAAATTTGGTGCGGTAGTTACTTTTAAGATGTAAATACTCGTAATGAACGCTCTCTAAAAGGTTCAATTTGACGGATAAACGTATAAATTTCTAGAAAGGTTCTAAACTATGATTTATTTGGAATACTGAAATTTTTGGCATACTGTTGGGGTTAGAAACTAGAACTTTGGCATGGTAGTAATTAATAAGATGTAAATGCTCGTTGTAGAACGAATTCTAAAAAATAGAAAGACTAAACAAAGCGGAAAAAGATCTAAAGATGATCTAAGTAACGAAGAACATGGAACTGTTAGGAATATAAACATGAAAATTGACATGGCTGTATTTATCATGACGTAAATTCTCGCAATAGAACAATTTCTAAAAAAGTCGCTATATAAAACAGTGCAGAAACAAAAAATCTTTCAAAAATGTTCTATTTCTCTGTTACTGCTGAGCCCAAAATCTTGAAATTTTGCTTTGGTATACTTTTTAAAATATAAAATTGTCGCTATGAATGGTTTCTAAAAAATTTAAAATTTAAAAAGATGAAATTAACGGAATGCGATCTCAATTACCATTTGGAATTATTAGGTACAGCAACTTTAAATATTTCATAATGCTGCATTTCCTCCGCAAAACATGCGATTTAAATGCCACAAAACTGATAGATACCCACCTAGCATTAAATAAATTGTGTAAATATTGAATAAAGACCTGTATGAAACAGTGAGTAGGTTGCGCGAAAGTACTTGTTAAAGTGTTCCTTCTCTAGGCTTTTCTCTCTCTCGCCAAGGCCACTAACAGAGGGAAGTGCCGTTTTAAATGTGATATGAATTTTTTATCCGATTTATTTTTCTAGACATTTTATCATAAGGTCATATTCTCAATTATCATTAGTAGATTTTTTATATATTAACTTATTCTGGTGAAATTTTGTAATCGGGTTCATATTGGCGTATGTTAGCTTGCATGATTTGCTGAATAAATATGTATGGATTTGTAAATTACTTCAAATGACACTTTGACAGCTCAAAAGTTATGCAGACGATATATTCAGATCTTGTGTCATACTTTATGTTGTAATCATTGCCGATTTCTTTTATTTAATACATGCTAAATACAGTTCAAATTGTGCAGAATGTTTTTGAAACCAAAACAATACAGCGTATTTAGTGGCCAGCATACACTCATCATTTAAATCCGATCGAGCATATCTAAAACACACTCTAACGAAGCATTGCATGCCACTTTTTATGTATTCTGTACTTTGATAGTATATTAGATTTTGAGAAGAGAATTTCTTAAATGTTATCGACAACCTCATTGCATCCGTGGAAAACAGATATTGTACGATATTAACTATTCCGGGGGAGCACACACCATATAAAGTATAGTCCATTCTTTTTAAACATCATATATTTGTCATTTAAAGTTACTCAAATTGGTGCGGAGAGTCTGATTATGCTCTTGACATCATTTAATACAGTTAAAATTCCGATATAAGTAAATTAGTGTTTCATTTTCTATTTTACTTTTAATATATTGCGTACTTTCAATTTTATATCCATGCATAGCTGTCTTGAATGGTTTGATTTCCCATTTTTTTAAACAGTGTATACGAATTTATATATAAGATTTTGTAATTTTACAATTCGTTTATTTTCATCATTTCAATTTTTCTCAGCATATGGACAATTAAAGATAACATCTCATTTTCTTTGCTGCCACATGTTATTATTAAATCTATGTTCTCAGTAATATCGCTCAGACTAATCCCTCTGAGGGAAGTCCTAGTTTAGAATAATGCATTGTAATTTATTTTATTTTTAATTGCTTATATATTTATTTATTATTTAGGAATAGTGATAAATTTGCATAATAAGCGTTCTGGTATTTCTCTTTTTTTATTTTACTTTTAATATTATCGCAAATTAATTGAAATTAATATTACAGGAAATCGACTGTGTGTTAACTGAACTTTAAAACAAGAAAAATGGCAAATTATACTCAAGTTTTATAAAAAATACTTCATACCATATTTTTTATTTAAAACTTTTTACCTTTTTTTAATTAACGTGTTTTATTTTTATTTTTTAAACGTATTTAATAAAGAAATTTCTTGTTCGAACCGATATATATATTCATTTGGTACGTGTGAATATGACCCCCGGTCGTCATTCTAGTGTTAATATAGTCTTAAAATTTTGTACGTTTTTTTTTTTTTTTTTTTTAGAAGGGTACAAATGGGTGACAAAATAATACGAACACCTATGACACCAATGGCTTACGAATTGCAACTGTTTCATAAATGTTCGAAGTATGAAGTTCCCTTTGGACATTTCTTCCTGAAATGGGATTCTGTAGATGATTATTTATCTCTGACGTTATCTGGGATAAAGATTCCTGCGCTTTTGGACCGCTATGCGGCTCAACTCTATTTTATTTCTCTCAGAAAGCTTTCTTTTACGTCCACTGTTGTGCTTCGTAGACGACGCTTTACCGCATTTCGTGTACGCTGTCATAACGGCTGACACGGTACTCCTTGCACGCCCCAAATAGTTGGACGTTTCCGTCATGGAGGAACTAGCGCCCCTCATTCCAAAATTATTCCTTTTTCGAACTCTGACAGGTCAGACATTATTCAGTTTTCCAGAGCGTATGGTAAGCGCATGCAATACCTATGGCTGATACCTTACCGTTAATAACCACTAGGTGACAGAATTGAATGCAAAGTGACATGCGCGTTCTGCTTCTTTGAAATGGACCGTGCCTTTTGTATGGCTTGTTCGTATTATTTTGTTACACATCTGTACTATGTTTGCAGCCGATAAAAATATATTTGTTACCACATTTTTAAAAGAATTGAGAATCGCACCTATCCAACGCTTTCCTCACTGTTAAGAGAATAAAAAAGACAATGATGAATATTGATGTAAAATAAGTAAAGTAAAATGCATCTTCATACTTATATAGATCTAATACAATTAGAAATCTTATATTTGATTTAAAAGTACAGAAATATTTTTAATGAAATATTTGAGATTTTTTTATATATATTTGAGATTTGACAAACATAAGATGTGTTGACATGAAAACAGTTTAAATAAAATGTGGATGAAAAACCGTGTGAGAAAATTTAAAACCAGTAAAGGTTTATATGTGCGCAAACAAGAAATTGATTGAGTTTAAAGAATGCATTTAATTATAGAGCAAAACACGGCAGTTAAAGCCTGCTCATTAACCTCATTTACAAAAGTGTACGATTACTTATCAATATCGAGTCTGAATGGAAATATCAATAAACTTTTAATTAGCGAAAAGTTCGCCTTCCTGATTGCGATATAATTATAACCGTAAAGTTGTTGTTTTGCTAGGCCACGTGCAGTAGTAATCCTGTCACGTGTGTAGTAATCTTCTCATGTGTATTGTAATCCTCTCACGCGTGGGAGTATGCAAAAATGAAAATGTAAGTATTGTGGTATGTGAATATAAAACGCTTAAAGTAAACATTCTATTTAACATGAATCATACATTTAAAATTTTAATGACGTCACACCAGATTTATTACCACCTCTTTTTCTCTGTAATTATTTCATTACAGTACATTATTCAGTACGTTTTTGTCTACTATAGTTGTTCATAAGTTTTCAAATTAGATTAATCCCTTCAGGACGAACGTCCCGTATGCGTAACGAATACACTGTAAAAAAAAATACTGCCAGTTTTCCGGTAGGAATCGGAAAAATAGTTGCCCTTATCGTACCGGAATAATTTCCGACCCAGCTCGGAAAAAAATACGTAAAAATATGGAAATAGTCAGTAAAACGGTATTTTACGATTTTATTCCGATTTTACGGATTTTATTCTGAGCTGGGCTGGAAATTATTTCGGTACGATAAGGGCAACAATTTTTCCGATTCCTACCGGAAAACTGGCAGTATTTTTTTACAGTGTAGGTAAATAAGTCATCAAATGGCTTTTCGAAATCGGGTTTTGTTACTTTGCAGCGCCTGACAATCACATTCATCATATTATAATATTATTACCAATCCTTAAAAACGTAGCAGTAATCCAAAACTACAAACTTCCCATACAGATCTGCGATATTAAGAATATGAACAGCACAAATGAGAAAACTTCTCAAGATTTGGTGATTGTGCGAAGGCTTAATATAGTACTTTGTCATTAATATTAATAAGCACAACGCCTACACGACCATAAAAGTTTCAGGAATCAACCTTTCAGAGGTAACTTGTAATATTATTTAACACAGTGCCTTTCGCCTTTCTCTGTACCAGTCTTTTAAAGTGGCAAGACCTGACATTTAAATATTGATCACATCATTCAAGAATCTAAGTCAAGTAAATAAACACAGATTATTACATTTAACATTAACATTTGTCAAGTCATAAAATATCAGCATTTCTCGACTATACATATGTTTACACTTTTGTAAATATTGTTAACAAATTGAAGAATTGAATATATTTTTCCCATCAGATAACACAAGTATTTCTATTCGAAACGGGAATCATAGCAGTTATGTTATTTGCAGTTCCTTTTCTTTCTGTAACACGTAGCACTAAGATTAGTGCCTCTGTATAAGACTGAGAAGTATTGTTATTGATATTGACTTCGGGCAGAATTTCCTAAAACTTTTATGCAGGGAAAAATAGAGAGAACAATAATATCAAAATGAGGATTGGTTGCTATATGCAAGTGATAAAAAATCAACCGTAGCGTATGAAAGATTTATTGGCTAAAATCAATGTTTTGGAAAATAAGCGCATCATAAAACCAAAATAAGCTATGTACCTCTGAAATTTTTTACGCGAAAATTGCTAGATGTTTTGCTTATAATTCATAAATATTTATTCAAATTGATGGCCGAGAATTTTGTACATTGAGACGATAAGGTAAATTTGAGAGATGAATATTTTCTTGATGTAAGTAATATATTTTAAATAGTTTGCAACACTATCTGGATGCTTTAAGATCTCAGGGGGGGGGGGGGATTTTAAGAAATCTAAAAGTTAGTACATGTCATGTATATGCCAGGAACATATAGCTCAATCTCGGAGAACGTTCTAACTCACTGATCACGACGCAGAAATATACACCATTTCATGATGAAATAACACCGACTTCCTTACCTGTTTCTTGATATGCTGCGCAACATTGCTATCCGGAGCGTGCTCAGTGTTGCACTATTTGAAGTATTAGCCTCTGATGACACTCTATGTATTTAAATCCATTATCATTTGCATTCATTGTGAGACTATTCTTTCAAGATTAACATAAGATTATTTAATAATCTTCGTCTTTTTACTGAGAAAACTAAAAGTAGACAAATTTAAATATCGGTTAAATGTCATGTTTGTATTTTTATATGATAAAGGTGGATTTGCTCTTTAAATATTTTTTTAAATATCAAATTTATGCAAGAAAAAAAGTAATTTTGCGCGACACATAATGTACGAATCAGAAGGAATTCGAAAATTGAGTCAAAATATATCAATTTGGACATAACAAAGAATGTAACGTCTAATTTGATTATCTATATGTATTTATAAAAATAATTACATGGTCGCCATGGGCGTTAAAAGAGAAACTTCTAAAATTTTAATCTATATTATAAAGAATAAATGTGGGTATTGATAATTTTGAAATCATAACGATGGGGGCATGAGTTTGTTTAAAAAGCGGGATAGTTACATCTATGGAGCAAATTATTTTCTTAAAATTAAACAATCGCAATGTTATCACTATGGGAAAATTTCCAACTCCTTTTATACACGCTCTCGGACCTAGCTGCACCTTTCCCAATGATCACAGTTTTTGCTTATCACTGTGTAACCAGACAAACTAGTTTGGTAGTTATGTGTATTGTGGTACAGTTGGTATAGTGAAAACAATTTTGAAGCAAATTGCATTTTTTCTTGGCCATTATCAGATGTTCCGACCATTAGTCACACTGCAAATTAAAAATATAAATCGCGTCTGCAGATATATGACAAACACTTCTATAACGCAAAGTAGGAAAATCCCACGGTCATTAAAATCTGCTTAAACAACATCTATTTAGATTAAAAAATATCAGTAAGTAAGTTAGGTTTATAATATAAATAGTTATTAAAATATTCAAATCCAACAAATTTTTTCAATAAAAAACATCACGAACAAAATATTTAAAAATCCTGTTTTCACCTTCATTTTTAAACATTCGAATATTCTGTGAAACAACATTTAATTTTTCCCTGGAATTTTAGCTACGACTAATTATAAAATGAATATTTTTGCACAGCTAAGAAAATTTTCATTTAAGAAAAGGATAATAAAAAATAATTCAATTGTAAACGTTGACGAATTTCAGAAAGTAAACAGATTGCGTGTTAAAAATACAAATACGTTTAAAATTGAGATTGGCGATAATTATTTTTGATAAAATAAATAGTGTTTAATTTATGTATTGTACCGTTTAGTAAAATAATTTAATAAATGTAATTTGTATGTTTGTGAATTTTAGACAAATTAATTCTCAGACACATTATGTTGTAGTTAGTATACTGATAACTAATCAAAAATTTAAAATAACCAATCATATTACGTGTGAATCTGAATTTAAAAATTAAAAAGACATTTAAATGCGGGTCATTTTATAAAACTAAGAAACACATTAATATTAGATAATAAAATCAGTTACAGTATAAATTGCAAGCATTATATAAGCTCTCTATCAGAACAAATGTAAATCAAACACAAAAGCTTACATTTACAATCTTCACGTTCAAAATATATCGTTAAAATATTAAATTACTATGCGGTACATGTCATAATTGGGCCACATATTTTTATTCAATTATACAATTTTAGTTGAGAGAGATTTCTGTAATGAATTCTTAATTTAAAAAAATATATATATATTCACAGGTAATCATCGGAAAACTGTTTATAATGCGTTTTTTTTTTTTTTTTTTTTTTTTTTTTTTTTTTTTTTTTTATGTTATCTGCTAAAGTACAATATTCAATAAAACCACATACTTTTAGTTCATTTGTAACACAGAATGATGAAAAAACCTAAAATCCACGCAACATGCTCATAGAAGTTTTAATAATTGAGTTTTTGTCCTTTTTTTAGCAAAATTTCATGTTTACGGCAGACATTGTCGGCTGAATTCAACTAAATATATACATGTGCTCTGAACTAGGAGTTATGCAATACCGGAAAAACAAACTGAAAATTTTCAAATATGTCATAAAATACATAAGTTTTATAAACAAAATACCATTTTTTTTATTAGAGTACCCATAAAATAATTACATTACCACACAGAGCATAGATTCGAGATCAGAACATAGCATTCTGAGAAAATTTCACTGAAATACGTTTAAAATATTATCTGTAATGGAGCCTATCGAACACGGGAATTACAAAAAAATTGATTTACCAGAAATTGCTTTTGAAGATTTGTTATTCATATTGTTTGTTATCTATAAAATTAATCTAGAAGTGTCAATTAAAGTTTATTAGTTTTTTCACGTAAAAAACATAATAAAAGCATTTATAGAAGTATTGTTTACATTTCTTCTAGCCTTCCTGCAGATACTTATTGTATTGGCCAGTTACTTCCTGTTTATTAAATTAGTCAACTCCTCTTTTATTAATCGTATTACTAAATTTAAAACAGATTTCGAATCGTAAAAAATTGCTCTTTCAAAAAAAAAAAAAATAATAATAAAAAAATGGAAAATTTTCACTAAAACGGCCGTTTCAATGTAGTCATGTACTTTAAGCATAAATCAAGGACTATTTGGTGGAATGAGCTTTAATTTTAGATTCCCACATTTCAAGATTCTAGAACTTGAGAATATATGGTATTTCTGTGACGTACACTCCTTCGTTATCTAATAATTTAAATATATATTTTCAATGTGATCATGAGTAAACACCAGGTTATTTTATTTTCCATTTGTACTGATGCGCAGCATGAATAGAGCTTGAAACGTAGACTATAATTAATTTTATTGTGTGATATTAATGTGTTTATTAGTTTTATTAAATGTCTGATTTTAAATGTGTTTTAGCTCACAGGCTATCAAAGCATGAGAGATAATATGCCCGACTGTTCTGTATGTATGTATGTAAGTAAATATGTACGTATGTACGTAACGCGATATCTCTTGATAGAAATATCCGATTTGCTTCAAATTTTCCTATGTTCAGTCTGATAAGGAGCTTCCCTAATTAGTTTTGGGGGTTCATTGGTTAAGTATAAAGGGGGAAACGGGGGCTAATCTCACCCTTAACTTAGATAAATGAGTTTTTTATGAAGAATTATCAGATTTTCTTCAAATTAGTTATACCTGTTAATTCCGATAAGGCGCTTCCCTGATTAGATTTAAAGGTTCATTGTTTAAGTCTAAAGGAAGCAACGGAGGACCAATACCTCCCTTAATTTAGATAAATTGGTTTTTCTATCCGATTTGCTTCAAATTTTTATACCGATTTATTCTGATAAGGCGCTTCCCTGATTAGATTTGGAATTTCATTGGTTAAATATAAAGGAGGTAACGAGGGCCTAATACTCCCCTTAATTTAGATTAATTGGTTTTTGTATCCGATTTGCTTCAAATTTGGCATAACGGTTTATTTCGATACGACGTTTCGATGTTTGGAAGCTCATTGGTTAAGTATAAAGAGGGCAAACGGATGGGTGCTAATTACCCCACTCCTTTATTTTTTATTCGAGGGGCATTTTTCTATGAAATAAGAGTATAATATACAATTAGTGTGACTAGCCTGTGAGCTCAATGCCATCAGTTTAACAGGGCACTTTTCTTTTTTATTATGTTGTGTTTTACTCCCAATTCTACTTTTTAAACCTCACTAACCTTAAATGCCACTGCAAGATAAAGCTTTTTATCTTTCTTTTTCGAAATTACATAATATTGAGTAAAAAATGTGAAAAATGAAGGTCATTTTTGTAGTACTTTAAAAACCAAGAAAGAACCGTGTTTAGTCAAATTTTGCGAAATTGGAGATAATAATCCGATCTGCTATTTTCAGTGGTTTACTATTATTTGTCGCTTTTGGAACGAATCAAAAATGAAGGCAGTCCTTTAAAAAGAGCTTCGAAAATAACTATAAAATAGTGAAGACTATTGAGAGCCCGTGTGGAAAAATGAAATATCTCAGAATCATTCTTTTGTGAGCATCGTCATTTCCTCCCCTCTAACTTTCACTTCTTAATAACGAAAAAAAAATTATCTCTTAATAATAATATTTATCATTTTTGATCAAACATTAAACCTGAATATAAGCATTGAAAATGTTTTTAATACACTGAATGTGTAATTGAAACAAACATTATTATTAATAAGCACTAGATTTATAAAATCATTTCTTTCGTAATTTAAATAGTATTTTTAAAAATTAAATTCTATTAAGAAATATTAATATCCATATTATTAGATAATTGTAATAATAAAATAGTAACTAAACCCAGCATATTTATCAGTGAACAATAAATGATATACTAAAATATCTTTCCAATTGTACAAATAAACTAAATGTGCTTAATAAAACGATATTTAAATTTATTGTGAGTAAAAAATTCTTAACACTGAATAATATGAGTAACGTAATTATGTAATATAAGAATAAGTCAGTAATACATTATTAAAAACCGGAAACAAAATTGAAATATCATTTATAGTCCTCTTACTTTTGGTCATTTAAAAGCCATAATCTATTACAAAAGCTACCATAATAGGATTACTTCTAGATGTTTATTTCTAGTAATGCATTTCTAAATCACGTTCAATTAATTACGGTGAAAAGTAAAGTATAATATTCTTAATAGAATGGTATATATGGCAATAACTAATATTTAAAATGTATTTACGTCATCTATTATACTTTGATTACTGCAATTCGTTTCGTAATGCAGCTAATGAAGCAGGATGAATCCTATGTAAGAATGAACATAAAATATATATTTTTTCTAAATATAATCGCAGGGAAGTGAAAAAACGCCAAGAATCGATTAGAAAATCGCCTCAGTTTTTATGGATATCTCTTAGATGGGAAAATATAAAATGTTTTAGAGAATTTTATTATGATTAAGGCAGTGGTAATTATTTGCATCTTTATTTACAAATTTGAGACAGATAATAACAGTTAAGAATCAAAGTCATGAACTAAATGTTTAAATATATTTTTCTAGAGGAAAGCAAAAACACAGTTTAACTACATTGTAACAATCAAATAAGCTGAACAAGCTTAGCTCAAACGGAAGCTGAGCAAAAAATGATATGAGTAATATCAGATTTCGGAACTGATGTTAGTATATGGAATTGTTTTGCAATTTAATTTATCTTTTTCTTAAATAATGCTGATAGTAAAGAAAAAAGATTGTTGATAATATGTATTGCATATTTTCATTTTTACTATATTATAATTCTTCAACTGCTTTTAATTTAAAATACTATTTTAAATGCATTTATTAAAAGAGGTTTCAGAAAAAGTTTTATGTTTAAATCCGAGAAAATATTATTATCCGATATTAAATCGGAAATTAAGTACAAAGAGATGTTATACATTTACAGTACCCAGACAGTTGCATTTTCAGAATTTTTACGTTTTAGTAAAGAAGATTTATTTTCATGCTACGGATTATGAAGAGCTTATTAACAATTCTAATTACTAAATCTTAGTAACTTAATTTAGCATTTACTTTTTGAGAGAATGCTTTTAATTAACTACTGTAGTCAATGAATTTTTCAGAGTAGTTTATCTCAAAAGAAGAGGCAAATCAGATAATCCTATTTATAGTAAAGGAATAATACTTTTTTCAGAAAAATATAAAGCAGATAATTTAAGAATACTTAATGCTCTTAAGTCTTTCGCACGAGTATTGAAATGTGCATATCAGTGTTGAAATCATATTAAATGTTATAGACATTTTCTTGATTAATGGTACTAAAAATTGTTATGTAAAATAATAAGTTTAATATATAGGAAAGAGTATTGCACCTTGGGATATTTGATGTTTCAGGATTAGTCTTGCAAATAAACAGTATTATAAGTAAAAAGACATTTAAAGTCGGACATTTAATAAACCTAAAAAAATACGTTAATATCACATAATAAGATCGTTTATAGTAGGCCTTTCAAGTTGAATACAAGCTACTCATCAAACCAAGCTATTGTTTTCACAGGCTCAAAATTACTCATTTAAAAACTTAAATCACCAGAGTGTATATATCACAGTATTCTGTTGGAATTGAAGATGCTGCATTTAGAGCGATTTTTGTAATATTGTATTCTAACCTTCTAGAAAAAATCTACTTTTAAAATTAGTGACATTAGATTTAATTATTTTAATATTTTTAAAATTTGCGATAGGGACAGAATCTATTGACTAATTAAAAAGTTTTGAATCCATATTTTCGGATTGTTATGAGTGTTTCTGCTCTCCTAAGCGGATGTTGCATGGTCGGCAAGTTTCTGAATCATAAACTGAGTCTCGAACTTTATAAAGGTTAATGATAACGATCTTTATAAAGGATAATATACCAGTATTTTTTAAAAGAGGGATTATAGGATATAATTAGCATATTTTTCATAAAATTATGAGGTTAAAAGACTATTCAAATATTTGAATAGTCTTTTAACTTTGAATAAATTGAATTTTTTCTGAAAATATTTTTTCTATATGGAATGTAAACATAACTGTACTTCTTTTAAGGTTTATAGAGAATTTTAGAGGTTGCTCTGAATATTTTTTTCAAGCCACCGTATAGAATAACTGCTTTTTTGTTACTTACATTTGAATTTCTATGTATTTTGTATCGATCTTAAAACGTCTAATGTAATTGATTTTAATATACGATATTAATGTATTTTTTAGTTTTAAAAAATCTATCCTTTTAAATGTGTTTTTAATTTTAAAATTATAATTCACATGTACTATGATTATTTATTTGAAATATCATAATTATTATCGTAAATAGTTGTAGATGGCAATACTATCTATTGCTGGTTTTATTTGTGTTTGTTTTTATGACGGCCGATTATCTGCACGAGAGAATAGGCCCAGGTGGAAGTACTTTCCGTGGGGGGGGGGGGGTCTGTCTAAGGGAACCTAACTGTATTTACGGAAGGAATCCCAAGTTTCGAAGAAAACCACGGAAAACACTTGGAACGATTAGAACGATGAGCACGATTGAGCTCGAACCTAGCACCTCCCACCTACTGCTGCGAGTAATTTGAATTTCATGCGATGAGCAGATTAAAACTTTTATCAGTTACTTTGTTTTGATAACTTTGCAGTAACTTTACGTTATTGACTTATATGCCTTTTCTTTTTTTTCAGTATTTAAATTAAAAAGTTTTAACACGAAACGTCATACTTTAATAATACACTTATTTAACATGCTATTAAAAATTAGAAATATCATTGTAGTCGATTAACATGTAGTATTCATAAAACATATACCAGGAAGTAGGATAGGTTTAGACGACGCTCATTTATGGGGCTTTATATACTGTGTAAATTCCTTAATTTGAGAAAAATTGCATGTTTAGTACCTAAAAAGTGATTAATTTTATAAAAACAAATAACAATTATTTACCAAATATAGATCAATTACGAAAATTAACAGTTTCTTCGTACAGACTTCAACCCATAAGTACTGTGAGCGGTCTCACAGACCGCTCCAGATTTTTCCGCATGCATTTCCACCCCTCAGAATAGATAAGTTCCTCACCCTTACCTCTACCATCCTGAAACGGCTCACCAAGGTCACATTCCGCTTGTCATCCTGCTAGCTGCTTTTGTTATTTTTTTTTTTTTTTTTTTACTCATTTCATTACGAAAGCGGTCTGTCAGACCGCTCACAGTAGTTGTGATTCTGTTGTTGTCCGAAAAGGAACTCGTTATTTAGTGGATAATTACATATTTTTTTCATGATATCTAATTATTCGAGAAAATGTTTCTAAATTTTCAGAATTTTCAGATTCTGAATATTCTGAAAATGAATTTATTGAAAGTGATCACGATTCACATTCGGAATTATCACTGAATGATGAAGAAAATATTTCAAGTAACTCAGAGTATTTTTGTGGGAAAAATAATTTTATATGGGCTACAAAAGAACCAAATCGTGATTTTCGAACTCAGAAACATAATATTGTGGTGCTACTACCGAGTTTAAAAGGTCCTGCAAAAACAGGGCATAAAGCAGAACCAGAAGAAACTTGGAACTCAGTATATTTTAAAAACGTTATAGAAATTAAAGCTAAATGGACTAGTGTGAAAATTAAAGAATGTAAATTGCGTTATTCTAATAAAACGAGACAAGAACTTACTCTGATACAGATGATATTGAAATAAAAGCATTTCTTAGATTACTATTGTACCTAGCAGTTTTCAAAATCGAGAGTCTGCATTCGATGTTCGAGAATGCAAGACATTGACTGCAACTGGACATTTTGTACTGTGTAGTAAAAGTAGTATTGTTTCTATTTATTTTATTTCTACGGTGATGCATAAATTCTCATGTATTTATTTCCATTTAAAAAATATGTGGATATGTATGTAAACTTTAATTTACGAACTTTTTTATTTATATAACGATATTTTTTATCAATTATAATCTAATTTTTACTATTTAACTATAATTTTATTACATATTTATCCATTAAAAAAATACATTTTTATTCAACGATTATTAGATGAGTTACATATTAAATAAATAATAAAATTACATATTTCTTTTCCTTGATGTCCTACAATAAATCGTTTTTTCTTACTATTCCCATATAACGGGATACCAGTATTTAGTCTTCAAAAATAAACTTTAAGTTTTGAAAAATGATTTATAAATCAATTAAGTAGATAAGTATTGGTAAACAAACCATTTTTTACAAATTAGTTAATATTTTATTCATGTTTTGGTTTAGCGGTCTGAGAGACCGCTCACACTAGTTATGGGACAATTTCTGTCACAGTAGTTATGGGAATATTTCTGTCACAGTAGTTAAGGTTTAAATACATAACTCCCCCATTAATGATTCTAATTAGTTAGTTGACCATTGGTGAGTTTTATTATCATATTTCATCACATCAAATTTTGCTTACTGAAAAACGTATATGAACAATGTAAATAATGTATGAAACAGTTTTTATAGATAATATTTCTATTCAAAAATTTGAGTGTGCAGTCTTTTTCTTTCTTTTCAAATTTTCAACAATAGTAAATTAAAACAGGAAAATGGTATTTCTTACCTGTGTTCAGTAGCGCTGTTTAGACTCCAATCCCGAATTTTTGTAGATCCGTAATATATAAGCCATTGGTCGGTTGCTTGATATTTCACAATATTTATCTAAAGTGTATAATAGAAAAAATATTATTATAATTTTCATGTCGTGGATAGAATTTAAATTGGAACGATGCCGTATATATCCACTTAATATGTTTAATGAAAATTTCTATATTAAAATATTATATTAAACAACAGAAGCACTGAGAGAAGAAAATTCTTCTCGGAGTCTGGTAGGCACAACATCATACATAGGCAGAAATAGCAGTTGTGACAGAATACGTAAAAGGAAGTCAAAGTTCAGTAGTAGATGAAATTCACAAAATGATTACATATACACAGTAGAAGTAGAAACTAGGAGTGGCTAATCCGCAAATGTTCAATATATTCTGTTCTTTGTAGAAGCACTTCTCAAAGCTTTGAAAGAGAGAGTTTAAAGTCTTGAAATGAGATCACAAAAAGTTTTAATATTTTTATCAGGGGTTACACACCTCAACAACAGTGTGGCACAAACTTCTTCACTTGTTGGTAGAAGTTGTAGAGTATGAGTTTTATTTTAGCTAAACGTGTTCTAAGGTACCTATTTCAGTCATTTTTTTAAATACGCCAACGGATCAAGAAATGTGCACCAATTGTGTAAAAATTGAGCGAAAAAAATTATTTATATATAACATTATTTCAAAGCTGTTCCAATATGCACTACATCGTACTATATACGAGTATATCTATAAATAAATCTAATTTTATTACTTTAATGTATATACGTATAATTTATCTTGGTATATGAAATAACGTATTTATTTTTCGACATGTGGTGTTCTACATGGTGATGATTAGGCATTCACATGTCAATTTTTTCTTAAAATTTTATCATCATCTGCTATCAACATACCATTTTTTATTCCAATTTATATATAAATTATTTTCATTTCATTTTTATCTAGTACCTTTTATTTTTAAATACGTTTTAATATACGTAATGTAAATTTTTTAATTACTGTTGAATTTACTGTTAATTCGATCAATTTGCACGTTAAGAATGGTTCATCATTTAATTTTTGTTAATATTTTCACGCATTTTAGAAGCTATAAAAGGAAAATAATGTATAATATAAGCAAATATTCTGTTTATTTTAAAATGATTTTCTGTACGGAGAAACCTAGGAAATAAATGGGAAGGAAATATTTCTTTCTCTACGAATATTATTCTATCTCAATGATAATATATCTATATTACATCTCTCAAACTATTGTAATTTATCATTTTTATCAGCTGATGGTGCTTAAACTTACAAAAAAATTTTCCATACAGACGCTCACAGCCAACAGTATGATAAAGGAGTATCCTATCAAACATTCCTTTAAAAAATGGAATAAAAGTGAGAGAGATAAACTTTCTAGATATCGTTCCTTTATAAGACTTAAACCTAGGACTTGGAAGGTTAAGAAGGCATCTAGTTGCATCATTGTAGAAATGAGGACATTGAAAATTCGTCAAATCTTTTGGATAGACGAAAAAATGAGTAGCGCGTTACATATAAATGGTGGTTATAAGATAAGAGATGAATACTATTGAAGTTTTGTTTATGAATGCTATCAGCTTTATGTTTGCTACTCAAAAGTTTCATTAAGCATAATTACTCTTCAGTCGCATGTGTACGTTTTGTTTATGATCTCCATTATCTTCACGGGTTTTACGGCTTAACTGAAACCCAGCACTTGGAAGGTACGGAGACATTTAGTTGTATCTTTGTAGAAATCGGGACATTGAAAAATCGTCATGGCTTTCGGACAAACCAAAGAATGAGTAGCGCGTTACACATAAAAGGTGGTTATAAGATAAGAGATTAATGCTATTGGAGTTTTGTTTATGAATACTATCAACGTTATGTTTGCTACTCAAAAATTTCACTAAGCCTAATTACTCTTAAATCACATGAGTACGTTTTGTTTATGATCTACTTTATCTTCACAGATTTTAAGGCTTAAAGGCTTATATAAATTAAATGCATGCTAACAAATAATTATGCATGGGCTTGTACGCATATTCATATATCCACACGTCGTAATCAATCGGAATCTATATAATGTACATAAAATCCTTCATCTTTACATATATGAATGTAAAATATATGTTTCGGAATTATTTCTCGTATGCAGGATCCAAATTATTTAAATGAAAAGCGAAAAATTATTTAAAAGACATTTTTTAATTTCAAATAAAATTAATCATTTCGTCAAAAATTTCTACTTATAAATCAATATACATTTTATTTCTATTAGTTAAAGCTTCAGAAAAAAAATAATCATTTATGAAAATGTTTATTATGACAAAATAAATAATGGTTTTCTTACAAGAATGCATGGATGTGAAAACAAAGAAATTGTCTTTTATTATTGATGAATAATTACATTATGCAAATTAAAGCAAACCTTAATTAATTGTTAGTTTTAATGTTAAAATAAGATAATGCGCAGGAATTTAATTTAAGTTTATTTACGTAAATACGTAATACAATACTTTAGTATATATTGCCGTCATTCAAGTGGAAATGTGAATGAAAATGACATTATACCGTTTCAGGAGAAAAAATGTATTTCTTTCTTAAATTTCAAAAACCTTTAGGTAAAAAAAAAAAAAAAAAAAAAAAAAAAAAAAAACTTATTTATATGCAAATGTGGTAGAGCTTTATGAAAAGTCTATAAATTTTCACTTTTATTTTTAACCATTGTATGTATTTTTACAAAATATTTTGTGCATGTATAGTTTAGTATCCTGTCAAAAATTATTTAAATTGAGTTTAGATAAAACCTTATCTAGGTCAGCATGGTGTGTCATAAATATGTAAAAAGCATTCTCGTAATGTTAATTTCTATTTTCAAATTCTTTTCTTATTATTATTTTAAAATTTATTTAAGTTCGGGAAAATCACATTCTTTCAAAATTAAAAGGATGAATTTGTTAAATTCAATTTTATTTTAGTTGTCGGTTTTTTATAAACACTTTGAATATCAAATTATAGCTTTTTTAAAAATAAAGAAATTTGCTTGAAAATTTCCCATGAAGAATCCCAATGAGAAGTCCCAGATGGATACATGTAAATCCGAAATATAAACTGGTTGGATGTGCCAATCCCAAAACTTTCTTCTATCTCATGTCAATATTTCATTTTAATTAGTTTTATTAGCATTTTTATTAGAATTATGCATAACTTCGTAAACTTTTCGATGATACAATATTAAAAATTGAACAAAAATCGCTGTTACAGCGCCCCCTTCCGGCGGAATTTTTTCAAATTCAGGGAGAACCATCTTGCCATGGCCAAAAACATATACAATTAATTTGGTTCAATTCTATGCAAAACTTCATACCCTTTTCGATGGTACAATAGTCAAAATGCACAAAAATCGAACAAAAGTCGCTATAACAGCGCCTCTTACTGGCGGATTTTTTTTAATTCAGGGAGGACCTGCTTACCATAGCCAAGAAAAAAAAAAGTGTTTGGTTTAATTTTATGCATAACTTCATACAATTTTTGATGGTGCAATGGCGACACATGGACACACGGTCAGACAGACATTTTGTATAAACATGTTTTCTGTGATCTCTGACTCCTAAAACGTGTAAATCCGTCAAAAACCGGAAGTCTAAAAAATTTTTTATTACAGTACTTTCTTCTATTGAAGATAGAAGAAAGTAAAAAGACAACTGGTTTATCGTCACTTGTTCTACTTAAATATTTACATATATTTCACAGAAATTTTACTTGAAATTTCTTTTTTGTAAATTTAAGGAAAAATTATATGAGTTAACCCTTTATATTCCAAATCATAAATTAAAAAATCTATCTCCTCGAAATTTTCCCCCCTTGCATTACTATGATACATTCAAATATATATGCACCAAAACTGAAACATTTATTTTTTTGTGTTGTTGTTAATTATAGCTAATTATTTGATGTGGTACTTCAGAGTACTGTTAATACTTGGACAAAAATCGAGGCATAGAAAAAAAAATACTTAACCCAATTTTTTTAATGTGAATTATCGTGCATATATCTTGTCTATGATATATATGCCGGG
This sequence comes from Maratus speciosus, assembly GCA_963932465.1. Lineage (NCBI taxonomy): Eukaryota > Metazoa > Arthropoda > Arachnida > Araneae > Salticidae > Maratus > Maratus speciosus. The sequence goes on from OZ010789.1 coordinate 195,979,231, forward strand.
TGTCCGAAAAATGACTGATGGATTTTAAAATTCAATAACTTGAAAACAGTGACAGATATTTTAAAAAAAATTCTCGCAGGAGGCTTATGTATGATGTCAGGATTTTATTTTTACTGTGATTCTTCATTTTAATTCGAATTTCAAAGAATAGATGGCACTGAAAGCAATATGCGCTCAGTCTAGAACCGATTTTTAGTACTTCGGGATCCATTCAATATATTTTAATCTCCTTTTTTCGCACGGAAAAAGAGAGAGGCGAAAAAGCGAGCCTGGATTTAGCGGTTAGTTTTTGAAGCACCATCTATCAACGATATTTGTAACTAAAACTGAGAATCTCAGCATAAAAACTCCTGACATCTTATACAACGCTCCTGCAAGAATTTTTTTAATATCTGTCACCGTTGGCAAGTTATTGGATTTTAAAATCCATCAGTCATTTTTGGGATAGCCGGCATGGCTAGAAGATGATTCTATTGGTGCATCATAAATGAGCATTTCGCAATCAGAAGAATATTCCACAGTTGTAACACTATCGCACGATGGAAAGCGTATCTGAAAGAAATTTCCAAACTTATAGTTGTAGGAAACTGAAAAGGGTTCATATAAATGCTAAAAGATGGTTTTAGATTTTTTTCCTGATTTGTAATTACTTTTTCATTTTCTTTTATAAAAATACAATATTTTTTCCCGATATTTTTTCTAAAGATAAAATAGCATAATTCTTGCATTATTCCTCATCAATGTCATACATAAATCATGCAATATCCTCCGCTACATTATATCAAAATCCAACAGTCTAGCACCCATGCATCCGAAATAAATATATACATTTTTATTCATCATGTATTCAAATGATAAAAATCTAAGGAAAAATCCTATTGAACGTAATCCCGATTGTACTCAAAGGTAGTGCTTTCAAAAGTGCTTCGTAAAGTAAACAAACTGAAAATTATTTATTTAGCATAAAATATAGTCAAGTGATCTATTTAAGGTAAGAAAAAAAATATGATAGCCTTACCTTTAAAATATAGAGTGTTTCCAATAAAAGTTTAGGGACACCACATCAGACAAGAAAATGGAAGCACAATTGAGACTCATACGCGCCAAAATACCTTCGTAAACAAATTTCAACTCACTGCTATTTAGTGACGATCAAGGGAAGTATTTACTATTGTTTCTTAAAAGTACCATTCAATGAGTGTGTTTTAATTTGGATAGTAGACTGTGGTACAATAAATTGTCGTCGGGCATAAAGGGTTAAATGTTTAATAACAACATTCGCCATTGGAATTCTGAATCGCTCCATTAATCTAAATATTTAAAGTGTTTTCTAAAATGTTGCGTAGTAAAATCAAGTTTATTGGAAGCGAATTTTCATCTAAATAAAATAATTTTATACATTAACCTGAAAAAAACTATATCTGTATAGAATTACTTCAAATATTATTAATTAAACATAAAAAAATAATAATAAACTTATTCTTACGATTAATTGTTCAACGGATCCATTATAAAGCAATTATTACGATTTTGTGGTTGCGAAATGTACAGGGTCTCATTCTATTAATTATTTTTTATTTTTTATTGTTATGTCAAGTTCCCAGAGTCCCTTTAAAATTAGAGCATGTGTTATTCTGGTTGAAGTAATAAAAATGTACGAGCTCTATCTATATAAGATAGTTTACATTTCCCGTTCTAATTCCGATATTAACGGTTTGTTGAACCGCACTGTAAAAAGTTTAAGTAATGTTACTCCGCAAAATTCGTGGCAATATGCTGCCTTCAATTTTATGGAGTAATTTAACTTATATAATGGTGCAATTTAAACTGATATAACTGGCCTAATATTACACATTAGTGTAAAGTAACACCAGATATATCGGTTAAATTACTCAATAAAATGTGCTGCCCACCAATATTATGGAGTAACATTGCATAGTTTTTTTTTTTTTTTTTTTTTTTTTTTTTTCAGTGCGGAATGGATAAGAATTCGTTAGAGGGTGAACCCATCTTTCAGTGATCTCCGTATTAGTAATTTATAGGCCTTAACCTATTTATGCCTAGCGTCCCATTTTTGGGACGTTTAAAATTTTAATGCATTTGTATAATTTTCTTCTTCTTTATAACACGAAAATTGCATGAAATCATTATTTATGAATGTCTTTATCTATAACCGAGAGATGACAGCACAAGATGGATATTTATTTGCTTAAATTAAGGCTTTTTTCGGTGTTTATAGATTTTTAATTTTTCAAGAGGGCGAAATGTAAAAAGTAAGTTTATTTGTATTTATTCTATCATGGACCCAAAATCGCAAGTTATAATTTTAGCTTGTAGACTTTTTTGAAATACGAATTTTTTTAAATTGCGAAATTAAATGTTCAAGCCTATTTTTTATGCATTTTTGTAATGTAGAAAATATAGGGTTCTAGGCACAAATGGGCACATATTTTCGTTAGAAATTTAGGAGAAATTTATGCAATCTCCTTTCGAAGATATTTATGAAATAAATTGTTATTAAGTCTGCAATACGATTATTCTTATTTTATTATTAATAATAGTTATAACGTTATTAGTCTCTGCAAAGAAATCAATATATTTTTTTTAGTTGATTAAAATACTAATTACAGTACATAATATACAATTTAAAAACATTTTAAATATAAATATAGGCAAAATATATAATTATGCATATTATTCTACTAGAAACACTCATATTTAGTTCTTTTACATTTTATCAAATAAATACAAAAAAAAATTAAGCTTAATTTTTTTTAGTATTTTTCCAGTTCATTTGGCAACATTTAAAGTGATTTTACCAAAAAATTTGAGAAAACAAAAATTCAGGCAGAAATGGGTTAAGCTCTCCTCAGTACCCGTTACAATGGTAGTCGATTAAGAATGTATGGGGGGGGGGGGTCGCAAAGCACACGAAGCACAATTTACAATGATTGCTTTTTTTTTTTTTTTTTTTTATTGGGAGGTTCCTTAGACTAGCACGGGAACGCTGGCCGTGTGAGTTTGCTAGTTCTTTTATATTTTAAAAAGTATTTTAGAGAATCAATATTGCATTAATATTGGTCTCAGTGCATTTACTTCTGAGCATATTTCGATCTGGTAAGAAATGAAGGGTAAATTAAAATCACTTTTGATCTAAAAAGATTCTTTTTGTAATTTTTACCATTTATATTTAGGACTATATATTATTCTTCCCAAATAAAAAATAAATATAAATTTGCTTGTTAATAATAATTATAATATTTTTAAAGCAGTGATATTAATAAATATTTCAGTTTTGATCAACCAAAACACATTTAAAATTTATGTTATTTAAATTTTAAAAACTTTTTTTTTCTACTTATATTTTATATCTAATATTCTATCTTTATACATCATAAAATGTAAGAGTGCCTAGAAATAAATTTCATTTAAAAAAACTGTAAAACTTTTTTCTTGAAATAGAATTTTCAGATTCAGCTTAAAAGAATTATCATGTTGTAATAGCTTTTATAAATGTATCTTTAGGCTAAGCAAAAGCGAAAGAAAGAAAAATTGCATTTATATGTGAATTTTTTTTTTTTTTAAAGCGTTGAAGTATGCGTGCCAATTTATTTTACGCTTTGAAATTTCTGAACTTTGTTTTAAAGTGTAATAAATAAAGTCGAAAGAACAATTTTACTCATAAGAAGTATCTATTTTGAGTTACATAGTAAATTGAAAGCAAAATCTTAAAGATGATTGCTAAATATTCTGAGAATTTCTAGTTTGTATAAAAATAAATATATGAGAAATACATTTTTCTAATGCATATTAATGAATTAGCATCGGGATTCATTTCAAAAGAAAATATTAAATGTGGGGATAAGGCACAGAATGGTTATTCATTTAAAATAAAAAAATAAATGTATTGTGATAATTTGAAACCAAGCAGTATTTAAAATAGTCCTTAAAGGTTTACATTTAAATATTTTTTTTCTGCATTCAACTAATTAGGGTTTTACAGAAAAATCTTTCTAAACTATAAATTAAAAAATATATATATTTATTCTATTTAAATTGCGATTTGCTATTGTGTTTATTTGTATTTTTATATGCCGTAAAAATGAAGTAAACCATTATGCAAAAAAGTATGATTAATGCAAGAGAAGATTAATTTATCATAAAAGTACTATTATAATGAATTAGAATGTTAAAATATGTATCACAAACTTTTTGAAAAATCTTTAAAAAGTTCATTTTGGAAAATGAAAAGATGAAAGCAATAACTAAAGTAAAACGCACCTGTAAAGAATTCAATTACTAATATGGGAAACTTTTTGTTCAAAATTAGTATCATGATTACTTTTTAAATTTTGAAAAAAAGGACCGTATTTTTCTGTATTTCGCTTCTATGAAATTTGAATCGAAAATAAAGAGGAAGAAAATAGTTTTCTTTATAAAAATAACGAGATAACGACGTGTTTTAAATGAGTTGACTTAAGGAATTGAAAAATAACCCACCAAAATTTTTGTCTATAAATGTGATGTAGCTTGTTTTCAACTAAAATAAATACATTTTTTTATTCATTAAAAATTTTTATTCCAAATATTTTTCATTAGAAGCATTTTCAACTATTGCACATATGTTCAGGCAACATGCCAATTTCTCAAATCAAGAGGTCTCATAGATTTGAAATAATGAATAGGTCAAGCCAATTTAGATTTTCGCATAGGTACTCAATCGCTTTTCTAAAAGGGTGCTCTGTATAAAGCAAAAAAAAAAAAAAAAATTATCTGAAGGATCAACATCTAGATAATATAGCAGGAATAACCCACCGGCGAAGTTTAAGATTTACACACTGTTCCAAGGTAACGTAATGAAAATGGCAAAAAAAAATCTCTATTACACTGTCCTCTTTCCAGGAGGCTCTGCAGGCTGTAACCAAAATCATATAAAAAAATTTGGTTTAATTCTATGCATAACTTAAGACACTTTTCGAAAATACAAAGATGACACTATGAAATTTGAATGGAAAATAAAGAAAGAGAACATAGGTTTCTTTACATAAAAAACTAGATAACGACATGTTTTAAATGAGTTGATTTACATAATTGACAAATAACCCACCAAAGATGTTGATTTATAAATGTGATTCATCCTGTTTTCGAGTAAAATAAATGGACATTTTTTATTCATAAAGAAAATATTATTCCCAATATTTTTCGTCAAAAGCATTTTCAACGATTGCACATCTGTTTTGGCAACAGCACAATTTCTCAAATCAAGAAGTTTCATAGTTTTGAATAGGTCAAGCCAATTTCGATTTTCACATAGATACTTAGTCGCTTTTCTAAAAGAGACTATAAAGCAAAAATAAAAAAGATATCTGAAGGATAAACATCTAGAAAATGTAGCAGGAATAGACGAAGATTTTTTAGTTAATTGTTAATATAAATCTTATAAGTTGAGAGCAAGTACTGTCACGTTGCAAAAAAAAAAAAAAAAAACACTTTCCTTTTTTCGGCATTTATCTGATTTTTCCCCTTCAATTCTACGTTAAAATTGATTAACTATCGCTTATAACATTTACCATTGATAATTTGAAAGAATTTACATGAAGCATTGTATAATTCAATATTTCCTTTTTGTACCACCAGATACAAAACATACACTTACTCTAATTATCTCTTTCGCACTAACAGACCTTGTTTACCTGGCCACACCACGCCTGCTGTCGTTTAAGATTCGCGTAATGAATCTATTTATTATGGATGGGGGAAATTATGGTAGGGATGCTTTTCTGTTTACATTTTGAAATTTTTATGTAAACTTCACGGAAAAAGTCTCCGACACTTTCAAATTTAGACGCTTAGTCAGATATTTAGAGAAATACGGGATGATTTTTTTTTTTTTTTTTTTTTTTTTTTTTTTGGAATTCAGGGAATATAAGGAAGGTCTTTGAGTTCATGATTTACAGAAGAAGTATGTTTGATCACAAGGGCAATTAGGTGGCCAATATTGAATAAAATAGTATTTGCCCTATCAAATGAAATGCCTTAAATGTTCTGCTACAGTAGCCCATGACCACTTTGATTTTGCACAGCATTTGTGTTCATTTTTGTAAGAATAGTAAGTATATGCATAGAAAAATATTTTTTTTAAATATATATATGAGGACGTGTGTTTAAAAACTCGTCTTATCCAAAATTTCAAAAATCGTGATTTCTTTATCAATATATTTTATTGGTAAACCTGCATCTCAAAAAACACAACAATTTGCAAAACGAACTAGTCTTATCTTTTATTTCTGCCATCGTAAAATCTTGGTTTACAATGAAAATCAATGGACGTTGTTAGACGTTTTTCACAATTTCCCAAAATATGATTTTCTGGATAAAACGGGTTTTGAAACTTACATCTTCATATATATATATATATATATATATATATATATATATATATATATATATATATATATATAACCATTAATTAAACATAACATACCACCGTCAATTATTATGAATTAAAGCTGTAAGTATTAAAAAAAAAAATATTATAAGAATTATTATGGAAGAAAAAACAAAAAAGTGGACACCGACAAAAATTGAAAAGCTTATACATTGAATTACGTTATCAAGGGCACAGAATTCAATGATATAAGCAAAATGGTTGTTTTCTGTGGGAAAAATAAGCTAAAGCTAAAATAAATTTTCCCCTGTGCCCGAACAACCACAAAAATCAAGTGAATTGATTAAAAATGAAAGCAGAATAGAAACAAATAATATGAAATGGAAGAATCAATAAAACGTATTTAAATATTTATAGGATATAAAATATAAATAATAAACACCATACCGATTAATATTTCAGTATTTTACAAAAATCCGTGTGCACATGTCTACCAGTATATCAAAAAGATTAAGGTGAATAAAACAGTTAAGAAATCACAGTAAATGATACCAAAGGATGCAGCTAATACATTTTGAAATAAAATTTGAAATACCTTGTAAAACAAATTTAATCTAATATAAAATAAATAGATATTAATTACATTATTTAAAATGCACTATTAAATTAATAGATAACAGTTTAACAATATCGTCAAAATTTAGCTAAAAATACACCCTGGTGTATAAATTATAACTGAAATGGAGCTAGAAAAATTAAAAAATAGAGCAATCTGAAAGAGACAATTTTGGTGCTGCCATCTATTATTAATTATACTAGTAAATCTGCAGATCAGGAGCCTCAACGTCAGCTCTACAATTCATTGTGTTTAGCACCCTTTGAGTAATATTAATCTTTCTACAAAAAACGAAATTTAAAGTTTTGAAATTACATAAATATTTATAAAACGAAAAAATATTTCGAAGGTTTCTGACATTAGAAGCGTTAAATTAAACCCCTTGTTATGTAAAGGTATTCTGAAAATCTCATGAGCTACTTATTCTGGTAATTTTTAGATAATAGAGTAGATTTCTTCGAAGGACAGAGCCCCCCTGAACCCCTTCGTAGTGTAATTTAATTGACATTTGTAGTAATCAATTAATTGTGTTAATGTCCTTTAGTAAATTCTACCAATAGACGGAAACGTACATGAATTCTTTTCTACAGCCCTGTATATTACGTGAAGATTTTTACGCGTCGTCTATAACATTTAAATTTAATGCAGACAAAAAACCCTCTTAAAACTGCTCATATCACATTTCCGGGGATTAGTATGCATAGTGTGCACCATATATCCAGTTTCTGCGGAGTCCTGTATATGGTTCTATTTAAATTCTGCAAACATTTGTTAGTATACTAAATGTAATTGGGCTGGGAAATACATAACTCAAATAATAAAAAAAAAACACTGAAGCAATTCGCGCTCATTTTCATTTATACTTACGAATTCATTTGTGTATCCCTGTACATGGTCTATACAATATTTATGCACTACTTATTAAGCACAAATTTACTTAACGTTAAAACGCACACCATAATCGAAAATGCTCTTCAGCAATCATCCCTAATAGACCAGAACTGTATCCGAAATTTTTTATGTGACCCTATAAATGAACGATAAATATGATACAAATCATATTCAAGCTTCTTGTAGTCAACCACAGTAATGTAATTTAATTTCATAATGTTTGAATTAGTGCAACACAATTAACACACTGACGACAGGCAATTTAATTAAATCTGGGTTTAAAAACAGTAGAAGCTCCTCCCTCTTCTGAAAGTGTCTCGGAAATTGGTTTCTGAGATATGTTTTTCATGTTTATGCAGCAGTAAATATCTTTCAATGTACGGATGTAATATATAATGTCTTACAATCTATAAAAAATATGGACAACACAATATGTCTTTTCTGTAAGGTAGAAGTCACTCCCTTAGCCAATGATGTATTCTGAATAAAAACGAGAATTCTCGTTTCCCGTCGCTAATGTGAAGAGTTTTTTCCCCCGTAGACCACATTTTAATCGACCACTTTTGTGTGACCCTGAAAAAAACATATGCTTTGCACCCCATATACTACAAAAATGTTTCAAAAATACATATCAATTTTATTATTTTGTAACAGAGTAACATCATTAAAAAACGCCACAAAAGGATTTTCTTCAAAGATTGTAATATTATGAATACTTTGAGTTCCCTGTACGCATGCTGTAAGTGCTACACATAACATATTTTATAGTAACCAGGTTCTAGTGCACCTTAATAAAGTATATAAATTTCATTACGTTTAAAATTGTGTAACATTATTAAAATACACCGCAGACGATTTTTCCCAAAGACTATAATGTAACGGAATAGTTTTGAGTGCCCCTGTAATTAAGCTATGAATGCTACACTCTTCATTTTTAATATCAAACATACTTTGGCAAACCTCAATAACGTATATCAATTACATGTAATCCCGACTATATTTACACGAGTTAGAGCACGTAGAGAAACACGGCAGGCGACAGATACAAAAACTGAAGTCATAAATAATTTTCATCCATGTTGGAAAGTGTTAAAAAGGATTTACATGCCTTTAACTGTACTTTTTTTTCACTTATAGCATGGTTAAACATTAGTTTAAACATCCTAATCCATGCGATAGCAATAACATATTAAAAGCCCCCCAAAATATGCATATCTGGAGATCTATAAATCTACTGGAAAATAATTCATTATCGTGGCCACTGTTAATTGCATAAATTGCATCGATTTGGCGCGATAAAATATTTTTTGTGATAGCCTTTTAATAGTACCTGCAACAAAATTAACGTAATTTACTAACTTCATTCATATTTGACGCAATGATAGGCTACGAATAACAGTCGCTAGGCAACGAAGAAAAGGAAAAAAAAAAAGAAATACGTATCATGTAAAACAAGAAAATTAATTTAAAAATTCTTTATATTATTGGAATACATGTATAAATGTCCTCAAAACATTATACACGTAAATAAAAAAATCTGATAGATATATTGATAAAATTTCAATATAATAGGAATAATTTAAAACCCTTATTTGGAATTTTAGTATCCATAATTTAACATTTAAATCCATTAATCAAACGTGCCATTTTCTTTCAACAAATGGAAATTTGAAAATCGTCTGACTTGCCGTAGAAAAGCATTATAAAGAAAAATAAAATCTTCCATATTTTCCGAACGAATGAACCAAATTTAACCAAAAACTATACAGCTACGTCCGGGTATCTCACGAATATGCCCAATTAATTTCAAGCTGATCGGGTGCTTTTTGCGGCAGTTATCGCGGAACAGACGGACAGACAGACAGACAGATAAACGGAAATCAAAACTTTTCGTCTCTCCACAGTAAGCCTTCACTGACGTTTCGGAAATTAAACATCTATCGCAAGATAAAAATTTGCAAGCTTTTGAATGTAAATAACTGTTTAAACAGCAAAACCAAACAAATCCTTATATATAGAGAATTATAAACCTAATATAAATCACACATTGTATTTAAAACTATTGTTAATAAAATTTAAAAGCATACAAAATATTCTATTAGCTAACTTATTTAAACTAAACTAAGAGTTTAAATAATGCTAGAACATTGATAATATATAGCATATAGCTATATGCTATAAAACAAAATAAATTCAGTAATAATTAATATAAATAATTATTAAAAATAATTTAAAAATTATTTTTTAATGAATTATATATAAGATATTTATAAAATGAACAGGAAATAAAAAACATGTGGAAGTATATAGAAGGTTAAATAATACTTAAAATCCCATTACTTAAAAAGCACAAATATAGAATGTGGATTATTTTCAGACATCCATAAAAATCCATAAAGTATGAATGTGGGACATTCAAAAACATTAAACTAAGAGTGGCATACTATTAGTAATTAATATGATATTGTCCTTAGTAAATTAAAATTCAATAACAAATAATTGTAAATTAGATTAATGAATAATTAAGCTAATTATAATATTAATGAAAATCTCCAATTTACATATAAAATATCAAATCAACATCCACATAAAATACATAACAAAAAAATAGTAATAATACAAGAGCCCCGCTTTTTTTTATATATAAATAATTAACCATTGCGTATTATCCAGACAACACCACCCTCCTCCGTACTCTAACATCTGCCCACCCAACCAACCTATAATATTTTTTTATATTATTTTACAATTTTTAATTTTTTATAGATATTTTTTTATTTTATAATTTTTTTTGTAATTTTGTTTACGCATGTGTTAATTTGTGTTTATAGATCATGTAAGAAAAGTACTAATTGTATATTAATGAATATATGAATTTTTTTGGAAAACCATGATTTAATGCATCATAAATTAGTTTTTTAATATTATTGTTAATTAGAGGAGAAGAACATATATATATATATATATATATATATATATATATATATATATATATATATATATATATATATATATATATATATATATATTAACAAAAAAATCCTACTAGAATTTCAGCATATTAAAGACTGGATTATATATAAGCATTTGTATGAAATAATTTTTTACTGCACATGAGCTAATGATAATATATATTTTGCATAAATTAATAGTTAATTATGGAACAACTTATTTAAAAAGTGATATATTAAGCTGAATCTCGCGTGTTTTCTAAAAGAAAATCGATCATAAGTGATGTTTCAAATATTACCATTTCTTATTAACTGACTTTCAACAAACAAGAGAGTATTTAACGTAAATCCATGCGTGTTTTGAAACATATGTTAGGATTTAATGATTATTTTTGTAGAAATGGGATAATTTTGATTATTCTGCCAAAAATAATTAAAGTATCAACATAAATAAATAAATGGTCAAGTGCGAGTATTACTCGCGCACAGAGGGTTCCGTACAATAAATATATGGATTTATAATTATATTATTAAAAAAACCGTTGCTAAAAGCATACTAAGAATTTGTAAAAAAAACTATACAATGTAGGGTTGTGTATAACTGTATATACAAGGAAAATATAGATGGAAATATAATGAAAGTTCAAAGAGATATGGAACTTAAATAATATCAAATATAGGTATTCTATATAACTCATTTTTTTTTTTTTTATATTATCCTAATCTGTTTATGATGAAATTAATTCAGCACTGACAATAAAAGTGCTTAGTTAAAATTCATTCGGCATTTCATAAAACTGAATTCAGCGTAGTAATAACCTTTCTTTCTACAGTATAGCTAAAACAAAACCTTTGTTCAAAGTTTAAATTTGGATTGTGCTCAGCGCGCTTCGAAATGAGTTCGCGAAATTGCAACGCCGCATTGGTCCGTGCCGCGTTTTTCCAGATAGGTTTTTAGTTAACTTTTAAAGTCACTCGGGGCGTATTGCGAGATCCACTCACTGCAAACTAGTCCCGAATCCCATAGTATTTAAGTTATTCATTCTAATTAAAGGATCTCAGGACTCTTAAACTTCTAAAATTTAGAAATTTCAAAATTTTTAGATGTTAAACTCCTACCTTTTCTTAACATTTTGATATAGTTGTTCCCTTGAAATTCCCATTAGAATAGAAGTTATGGATTTTAGAATTATAGCCGCACAATAGCTGAGGCGGCGTTTCCGAAACTTTGAAGTCATTTTTCGCCGAATGACGTTTTTGGGTATAACGCATAGGATATCTCAAATACTTCTGAATATTTTTTCATGAAATTTTCAAAACATATATTTCATGTTATTCTGTATAAACTGAACCTAAAATTTCCTTTTCACTGTTAAAAAAAAAAAAAAAAAAAAAAAAAAAAAAAAAAAGGCGATTATACTATTGAAATTTTCAAAATTTTGTATTGCCTAAATACAACTTTGCATTAAAAATATAAAAATGCTTTAAATACAAATTCATTTAAGTTCAGGGTAATTATTGTAATCTGAAGTATAAGTAGGCATATAAATTTTCATTCAAGGTTCAATATTTATTTTGTAATCCTGCGCGTAAGCTGTTATACCAATTTTATGCTCGACAAATGTCTGACAGTTTCGATAAATACTAGTTCTGCATCTTGCAAATTTTTAAATACATAAAATGAAAGAACATACTTATATCTTTCATCACAATAAAAATTGTGTTTTAAGATCATATACATTTTAAGATATTAAATGTTGAAAGTGGTCTTTTTTTTTTCATTTTTTCAAATTTAAGAGACATGAAACCTATTAAATTAGTCTGTTTTTTAACAATTTGACGTTTATTGCTTTTATACTGCTACTGGACATTGCATTACATACATATATATATTATTAAAATCTGCTAATTCGACTTTAAAAGCCGATGGTACATAGAGTACGCTACCCCTGTCATTATGCATGTCCAAACCGTTCGTATCTTTAACACTAGAACCGCGGAGCGGGTCAATTTGACCCGAATCGATGTTTAATTTATCACCACGCCGAAAATAATAATTGAAAAAACATTTCCTTTTGTGACTTTTAATATTTTAAGGTAAGCAACAACATATCAAAAGTGAAACCGCATAACATAAATAAATTCCCAATTATAACTATTTATACCTAGAACCGCGAAGCGGGTCAGTTTTACCCGTTACATGTTTTTACGCATAAATGAGGAAAAAGAGATGCATTTTCTCAGAAGTAACGACATATGCAGAGGTCGGGGATCACATAGATTTGTCCCATATGCTCCGAGTCCGAGTCGAGATCTTCAATGTAAAGGAGTAGTCGAATGTAATGGAAAATTACAACAGATATTTAGAAATATATTAAGAATTCTTAAAGTTGGTTTTATGCCGCTTTTATTATAAGTATAGATAAGATGTCACGACGACCTCGTAATCTTACAGTTCCAAAAGACAAATTTCGTGAAATAACGGGAATCTTATAGTTAGATATAGTATCAAACCGATCAAGTCATCTAGAGACAGACCAATTTGCCCTGATTTCTGATATCGTAATCATTTCATTGAAAATTGAAAAAGTAACTATACACCAAAGCTTATAAAGCTTGCACAGGCATTGTAATCCAAATCATCAACTTTGTAGGAACTGTAAAACGCTCAAGAAAATAAATACATATATCTCTGAAAAAATGTTAAAATCGGAATTGCACGCGTCTACTGTACTAACTCATAAATACTTTAACCTAATTGTTTACCAGCGAAAAAAATATGTAAATATGTTTTGTTACTGAGCAGCATACTGCATCCAAAGATTGGTTTCAGTTAATTCTAAGAAACTACCTGATACACTTGTTTACTGTAACGCAACTATATTGTATGTAGATGTGATTGACCAGGATATATACTGCTATGTCTACTTCACATAGGTGGTCAATGCATGCATTTTTTAATATTTTGAATCATGCAGCTATCAATTTTTGGGTTCTATGCAAAGTCGTAACTAGAAATTCGATTAGTAGACGGCGATTTAATCAGGACTTATTTGAAGAATTAGGAGAAAATTGTGTTCTCTCTCGGCAAAAAAAGGTGTTATTTGGGTGCGGAGCAACCACTGAAAGCGACGGAAAACCTCAAACTTAGGGTAAGCGAGTCCAGTGCACACTTCAAAATGTGAAAATAAAACTCAACATATTTGTTCATAATATAATGCACCCATTTGTGATAAACCTACAAAACATATTGCCAAATTTTGCTTGCATTGCACACAATAAATTGCATTAAATAAATCTGTAAAACTAGTAATTAACTCTTATATTTCTTACATTTATTTTAATTATTCTTAGAAATTATGTCTAAACTTATTTGAAGTAGATAATCTATTTCCTGTTAAAGTTATGAAGTCTAAGTTTATTTTTGCTTAAATTATATGTTACTATATTTAAGAAATACAATGTCGAATAAATCACTCTCTAAAATGTTTGGTAATCTCTGCTGATTTTCATATCAAATGTAATGTAAATGTATCGGAAAAAAGATTATTAAATGAAAATATACTGCTTTAGTTAGTTAAATTAAACATTTATGCATATTTATGTTTTTATTTCTATCTTGGGTCAAACTGACCCGCTCCGTGGTTCTAGGTATACCGAAAGTTCCGTGGTTCTAGTGGTAAGGGTTAATATCTCGGTTAACAGACGGGTTTTTTTCGAAAATCATTATCAACAATATCTTTATACTTCTGATACGGTAAGTACCTCCAGCTTGCTCAACACTTTTGATGAATGCCCGTAAATCGAAATTTGTGTGAAACGGTAAAATGTGTTTTGCTCAAAAACTATGTGACCTAGGGTAATCGCTATAATTTTCCTTCAATATTTAAATTAACGTCTGCTACCTCTAATTTTTCCATAATTTTAGTTTCCGGAGATTCCGAATTAGATGTGAGGGGACGTATTTTTGCGCTACATTTTTGACGATATCTTTGAAAATATAATACCTAAAATTAAAAGGAATGTATTTTGGATTTCAGCGTTACGACAGCTTTCACACGATACCCCACACGATATACAAAAAAAAGATTTTTTTTTCAAGTAGCTTAATTAGCCCCTATACATTTTTACTAAATATATTTATGAATGTTTAATAATCTGAAAATATGTTGGTCAATAGTCTTTATTACTTCCCCCAATTTGAACTTTCCACGTTCCATAGTTTACGAGTAAAATAGGTGTGACAGACAGACGGACACAGGAGTGATCTTATAATGTTTCCGTTTTTACTTTTTAAGTACGGAACCCTAAAAATAAAAAAATAAATAAAGTAGTCGGATGTGCCAATCCCAAAACTTCCTTCTTTGTCATATGTGTTAATATTTCAAAAAGTTGTTACACATAGTGATACTTCAGTGTTTTTACTTCAATGTCTCACTAACTTTGATTTTTATCTTAAGTTTTTGTGACATTTTACTAATCGGAGTAAAAAAGACTTAATCTCAATCATAATATGTAACTAAACGGATGTGCCAATCTCAAAACTTTCTTTTTTCTCATAGATGTTAATCCAATATGTTATTACTAAATACTACACCATAATTGATTTTCATCTAAAGTGTCTGCTTCATTTTACTAATCGGAGCAGTGTTGCCAGTGGGCTACCTTTTTTTAAATCCAGATTTCTTTATTCACACCACTTTTTTGAAATCATAAAATTCGCATTATTGAATGATATATTAACTAAGACGAAAACCAGGGGATTTTTACCATTTCAAAAAAAAAGGGTGCCAATCAAGAAATCTGAATTTAAAAGAAGTAGCCCATTGGCAACACTGAATTGGAGTAAAAATGAGTTAATCTCAATCGTAATGTTAAATAAAATCAATATTTTTCGTTATTCTATTGTACATCAGCTGCTTGAGAATCGCCGGGTTAGCTGGATGCAAAATGTCCGTCGCTGCATAAACAGCCGATGTACGATAGTACTAAGAAAAATCGTGAAAAATCGCTATTACAACGCCCACTTCTAGTGGGTTCTTACCAAATTCCCGTGAGACATCACGCCTTAGAAAAATAAAATACACATGGAATTTGATTCAATTTTACGATTGCCTTTATACACTTTTCAAAGGACAGTAATGAAGGTGACACAAAAATCTCTATTACAACGCGCCCTTCCTGCGGAATATTTACGAGTGCAATGAGGACCTACTGGCTATAGCCAAAAACATACACAAAAAATTTAATTTAGTTCTATGCATAACTTCATACACTTTTCGATAATACAAATACGAAACACAAACATACTGACATACGGGCGGATAGACAGGCATTTTATATGCACGTGTTTTTCGGGACCTCTGACCCCTAAAATTTGTAAATCCATGGAAAACAAAGAGTTGGAAAAAATGTCGATTACAATACTTTCTTCTTTACAAGGAAGAAAGTAAAAATGCGACACCGTAATTTGTAGAAAATACCTTATCATTCAGAAAATTTTAGAAAATAACTGAAATTCATCTCAATATATTGTCTATATCTTTCTAAATTTGACGATATTCAACTGGCTTTGTTATATGAGTTATCCCACTTAGCTGAGAAGTACATTATGTAAAAAACGAACTCATTATATTTAGTGCATAC
This sequence comes from Maratus speciosus, assembly GCA_963932465.1. Taxonomy (NCBI): domain Eukaryota; kingdom Metazoa; phylum Arthropoda; class Arachnida; order Araneae; family Salticidae; genus Maratus; species Maratus speciosus. The sequence continues at coordinate 195,995,723 of OZ010789.1, forward strand.
GAAGTTGCAAATTATTTCATATAAATGCTCATATTCAATTAAATGTTTATTATATTTATATTCTTATTGCGATATATTGTTTCTTCTATAATGTGTGAAATTTTCGTAATGTGGCGTTAAATTGGTTGTAAACGTACATGCTATAAAGAAAAAATATGAGGAAATTTCTTTAAATTTTAAAAACACCTTTATGTAGCAATCCACATACATGCTATTCTCACATAAATGAGCCGAAATATTGTTATAGTGTGTCGCAAGTATTATTATTTATTCTATTTCTTGTTACGCCCCATATTGTTCTTGTCATGAAACCTTTGTTGATAATCTGAAGTTTAAAAAAAATGTCTTTATTTTCCGGAATTTCCGAAACAAATCATTAAGTATTTCGCTAAATAGCCTACAAAGCGTCTTAAATCAAATGTGTCCGGTTACTTTTGACCATGTAGTGTATATTTTAAAAAGGATTTACAAGAAAATGTATTACATTGTCCCTTTCAACAATGAATTATACGCATTGGTTGTGTATCACATGTAAAAAATATAATTTTGATGTTTCAGAGACATTTATTTCAACATAAAACTCACCGCAATGTGTTTTCACGGCAAATTAATAGTCTTAACCCATTTATGCCTGAATTTTTGTTTTCTCAAATTTTTTGATAAAATCACTTTAAAATGTTGCAAATTGAACTGGAAAAAAAAAATTACGCTAAAATATTTTTCTATTTATTTCATAAAATGTAAACGGACTAAATATGGGAATAGCCATATGTGGAAAAAAGCATAATTATATGTTTCGTCTAAATTTATATAAATTAAGCTTTTAAATTGTATATTATATATTATAGTTAGTATTTTTATGAACTATTTAAAAATACATATTTATTTCTTTACAGAGACTAATAACATTATAAGAATTATTAATAATAAATTAAGAATGATCGTATTTGCGGCTAAAAAACATTTTTTTTTCTTAATCATCTTGACAAGGTCTTCACATCAATAACTGTCCCTTAAACGGCTAATAGAAATATATACCTATTTGCGCCCAGCGCCCTACATTTTGTACCTTTACAAACATTCATAAAAAATAGTCTTGAACATAAAATTTTGCAATTTAAAAAAAATACGTATTTCAAAGAAGACTACAAGCTAAGATTATGATGTATTTAATTGGATCCTTGATACGAAAAATATAAATAAACTTACTTTATACATTTCGCTATCTTGAACAATGAAAAATCTATAAACTCTGAAAAAATGACTTAATTTAAACAAATAAATTTCAATCTTATGAGTTATCTCTCTGTAATAGATAAAGACATTTATAGACAATTAGCTCATACAATTTTCATGTGATAAAGGAGCAAAAAATTATAAAAAAATATTAAAATTCGAAACGTCCCAAAAATGGGACGCTAGGCATAAATAGGTTAAGATAAGTGTTTTAAAGTATATAGAGAATAAAGAGAGTATATGGAGAATAATCCAATGTCAAAATTGATTCTTTACGTGAAAGAATGATTTATAATATGCATGTAGAGCACATATTGAGTGAAATAGACATTAAGTTGGTTTATTGATTTGACTTATAAATATAATAATCATAACACAATTTGTTATGCATTATATGTAATTCAAGATTCGATTTAAGTATTCAGTATCAAATGCAAAATAATGAATAAATTTTACCGATGTTCCATCAAAATTGATATATATATATATATATAGCCGTAAAGCACAGTAATCACCAACAAAAAAACAAAATAAATTCATGTGAAATGCGCCAAAACAGCTGCAGTAAAACACATAAATTAAATATAAACCAGTATAAGATTATATTTAGCCTGAACCAGCGCACCCCCCCCCCCCCCTCAAAGAACAAGAAGAACAAGAAAAATAACTATGTAAACATTAAAACTTTAACAAAAACTAGGAAAAGATAGGCTGCGGCCTCATCGGCAGTGGGTAATGTTTCAAAAGCAGCCAAGCATTCGATAAAATATGCATTAGTGGCAGTGGGTTTCGGCCAGAACCGTGATAGCAAAATCAAATGTTAAACATTCGATGGCTATTATCACATGCTGCCCCACCGGACCCTAATCCAACAATATTAAATGAATGCCTCACCTGGAACACAGTAAAAGATGCTAAAAATATGTTCGTTGAAAAAAACCACACTCAACCAATTTAGCCATATTTCCTATTCATATTTCCTAAAGCCTTTTCAAAGACGGTTTTATGATGATGTGCTGTGTCGATTGGCAATAGACCAGGAAAGAATTAGGATTGGTTGATTGGATGTTGGATTCTGCTCTGTTTAATTTGTTTTATGCTTTATATTTGGGTTTAGGCAATGTGGCTAAGATGGTTGTGTGTGGTTTTTTTCAACGAACATATTTTTAGCATATTTTACTGTGTTGCCGGTGAGGCATTCATTTAATATTGGTGGCGTAGGGTCCGGTGGGGGAGCACGTGATAATAGCCATCGAATGTTTAACATTTGATTTTGCTATCACTGTTCTGGCCGAAACCCACTGCCACTAATGCATATTTTATCGAATGCTCGGCTGCTTTTGAAATATTACCCACTGCCGATGAGGCCGCAGCCTATCTTTTCCTAGTTTTTGTTAAAGTTTTAATGTTTACATATTTTTCTTGTTCTTCTTGTTCTGTGAGGGGGGGGGGGGGGTGCGCTGGTTCATGCTAAATATAATCTTATACTGGTTTATATATATATATAGGTCTGTCAAAAAAAGAAAAGTTTAAAAGTAGAATGTTTCCAGTATTAAAGAAATTTCTTAATTTAAAAAGAATTAAATAAAAGCTTGATTTTTAAAAAATATTAAAAAGAAGCAATATTAAGAAAACAAACTCACTGTAAAAAAAAATAATGCCAGTTTTGCGGTAGGAATCGGAAAAAAAGTTGCCCTTATCGTACCGGAATAATTTCCAACCCACCTCGGAATAAAATCCGTAAAATCCCGTTTTACTGACTATTTCCTTATTTTTACGGATTTTATTCCAAGCTGTGTCGGAAATTATTCCGGTGCGATAAGGGCAACTGTTTTTCCGATTCCAACCGGAAAACTGGCAGTATTTTTTTACAGTATACGTTATTTGTGGTAATGGTGTTTTTTTTAAATAAATATTAAATGTGTACACTTCTAGTTTTAAAATTTCTAATTCAGTTTACTAAACTTGTTTTCAACCTTCAACCACTTAAAAGGTTCATCCATATATTTCTCAACATCTCTTTTCTCATTATTAAAGAAACTTTGCAACACACACAGCTTCAAAAATTTGGTTTGAAGGGAATAATAGCTACCATATGCTAAAATACTTTATAAATGCAAGAAAAGAGTTCAGTTTTTCAATCGTCAAAAAAGTAATCTGTTTACGAGTACATACGAGTACATTACGAGAATATTGTTTACGAGTTTAAAATAATTACAATGTTAAATTTTCTTATTAAAATGTTTATGTTTTAGATCAAAATAACATGGTTTTAAAGTTAGATAGACTATATAATATGTGAAAGATGTTTTACTTTGAACATTAAAGATGTTTTATAATACGTTTTATACTCGGTTCTAATCAGTTCTTCATATATTGCACAAACTTCTGCACAACCGACATGTTTCTACACGCCAAGGTCATCGTAATTATCAACATATGATTTTTATTTATGGAGAATGTGGAATGGATGAGTGTAATTAATGAATTCACATATAATAGCATAAGTTCAAGACAAAATGAAGGTCTGCATCGGTTTTGCGCGGCGAAATTTACGCAAGTATGACTGAACTTAACTTTTTGAACAGTACGCTGTGTCGCATGTATGCTGTCGGTGGTCGTTTCTACCATTTACTATGAAGAAAAAATAATGTCACTTCTTGTTCTTTAAATAAGTTTCAATGACACTTCCTGGTATGGTTTGTTTGTGGTTTTTCATTCTACCTATTCAACACATTTTTGCAAAATGATATTTTGCATGTTCTTCAATATCTCCATCTTGTTAATAAACTAATCTTAAACAAGTGGGTAAGTGTGATCACAGATCGCACAGAGGGTTTCATTTAATATTCCTTTCAAAACAATTTATCCTTTTGAAAAATCTGTTAGTTCCACATTGCGCAACCAGGGGGCGCACTCTATTCTATACAAACATCTATCGGAACGAAACTCCGTTTTACAACTTATCCGTAGATATATTAGTTGAGGGGATCGGGCCCATAGCACCCGAGATAGGTACGCGCCCCCTGACGGTAAAAAGTGGAACTGAAAGATGTAAGGCTATGTGCATAATATGAAAGAGTGGTCAAAGTGATGTCGGCAAAAATTAGAAAAGTACCCACTGGGTGCAATGGGGGGAGGTTAGAAAAATTGCTTAAAATACACATGTTAGAGCCCAGAGGGTTAAATATAAGACTTTTTCCAAATTTTATGACTTCTAGTTTGATGTGAGGTGTTCATCTACAAGTATGCAAAATTTCAAGTATTCAACTTAATTAGGGTCTAAATTAGAAAAAAAAAAAGCTTAAAATATAGAAGTTACAGCCTAGAGGGTTAAATATAAGACTTTTTCAAAATTTTATGATTTGTCTTTTGATGTGAGATGTTCAGCTATAAGTATGCAAAATTTAAAGTCTTCAAATTAATTAGGGGCTCAGTTAGAAAAAAAAAAGTTTAAAATACACAACTTAGAGCCCAGAGGGTTAAATACAAGACTTTTTCAAAATTTTATGATTCGCCGTTTGATGTGAGGTGTTCAGCTATAAGTATGCAAAATTTCAAGTTTTCAAATTAATTAGGGGCTCAGTTAGAAGAAAAAAGCTTAAAATACGCAAGTTAGAGCCCAGAGGGTTAAATATAAGACTTTTTCAAAATTTTATGATTTGTCGTTTGATGTGAGGTGTTCAGCTATAAGTATGCAAAATTTCAAGTCTGCAACATATATAGTTTCTGAGAACGGGCTTTGTGACGGACAGACAGACATAGGAGCGAGACGAATAGGGTTTCGTCAGATGAACGAAACCCTAAAAAAGGCATGCATTAAAGGACGAAAAAATATATCATATCATAATTTCATGAAAAAGAAAAAAGATCTAGAATGACAGGAAATAAAATTGTCCTTCGCAGTAAAATAACGAGCAGACATTTTCGTCTTTTTAAATACCGAACGAATACTTGTAAAAAGATTTGTTTTTTAAAAATATATTTTCATAGCACTTAAGACAATGTCATGAAACAAATTCAAATGTAGGGATAATATTACAGAAATATGTTTTTCTTTGACACTACATCAAAATTTAACTCCGACAAATAAAATTGTTCAGAAAAATGAAATATTAGTATTTGTTATGCAGTCTTAAATTACCGCAAAATAAATGTAAATGTTTCAATCCATCGCAAAGATTGTCCACTGCATTATAGAATTCTCATGAAAAGTCTCCTGTCATGGAAAAAGCTGTATGTCTGTCAAAAAAAATGATTGTTAGAAAAATCACGTCTAAAATTTCAAAACTTTCCGACAATGTCTTTCAAATATGATGTCATATTTCAAAAGAGTAAATATCAACATTGCGATCACAATTTAACCCCTTAATTCTCGCTCCCGTGATATTCACGGGCCTTTTATTAATTTTGTTCTTTTTGTTTGATTCACACTAGTTTTATAAAATATTGTAAATGGCTTTATTATGGTATCAATTTACCTGTCATTAAATTAGATGAATATTTCTTTTTTTTTTTTTTTTTTTTTTTTTTTTTTTTAAGTGGTGCCAATAAGCAATATGAATTTTTAAACCGTAATTTAATGCGACTATTAAGGGGTTAAAGAAGTCTGTACAAATTCTATTTTCATACTAATTATGAAACATTTTGAGTTTTAACTAAAATTAAACAGTTATTATTTGTCTTTTTGTAAATGTATCGTTTTAAATTGCCATTTTTTTATTTGAATGGTCTTAAACATGAAAAACATAATTGCCTAATGTTCCTATTGTGCATGCCTTCTCTTAGATATTGGACAAATATTTAGATTAAAAATATTCATATGCGGTCTGTCTGATAACTATCCGACCTTGATTCTTCCCGCGCGCAATAGCGATTCTAAGACGGCGCCAATGTGCACATTAGAAGTAGACAGCTTAAGGGGCCGCTGCACAGCAACTCCCAGAACTCGAAATCCCATGTTAACCTATGATAAAATTTTCAAGCGCGATTACTCATTACCTAATATAATTATTAAAATACCGTTTACACCATCAGAAAGTAGACGCCAGATGCAGATGATGTGCGTTTTTTAAAATTGTCTACTTAAATTTTAAGTATTTTTAAGAAGATGATAAAATTTAATCAAATGGAAATTTCAAAGTTTATAGGGATTTTTTATGTACTTAAAATTTACGGAGATAATTTTTAAAAACGCACATCATCGGCATCTGAAGTCTACTTTCTGATGGTGGAAACGCTATTTTAATAATTATATTAGGTAATGAGTAATCACGCTTGAAAGTTTTCCCATAGGCTAACATGGGATTTCGCGATCGAAGAGTTTCAGTGCAGCAGAGGCTTAATGCGCTTGCCTGAATTTTTTTCCCGCGTTTATGGTAAGCCAGTTTTTGCCTGTTGGACGCCGAGTGAGGTGCTATCATACGTGCTCATCGGATTTTGATTTCTCTCAAGATGACTGAACGAGTTGAGCAAAGGTACTGCATCAAATTTGTCAAAGATTGGTGATTCTCAAAACTGGTGATTCTCAAAGCGAAACAATTCCTAAGAATCATAAGGTGTCGTAAGAATCATCAATTCTCCAGCTCATTCATAGCCCTTGATTCAGACTTTCTTGGCGAAACATGGAATTCCAGTCCTTCGCCAACCTCCCTACTCTCCAGACATGGCTCCTTGCGACTTCTAGTTGTTTCCGAAATTGAAGGCGCTATTGAAAGGATCCCGTTTTAAGAATAAAAATGAGATATACAGAGCGCGACGGTAGTGTTGAACAACATTCCAAAAGAAGCCTAACAGAATTTTTTTCTTCACTGAAACGAATGGTAGTCTAAGTGTATGGAGGCGCGACGGGCCTACTTTGAACGGGATGAAGGTCCCAATCCCGTCAGTTAACTTACATATTTTTTTTTTTGCCAAAGGTCGGATACTTTTTAGACATGTCACGTATTCTGATAAAGTAAATTTCATTTATAGATGAATATCAACTATAGATTTTCCGTGATCGGGTATATAAACAATTAGTATATTTTATACAGTGGGGTTTTTCGCAAAATTAAATACATTTTATAACAGTATTTGGCTTTTATAAGGGAAACATATAAGACCCAATTATGAAACATTGGGTTGTTATAATAACCAATCCAGTTTTTTAATTTAAAAAATTGTTTAAGCTAAAATTTTAATTACCATCATTTATCAAGCATAATTAGACTTTTCATTCGCCATAAGATTCCTTAAAATTGACCTATTAGATCAACTGCTCAATTGATCTCACGTTTTTAAGTATCGAAAGATTGATTGATTTATTGGTTTTCTCGTTTTCATACTGTATTCTCAAAAACTATGTTAGATATCGAACTGCGACAAGCAGCTGATGAGTTAGTGTTTGATATGCAAGTGCTTATGAGCAAATTCCACCCAAACAGGAAAATAATATTTTAAATATTATTTTTCCCGATACAAGGTCTATATATTCAAATTAATTTAAAACTAGTTTTTTTCTAAAAATCCATGACAGAAACAGCAGCTTAAAAAAATATTTACACTATTAAATATTTACAGAAAACTGTCCAGTCATTCGACCGTTTTTATATAAAACTGTTACATAACCGTAATTTAACTCTACTCTGACAGTGATATGGGCTATAATATGGTCAGAATATAGTTAAATTATGGTTATGTAACCGTTTTCTTTAAAAAAGATTGAATGACTACACAGTATTAGCAGTGTGTATATTTTCTTTTTTCTGTGAAAGAAAAATTACGCCAATTCTCACTCAAAATATTATTTTTTGACAATATTATATTCCAATATGAACGTCATACGTTTTATTTATTTTCTTAGTAAATGTATTAGAAAAAATAATTTTCGTTTTATTTGAAAAAAAAATCACAAACTTACAAATATTTTATTAATATAATTTTCACAAACGGCGTTATAGAGCATTTTCGGAAATATTTATCAAATGCTTTAACAGTAATTACCGACCCCATTGTATGTCTACTTTCTGAGAAAAATCATTCAAAGTCAAAAATACTTGCTATCGATGACATTGAGTGAAAGTGTTGAACCATAACTTCATTTAACAGTTCTCTTCTGCTTTTATTCAAACAGTTCAAGACATAGAGAATGTTAAATACACACGAAGTCTCTAATGCAAAGGGATCGTTAATGTTAATCGATTCACTTAAATAATCCCTTATTAGACATCGAACTGTGACAGCAAATATTATTAGCATTTTCAAAACATGCAGTTTGAATATACTTTCCATGAACAAGGAAAAAATTATACTTAGATTTATGTATATGTAAAAAGATTTATGTATGCTTAAAATGGTATTTTAAAAATATTTTGCACATTATAACAGGATTGTTCATTGCCCAGTTTTATAAATGGAGGAATGCATGTTCTTTGTAAAATATATTAATCTTATAAGAGAATACTTTGCAAACATTTACTGAAATTTCCAGTATTAACAAGTACAAATTGAATTATTCAATGTTGTTTTTTTTAATAAAGTAAACTTGAGTAACTGAAAATAAATTTGTGCACATTTGTCAATTTACATTCGTGAAATGTACATGGATATAAAATATTTAAAATGTTTATTGTGATAAGTGAAACTAGTGATTGTGTATATTCATAAGCCATTAGGCAGATAATCAGCTTTAAAGATACAGGACAACAAACACGAATTTCAAATTTCATTGTATCATTGTGTAATTCATTAAAACAAATTCACATCAATTACATCATGAAAAGAAAAATTCAATTTATAGAATCTCCAAGCTTTATTTGTATAACTGTGTAATGAAAGCCATTTTAATTCACATTCATGGAGTATCTAATATATGAAACATAGTAACGTAGTCTGTATAATAATGTATAACATTTAATTGGTCGTAGTACGTTTCAGAGACAGTGTTGGTACATGGTTCCCTGCCCACTGAAATTTGTTTAACCACTTAACTGTATCATATGTTAATTTTAAAACTATTTCAGTGTACGAAAAAATAAATTTATAAGAGAAGTTTTAATTTATATTTCTTTAAAAATTTATAACTGCAGGGTGATTATAAAAAAAACGTGGCCAAAATTAAAGGTCAAAGCAGGCATAAAAAAATAATAAAAAATCACATAGGAACTTGGAGTCGTAAAGGCCATCTGGGGCTGCTTGAGGGCGTTTTCCTAAAAACACGGGCAGAGCAAATTGAGAGGTCATCATTTGAGCTGTGGGTAACTTGAGAATAATGGATTGGTAAAACACATCATATTAGGTCAGAATACATCTGTAGGTCTCTTTCACAGACGTTGGATTGGTCGAGGTGAACCAAACGTATGGCCACCGCTATCTCCAGATTTATCTACAGTAGATTTTTTCATATGAGGTTTTTTAAAAGGACTTATTTAAGAAACACTTGTTTCATTGCAGGAAGACTGAGGCAGGTTACACACTGAGGCAACACGAGGACAACGAAGTGCGACATAGAAGAAAAAACATGTCGAAACAAAGGAGAGAGACGTTTTAAACCTGTTTTTTCTCCTAAATCGTGTAAGATGTTACATGTGTCACCTCAGTATGCGCAATGCTTTAGTAGAAAGAATTGCTGCGGCAATAGGATGTGTTCGAGATACACCAGATATGTTTGAGAAGGAGCGCCAATCCATGCAGCGTCAATATAATGTGCAGGCGTCTGCCCAAACACTTTGAGCATCTTCTGTAGTAGCATTGGTCGTAAGTGTGTGACATCTGTGGAAATACAGTATTTATAAAATGATGTCGAATGATTTTTGTTCATTCTTCTTGTATTAAATATACCACCTCTAGCGGCCATTTGCGACCCCATGTTCCGATTTGATTTTTTTATTCTTTCTGTATGCCTGCTTTGCCCTTTCCTTTTTGCCATGTTATTTTGAATCACCCTGTATAATACTTGTAATATTTTTTTTTTTTTAATTTAAGAGAGTGGTTCTTTAATTTTTCGTTACCACCGAGCCGTTTTAGGTGCGTTCGTAATTACATAAATAAGCAGCATCATAGTCGTCTGTTCCGTCCGTCTGTCTATCTGTTCGAATGTCAACATATAACAACGCAATAACTACCCAACCTAATGGTTTGAAATTTAATATATTTTATCGTTGCAGAATTTTGTCATTCTAAATTTTATGAAAATCGAATCAAAACTTAAAAAAATATTAATACAAGTTTTCTTTATTCTATTCAATCATATCATACATAATTATTTCAATAATATGCCATTGTAGGTAATAATTCTAAGTTACCATGGTGATTTCGTTCTATTTAATATGGACTTATATTATTCCCGTATTACTAAATTTAATATATATAATCGTTATAAATTTTGTATACATGCATTTTTGCATAAGAATGCAACAGCTATAGCACCAAGAATACTTATCTGAATATTTATAAAACTAGCTATAGTGTGAACGCACCTCATTTGCCACGCTCGACGCACAATTTCTTACTTGTTGATTTTATGGGCCTCCGCGGAGGAGCCAGGATTTTCTTGTCTTTCTAATCTATGACTAGGACCCTTCTTGTCAGGAAACCCCAGCTGAACGGGTGTGATACCTGGTATCGGGACGGGTTGACTACCTAATCGCCGCGAAGCCGCAATAAACCTAACGAGCGCCTAGATCTTATCGGCAGTGCTTATTGCTTAGTTGTGAACGGTGTTATGTCGGTTGCTTAACATTTATATCTGGTTATTTGGAACCTGCTCATTGCTACTCATGTTGATTTTATGGGCCTCCGTGGAGGACCCAGGTTTTTATTGTCTTTCCAACCTATGACCAGGCCCCTACTTGCCAGGAAGTTACAGCTGAACGGATGTGATACCTGGTATCGGGGCGGGTGACCGCCTAATTGCCGCGTTGCGGCAATAAACCTAACGAGCGCCTAGATCGTATCGGCAGCGCCTATTGCTTAGTTGTGAACGGTGTTATGTCGATTGCTTGACATTTATATCCTGTTATTTGGAACCTGCACATTTCTACTCATGTTGATCTCGCAATTTGCAACTTTGGTCCTGTAATGTGACCTTCACCTGGAAAGGCACCTCCAGAGGTATAATTCACAGGTAACTTGGAGGACACCCACGATGGATTATGTATGCACCAGGCGCCTTTAGCGAACATAGCGGATTACAGCCAAAAGTAGGCCTCGATCCCGCGGCCTTCAGCTGCGGGTTCGATGCTCTGCCAGCTGGACCGCAGCTGTTCGAATTACTTCTGAATCAGACTTGTCATAAGAAGAGTATTTTGTAGTGGGGGAGACACAAAATGTGGCGTCGTAGATAGACATGTTGCACCGAAAGCTAATTTTGGGCCAAAATGCTAGGCAAACACAACGATGCAGGGGGGATGAGACTCCACCTTTCTACCGTACCCACCGCGTAGAAACTGTCTCCGTAGACTTCCCACTAGAGCGGGTCCGGCAGCTTATGCAGGCTATAGCCTATATGCAACTACGAGTAATAAAGAGGCGGAAGTCTAAAAAAAAACACCTGAGAGGAAAAGGGGTTAGATTGTTCATATTAGTACAGTTAAAACTTACGTATACCAGGACTTACGTTAACCAGGATTTAAGATTTGACTTGCAAACTACTAAAACTACACAATAAAACCTGTGAAAACTGAACCTGTCTAGAGCAGGATATGTTATGATTTTAAAAATATATTAGCATAAAATGATTCCTGATAAGATATATATATATAGCTCTTTGGAAATGATTTTTTTTTAGTGTATAAATTAACGCTAGTGTACATTTCAACGTTATTCTTTATCTGCTCTTTAATCTTTCTCACGGAAAAAACTGTTTTGTTAAAATTACTAAATTTTGGTTCATATAGCTCCATCCAAATATTTTGGTTGGAATGACAAACTTTGGGTGGACTAACCAAACGATTTGTTAAATTAATAAAATAATTTGGTTAAGGGGGCTCAGGGCTTGAAAACTTTTCGCAAATTGATTTTTTTTTTTTTTTTTTTTTTTTTTTGTATATATTTTGATTATTCAATTTACTTCTGAACACAGTGCAAAAAGCCGCATAAAAATATTTGCATTTTTAACAGAGTTATAAGCATTTATGTAACAATCACTTTCATAGCCGCACCCATTTAATTGCAACTTTAAGTCTCGTTTTCTCAAAACTTGATTTTTGACAACTATTCGTAAGATTAAAAAAAAAAAAAAAAACTATTTGATAGAATGGCTTTTTTTTTTTTTTTTTTTTTTTTTTTTTTGCGTGCATTATCTATAGAATGAATTAATATATTTTAAATAGCTTAATATTTTGCGTATTTATAAGGGAAAAAAACTTGTATTTTTTAGGGTTTTATAAATTTTCAAATTTGAGAGTTTTTAAATAAGGTTTCCTTTGAGTGATAGTTATATTCATTCTATAGAGTAATGTTTCCTGATCATTTTAAAGCAAAAATTGGGTTTTTCTCTTTTCTTTTTTTTCTTTTATTACATTGAAGTACTTCATTTTATAATTTTATAAGACTACAAACGTACCTTAAAAATATCAGAAAGTTTAAATTACTAGTTACACTGACTACTTCTATTTTTATATGGAGTCGAAGCGAGAGCTCTGTTTACATGTCTTTCGGTATCGATCAAGCCCTGAGCCCCCCTTAATCTAACCAAAATTTAATCATTCCAACCAAAATGTTTGGATATATAATGTATGGAGATATATGAACCCAAATTTAGTAATTTCAACAAAACAGTTTTTTTTCGTGTAGCAAGACTTTTTCAGATTCTAGATAGATAAAACAAAATTACATTTAAAATGGAATCTTCACTGAACCCCTGGAGATGTGTTGCATTAGCATGGGGGGGGGGGGGTCCGTAGACAACAGTTTAAGAACCGGTATTTTTAGAGGTTCTACTAAGTATTTACGCAAGCATTAAAAAGACACGACTCCGGCAGATTTTGTACGGAAATTAAAGAAGTATTAGGACTCCTTCTCGAAGACGGAAACCGGTATATGGTTTCAGTTAAACTATGCATTATAGAAAATTTTCTAAATGTACGACTGCTAAGTTCATAGAAATTTGAATAGATATCGACTCGTAGACACAGACAAAATTAATTTACTTCAATTTTATATAACAAAGTGCTTCATGATTTAAAGAAAGCAATTTGATACTTTTGTTCTTATTGTTAAGCAATTATTTGCTATCAAATATTATTCTGTTTTTTATAAAAATCCACAAATTATGCCATATACGTGAAAATAATGATTAGATTAAATTGTTATGCTGAGACATGGTTAAAAAATAACTGAATTGCATATTACGATTCCGTCACTAATTCTTTACATAGGCCTTTATAATGGATTATAACCATTATAATACGTTAGAGAAGGAACACACATGTTTTGTGCATTTAAATCTCGCTCCCCTGGATTTCATAACTGGCTTTTCCAAGTTTAAACATAGAAGTAATGTTTGGAAATCGAATTTCAAATAAATTTTATTTTGAGTAATGTCTCACAGACACTATGTCTTACTTTCAATCACTATTCATTGTTATTAATTATCATTATATTGTCATTAATAATACTTAAAAATTAATAAATTTATTTCTATGAAATAATTATATTTTTCAAAGAGTGGTTATAATAGAGAAACATTTTCAGTATGAATATGTTATCTTCTCGGGTTTCTTCTGTTATTCACGACGAGTGCAATAGTGTGATGCTGTCGCAATGAATTCTTGGAAATTATTTTCTCATATGCTTTCCCATAAATTTTATATAACTGCAATTTTTAATCAAATAACATGCTTTATCGAAATGTGAGTGTAATCTTTCATAAAGCTGCCCTTGCGTATTCCCATTCAGTATTGTGTGTGCTATATATAAATAGAAAAGCCAAATCAACGATGGGCTTCGGGGCGCTTACAGGAAGTTAAAGCCTCTCGCGTAATCTCCAATGAAGAAGACATCAAATATAAAGATGACTTCAGAAGATATGCATCTAAGCAACAATGTGCAGCGAGCTGATTCCCCATTGGATGAGACCGTACGCCCCTCCCTCAGGTAATATCTCTCTATTCTAAAAAAAAAGTAACTTACGCTGTCGCCGCCGCCGGTTTTGAATTTTTTGTGACCGGAATTTTTTGTGAATTTTTTTAATTGAATTTTTTGAATTTTTAAAATTTTTTTGAATTTTGTAAATTTTGTAAATATTTTGGAATTTTGTGAATTTTTTTAATTTTTTGTGACCGGCATTTCTCCTTTAATATTAAGAAAAATATTGCATACAAAAATATGTAAATCGGCGGTATTATATAGAAATGTTAGATAAACACGCTGATTCAGACAGTTTTCAAATCGAAGAATTATTTTAAGATATATTTAATGCTAAAGTTGGACAAAATCGTTCCACTAAAAAGTTTTATAGGAGCAAAATCTATTCATGGGAATTTAATCATTTTTAGATCATTTTATACGTTTGAAGTTCCCGGTGTGCAGGTTGTATTTTTTTTTTTTTTTTTTTTTTTTTTTTTTTTTTAATTTGACTCATTTTTTGAGGTTTTGTTTCTGTTTTAAATTCAAATTTTCAGCATTTCGAGACATAATTTTTACTTATTTTAGAAAATTGTACTAATTTAACCTGTTGTCAACTGTATAAACAGCGCAAACAATAATGTTTGCTTCAAATTAAAAATTTATTTACACGTGACTATTATACACAGAAAAAAAACTTTCAAATTAGAATTAAATAATTACGTAGAAAAAGCAGGAACTTATTGAAAATTACTTCATAAAATCTATATTTACACGTGAATTTTAACAGAGAAAGGATATTGTAAAATAATAAATTCATTAACATGCGTTAGAAGTCTTAAGGAGGAGAAATTACGTCACATTTACGTCACATTACACTTATTACGTAAAATGAACAAAAAAATAATATTGCAAAACAGTGTTAATTTAAAAATTGCGCGAGACATTTATTTGATATTTCGAGATGAACTTTTCAACTATTTTTGTTGGGACAGAGCAAATAATATTTCATTTCTAACAAAAGTATTTTCACGTGAATATTAAAAAGAGAAACAAAAATTTGGTGAAAATTGCGTGAGATTAAAAACGATACATTTAAAATGTCTTTCATTTATTTATTTATTTATTGAACAACAAACATACGACTTGTGTTCTTGACATGAGAGCCCGCTTAAAATGTCTTATTTAAAAAAACTTTCTTTTCGCTTTGTTAAAAAATACCGGGAGACAAACACTCTGTTTACTTAATTCATTTTATATTAGCTTATTTTGAATTGTTTAACTGGTTTTATTTAATTAAAGAGGAAAACAGCCATAGTATCTTTTAACAGCAGCTGATTTTTCCTTAAAATTCCCCAATCAAAGAGAAAGGAATAGAAACCCGTTTATAGGGAGATCGCCACTGTTTTTTAAATTATAATTCAATCTTTCAAAATCTTTTTAAAGCCGATGAAATTAGCGTGCTTTTAGAAACTGTTGTGTCTGAACAAGGGTTGGCGTGCGTAGCTCGTAAGTGGCCGAGCCTCCTAGTAAAGAGAAAAAAAGATTCAGAAAAAAAGAAATAGTATATATGATTTTGATTATCAGAATTGCTGATTTAGCTATACTTTTAGATTAGAGATTTATCTTAATATGGAATTTATTTGCAGAAGCAGATTTAAAAAATATTAAATTAGATTACAACTGAATGAACCACATTCGTTCTTCTGCCTCTTATACTAAGACAGTAATTTATTTTTGGATATTATGGATCAATACGGCCTATATTTATAAATACTCTTTCTTCCAGAAACTTAAAATTATTTGACATTCATTTTATAGTGTAAAAAATAGTAAAACAATAAATTGTATTTGAATTTTTTAGGGTAGTCTTATCTATACTAAAACTATGAAGAAGTAAAAATTGTTTATTTGTAGGAGGTAAGCTCTGGAACAACTGAACTGATACCAAAAATAATGGAATCGAAATGATGGTGTTAGTTCCATTTAGAACATAGGCTATATATTATGTACTCGTCACTGGCCAAAAGGGGGTGCAGGAGCAAAAAACTTTCTAAAAATGCGGCCTAGAAATTTGGAATTGAAGTTACTTATGAGACATAAAAGATCTCTAAGAACATTTCTTAAGAAATTCGAAACTTAAAGAGGTGAAAATGCTCAAAAAGACGTTCTATAAAACGTTCTAAATGGCGATTACTAGGCAATCTCCGGAAGTACCTAACACATTTAAAAAATAATAGTGTCAAAATGGTGATGACAGCCCTTGCTCCAACATAGGCTGTTTTTTTATGTCGGTGTCACTATCACAAAAGGGATGCAGTAGAAAAAGACGTTCTAAAAATGCGACTTTTGTGTTACTGTAGGACCTAGAAACATCAAATTTGGTATATTGGTTACTTAAGAGGTATAAACTATCTCTAAGAACATTTTTTAAAGCAGTCGAAATTTAAAATCTTATATCCATTCCACTATCCCAAAAAAGGTGCAGGAGAAAAAAACGTTCTAAATTGAGATTTGTGTGTTACAGAAAGGCCGAGAAATATGAAATTTGACATGGTAGTGAATTATAAGATAAAAATAATCTCTAAGATCATTTCCTTAAAAAATAATCGAAATTTCAAAGAGGTGAAAATGCGCGAAAAGCATTCTATAAAACGTTCTAAATGGCGATATCTACGCAATCTTAGGAAGTATCAAACCTATTTCAAAAGTAATGATGGGAAATTGATGGTGACAGCCCTTGCTCTAACATAGGCTCTATTTCAAGCAAGTGTCACTACCACTTGGAAGTTGCAGAAGCAAAAAACATTCTAAAATGTTATTTTTGTGATGCTGTAGGAGCTAGCAACTTGAAATTAGATGTGGTAGTTAATTAAAAGGTATAAATGATCTCTAACAACATTTCCTAAAATATCCTAATTTAAGAGGGGTGAAAATGCGCGAAAAGCGTTCTAAAAGCATTCTAGATTGCAATTTCCACGCAATCTTAGGAAATATTAAACCTATTTCAAAAGTAATTGTTGCAAATTGATGGTGACAGTCCCTGATCCAACATAGGCTATATTTTATGTTGTTGTCACTCTCAGCTGGGGGTTTCAGGACAAAAAAAATGTAAATCGCGTTTTTTGTAATATGCCCATAATGTAAAGGGCCTAAGATTTTGAAATTTGGCATGATAATTTCTTAAAAGATGCAAATGCTTTATAAGAACCGTAAAAAAAAAAATCCAAATTTAAAAAGCTGAAGTGAGTGAAAAGCGATTTAAAACCGTTCTAAATTACGATTCTTATGCAATCTTATGAATTACCAAACCGATTTCAACAATAGTTTTTGTGAATTGATGGTGATAGAACCTGCTCAAACATCAGCTATATTTTATGTCGGTGTCACTACCACCAAAGGGTTGCAGAAGCAAAAAATGCTCTAAATTACGATTTCTGGGATACTGAAGAGACTAGAAGCTTTAAATATGGCATGGCAGTTACTTATAAAATTTAAATACCCTTTGTGAACTGTCGAAAATAAATTCAAATTTAAGAGAGGTGAAGCGAAGAGAAGTAGTGAAAAGCATTCTGTAAAAGTCCTAAATTACTATTTGTATACAATCTCAGGAAATAATAATCCGATTACAAAAGTAATGGTTTCGAATGAATGGTGATAGGCTGTGATCCTACACAGGCTATATTTTATGGCGGTGGAACTACCACTTGTAATTTGCAGAACAACAAACGTTCTAAACAAGTCTTTAAAAACTTTCTAAATTACGTTTTCTATGAAATATTGGGAAATACTAAACCGATTTCAAAATTAATTTTGGTAAATTAATGGTGACAGTCTCTACTTCAACATAGCTATTTTATGTCAGTGCCACTACTATACTCCCTGTAGGAAAATAGGCTTTTCAAGGACAAGCGTTTTCTTTTTATTTTCCCTTCGTTACCATAGTTACTAACCTATGATAAGGGACCAGGAACATAAAAGTACCAATAACGAGAAGGAAGACAAGAAACCGGATTAGCTCTGAAGCGCGCAGGGGCTGACGGGATTTAACGAAGACGAACTGCTTGCAACCTTCCCCCCCCCCTAACGGTGTTGCAAACCCCCTAACGCTTCACTTTACTATCCAATGGGCTTTGTTACTATCACCCCTTTTGCCGCAAGTGCTCATGGGAATTAACAAAAGAGAAATTATCCGGTGGTAAACAGCAGGCAGGGAAGATGCAATGCAAAGATATGCTTGCCTTCCTTCTCGTTGTTGGTAATTCTATGTCCAGGAATGACCAATGAAGGAATAAAGAAAAGAGGATGCTTGTCCTTGAAAAGCCATTTTTTTCTACAGAGAGTATACCACAGAGGTAGTAGACCGTAGACGAAAATCTTGGAATTTGACATAATAGTTAATTTTAAGATGTAAATGTGCACTAAGAATGGCCTGATTCAGTGTAATAATGAAGTTTAGTCAAACTGTGGCTTAATTAGTAATTTTTGAATTACTCTTAAAAGTATAATTTCTTCTGATAAAAGTTAGACATATAAATATCACTTGGCATATTTTAACTATTACGCGAGCAAAGCCACGGGTTTTGCTAGTAGTAAATAAATGAGTATTAGTGACTGTTTGAAATTTTTAAAATGAAAGACATGTAAGGTCAATTTTTATTGTACTTTAAAACAATAAACATCATTTTATAGCGATTATTTGCTTGTATAAAGGGAACAATAAATATGCTCATACTCTAAGTTTTAATTAAAGTATTTGCTGTAAGGCTAGAGAAGCTTAAAGAATTTTTAATTAAACACTCTAGCATCAATCTTAAATGAATGGAAGATTGTAACATTCAAAGCTATGTTTTCCTACATTTTAAAATGTAATTTAGTATTTAGCTTCCGCTAACATTAACTTGTAAGACTTTTTAATAATTACCTTTGACTTTAAGTAGCAGAATTTATATCTTTTAAATTGGTAAAATATCTTACCTTTTTTACGTTTGGGTTGGTATTTTGAATAAAATAACTATCAAAATTAGCATCAACTTATTACCAGTTGTCATTTTTAATGAATATTTAAAAAAAAAAATAGTGCCTTTTATTCGAAATTACAAAGCTTTCAATAATATTTTCATGATATGTTTTTTTATTACTGTTATGATTTCAAAAAATTTTATATTTTTCTCTTTCACTTTAAAGAAGTTTGTCTTCAGTTATAATTAAAAAATAGTCAATCAATAAATTATAATATTATTTTTGAAAATATTATTTATATATATTAAAAAAAATGTAGAATTTATTAATATTTACTACGCTTACAATTATAATAATTCTGCATTATTTTTTTAAAAGTCCGATATTACTTTTAAATACCGAATTTAATGACAAATTTTACAGTAGTTATATTATTAAACAATACTTACTATAAACAGAAATTTACATTTTTTTTTTCTTTTCAACATTGACATAAATTTTCAGCATCATATTAATATGGTAAACCTAATAGGTATACCTTACATGGTATACAATATTCTAAAATGTTTAATAATTATAAATTACTTTTAAATATATATTATATATTATATATATATATATATATATATTGAATGAAATTTCATCTTGTTTAAAATAAGAACAGACTTATGATTCTGATTTGAAAGTACTTTACATTGGGGGAAAATATATTTTATAGAAAGTGAGAATACATTTTCAATTGTGTGATACAGAAAAGAGAAAAGAAAAACATTGTAAATTTCTAACCTTTGTAGCATTACTTTATTTACAATGTCAGTCTAAATAAGTCATTCAAAAAACTTATGCTCCTCACACAAAAATAAACTATATAGAAATTTACTGTTTTCCATTTTTCAATATATGATTAATAAGCCATTTTAAATGTTTCACATGTTAAAAATCACATTTTAAATGTGATGATGCAATATGAATTTAAAGATGAAATTAAACAGTACGTAGTTTTATCTGCATACAAAAAATATAATATAAACATAAACTTATTCTTGATAATAAGTTTATATTGCAGGCAATAAAATAGATAGAAAACAACTGTCTGTTGATGATAAAGTAATAATTAAAATTATTTTATTGCAAGAAAACATTAAGGCGACAGTTCCCCTTCCACCAGTTAAAAATGCTAGCGAACTTATTCAATTTCAATACCTTTTCACAAACTAACTAATAAAGCAAATTCAATGAATTTTTTTTATTGTTAAGTATAGTATTACTTGTAATACTATACTTAACTTATAACATAAATAAAACAGATTGGTGAAAAAATATAAATTAATTAGAAATTAAACCTAATTAAGTAACCCACTGTTTTTTTTTTTCGTAAGTAACTATGCATCACTGCGCGCATGAATTCACAAAAACTGTTAAGGTAATTTCGAAATTGTCTGAGTGAATTAATATTGTACTTCTGCATAAAATGAACTAATATCTTAGAATTATCTTAAACAATTAAAAATTTTATTTAAAAAAATATGCTAGAAAGTTCACAGATTTTAATTTTTATTATTAATTATAAATATTATAATGAAGATAGTTAAAAGATTTTGTCCATTATGTTAAGCAAAGTGTTTTCTTTAAATTAAAATCTATTTAAAGGTAATAAATTTAAATGAACATGCGATATCATGCGCACAGTGATATATAGTAATTACGAATATAAAAAAATAGTAGGTTACTTAAGTAAGTTTTTCTAATTAATTTAAATATTTTTCATCAATATGTTTTGTTTATCGTAACAAGTAATGCTATACTTAACAATCCATAAACATTCATTGAAATTGCTTTGTTAGTTAGTTTGTGAAAAGGAATGGAAATTGAATATGTTTTCTAGCATTTTTGACTGGTTGGAGGGGAACTGTCCCCTTAAGGGAATATTTTCATTGGCAAAGTTAGATAATGAAATAATGTAGGTGAGCTGAATGTGGCCATAGTTAAACATTGAAATGTTTTCATAATTTTTCTGATTAGGTTCTGATATATGGCTGAATATTTTTAGTAAAAGTTTACACTTATCTACAGTATATATCAAGTATACTTTTCCTTGTAAAATAAAATTTAATTATTTTTATAATACAATTTCAAAATTGTAGCTTATGTGTGATATTTGGATCAAAGTATCTCGAAGGTTACACATATATTGAAATCACTTTTAAAATGTGAAAAAAGTACTCGCTAAACTAGTGTTATGTCTAGATGAGTATTACAATGTTCACAAAATACAAGGAAAAATGCAATAAATATTTTTAACTAATATACATTTTAAATCAGATTTCAAGCAGAGAGTTTAGATGAAATTTTCGGTTTTGTCTTATTTTAGCATGTCCCTAACACTGTGCTGACCTCCGGAATTCTAGTTGGTGTCATTGTTTTCATAGTTCGATAAGAAAATACATATTTGTATAAAATATATAAAGCTTGCACATTTTTATATTCCTTAAAAAATTGGGTACAAAATTATATTCTTATATGATATGATATATATCTAAGGAAATAATTCTTCTTCTAATTAAATAAGTATAATTTTATTATTAGATTAAAATAAGAAGAGAATAGAAAAATAAAATAATATTTACCTTTATGCATTTAAAACAGCAATACAAATAAAAATAAAAGTGCCCAGTTAAACTGTCGGCATTGAGCTCAAAGGCTATTTACACTAATTGTATATTATGAAAAAAAAAATAATTGGTGAATTAGTGGTGCATCAAAATCTCATCAGTGAAGCGCCTTGTCAGACTAAACCGGCATATCAAATTTCAAGCAAATCGGATAGAAAAACTCATTTACCAAAAGTAAGGGGGAATTAGCTCCCCGTTCCGCCCTTTACACTTAACCAAGGGACCTCCAAATCTTATCGGGAAGCACCTTATCAGAATAAACCGGTATACCAAATTTGAAACAAATAGGATAGAAAAATTCATTTATCTAAATTAAGGGCAATATTAGACCCCCTTTCCCCCCTTTAGACTTACAATGAACCTGTAAATCTAATCAGAGATGCGCTTTATGAGAATTAACCGGTATGCCAAATTTGAAGCAAATCTGACCCAATCAGATAGAAGAACACATTTATCTAAATAAAGGGGGTATTAGCACACCTTTACCCCTCTATACTTAAACAATGAACCGCCAAATCTAATCAGGGAAACGCCTTAACAGAATGAACTGGTATACCAAATTTGAAGCAAATCGGATAATTCTGTATGAAATCCCATTTGTCTAAATTGAGGAGGTTAGATCCCCGTATCCCCTTTATACTTAACCAAAGAACCCCCAAAATTAATCAGGGGAGTGCCTTATCAGAATGAACTGATATACCAAATTTGAAGCAAATCTGATAATTCTACATGAAAACCCATTTATCTAAGTTAAGGGGGGTGGAGATTAACCCCGTACCGCTTTATACTTAAACTATGTACCCCAAAACTAATCAGGGAAGCGGCTTATCAAAATTGGCCAGTATACCAAATTTGAAGCAAATCAGATAATTCTGCATGAAAATATCATTTATCTTAGTTAAGGGGGGCAGTTACCCCCCCACACGTACCCCTTTATACTTAAACAATGATCCCCCAAAACTAATCAGGGATGCGCCTTATCAGATTAAACCGGTATACCAAATTTGAAGCAAATCTGGTAACTCTGCATGAAAAACCCATTTATATAATCGGCGTGGTCCAACCTTTAGTTACCCGAGGGCCAATCAAACCATATTATAGGAATCTGAGGGCCAGAGACATTCCAGAAAGAAAAAGAATTACATATTTTATTCAAAAACTGTTATTTGTTATTAAAATTTATATAAAAATAAGTTTAATATAACACTTCATTTAACAGTTGAGAAATCAATGTGATGATTGGCACTACTTCCCTGATACAAGTTTATCAATATCCACTGTAAATTCAGTAAGGCAAAGTCTCAGGATCGAATCCAACGAAGCACTTTCAATTCGATTTCTCGTTTTTGATTTAATTTATTTCAGAGCAGAAAAATCATTTTCGCCCAGATGTTTTCTGCCAAACAGCGATAACATTTGCAGAGAGAATTTAAACAGTTTCGGAAAACGTTCTTTAAAAATCAGTTTTCGGAAATTTCCAGGGACGTCATACTTTTTAGTCAGGCAGAATGGGTCTGCCTGAAGATCACAAATTTCCATTTGAAGGTCGCAGGGCATTCCACTCTCTTCAATATCCATGGGGTTGTTAACAGCGTAAGATTAGGTTTTAAGGAGTCAAAATCCTGGAATCTGCCCTGGAACTCTTTCTTGATATCTGTTATTTCATGAAACATACTAAAATTTGTGCCACTTTTTCTTCTTTAAACTGCTGACAAGGTGGGAAGTTATTTGCCTTCAGTGCGGTTTGCATTACATCAAGTTTTTTTTCGGAAATCCTCAATATGTCCATAAAGCTGGAAGATGTTTTGTTTTCTGTCTTTTA
This sequence comes from Maratus speciosus, assembly GCA_963932465.1. Taxonomy (NCBI): domain Eukaryota; kingdom Metazoa; phylum Arthropoda; class Arachnida; order Araneae; family Salticidae; genus Maratus; species Maratus speciosus. The sequence continues at coordinate 196,019,462 of OZ010789.1, forward strand.
GTTTCAAGTTTCAAGCATTTAGATGGGGTGTTAAATCTGTCAGAAAGGCAAAATTATTTAAAAACTGGATTTCTTCCAGTTTTTCTTGATACTGATGCCCAATGTTCTTATTTCTGTGAAAAGCAGGATTTTTTTCCACAACCCAAAAAACTGTTGCAGGCATTTTCCAGCACTCAGCCAGCGCAATTCACAGTATAATTAAATGTCACGACACTCAGCTTTCAAATTGTCCAGGATTTCAATAAATGCGCTGTGTCTATCGGCATCATTGCCTCCCCTTATTAAATTTACAGTATTTACAACAGTTTTCATTGTCTAACTGAGCTTTATAACTTTTCCACAGAGAACCTCCTGGTGGATAATGCAGTGAAAAAAAAAAAACAATTCTTTCCTTTTTCTTTACACAGTCCTACTAACCCAGATTTATGAGTAATCATTGCTTTAGCTCCATCTCTTGCAACGCCAGAGCACTTCACAAAACCTCCATATTTAGAAACTACACCATCCTGGCGTTAAATATGTCAATATTTTTCTTGCTGTTTTCTAATTATTTCAATTGCAACAGTTATTCATGAATTTCAAATTTTTCCTTTATTGTTCTGACAAAGATAAGGAGCTGGCTGCTGCCAGCTATATCTGTGCTGTCATTTAGAGCTAGAGAGTAAAATTCATAATTTTTCAAAATGTCCTTCAGAGAACCTGAAACTTCACCACTCATATCATTAATTATTCTTCTTCTTGTCTGCGAGGCAAGGAAACTGTTTCAAAATTTTTAACCATCTTATTAGCTCCAAATGAAGATACCATTTTTGGAGCACATCTCTTCATGAGCTCCCCATCCCTAAAATACTTTTTAATTTTAGCTAGCTCTAAACATACCTTTTGCGATACCTTTTAAACATCAATGTTTGATGAGTTGCAAGATATTCTTCTGTCTCGTTAGTTTCAACTTCAAATCATTAGACATACAACTTTTGACATTTACCTGGTATTGATCGTATTTTGATTTATGCAAACTTGTATAGTGTCTACTCACGTTATACTCGTTCAAAACACCGAAGACTTGAGAACAGATAACACACTGTGGTTTTCAAGTATATTCAACAAAAAATAACTTTACTGCCATTTTGACTGAAATTGTCGTTTCTAATCTTGAACACGCCGTTTCTTGAGTTTCGCCACTTTAGGTACCGCTCTTGTGACAACGACGACAACAATCTCTCATCGCACTATAGCTCTCGAACAATCTCTATTGTCAAAAACAACCACTTCGAACTGCCCTGCGCATCGCTTTATAGGGGAAACTTCCAGAAAATCCTCCGCAGCTCACGAACGATTGCGAACCTATCGGCAACGAATCATTGGCGACCACCCGTCGCCCTGAGGCGGTGCCGCTTCTCAACTTTCCCAGCTACCTCCTTCGTAACAATACTGAATGAAAGTGAAAATTACAGTGTACACATTCTGAGAACGATTAAGACCAGTTTCGTCCCGGCACAAGCCTGCCGAAAAAATTAAACCCGGGATCAGGCATCATGTAACTGTACGATGCCGATCTCTACGATGGACATGTTACATTTCTGTATTGATGTTGTTAAACTCGCATCGGCTCGTAACCCACATTTATACTTCTCGAAAAAGTCATATTCATTGGAAATGACCTCGTATTTTATCTGCTGCACTCAAAATCTTATATCGGGCCGATAGGCCCGATTAATTTTTTTATCGGCCCGGCCCGTTGAAAAAATTGTCCTAATTCTGCCAGCCCGGCCCGGCCCGGCCCGTTTGAAAATTCTCCTCCATTCCGCCGGGCCGGGTACGGGCCTCGGGCTTAGCCTGGGCCCGTGCAGACCTCTAGCGTACTGACAAAGCCGTCGATATAAAAAAGAACTATTCGTAGGAAAACAAGAGTTTCTACACTGCAATTGCCACCATAGAAATGTTTTAGCATATTGTTTGCTGTTCGTTTATCCATGGATGCTGTTGTGGGATGTTGATGGGTGTCAATTTTGCATAAATACATGTATAATCTGTGACGCATTATACAGTGCAGTGATATTTATCGTCAAATCTCAGTTGCAAATTGGAGAACGAAAATTTGGGTCCAATGTTGGATCAACTGTTGGAGGTCGTGGTCACCTAGTATTTTCAACATGTTTATTGCTCAGGTTAACAGACTGCTGAAAATTAACAAACAGGATCTTTATTTTTATTTCATTAATTTTTGGTTCTTTGTTCATTTTCAAAGTAAACCGCGTCTTATTTCTGAAACATTGTGTATTCTTATACACGAGATATTCACACTGTAAAAAAAACCTTTAAAGTCAGTAAAGTTTTTCTAAGAAACTGGGATTCCTAAAACTTTTTATGTAACGTCAACTACAAAAACCCATTCAAAAGAGACACTTTTGCGTCGAAAATCAAAAAATCTGTAAGGTTACTAAGAATTTTTTAGGAAACTTGGATGCCTAGAACTTTTCATGTAACAGCAACCAGTATTATAGATAAAATTTTAATAAGATTACTGAAATTTTAGCAGATTCATTTGTAAAGTTGCAGATTTCTGTAGCTTTACAAAAACCCCTTTTGTAGATTTGCAGCTTTTTTTGTATAGTAATAAATGAAAGTTTAGTAAGCATGTAACTTTACATCTGTAGAACTACAGATTTTTTTTACAGTGCACCACACAAAAGAGTAAACCGTTTTGGAAAGCACAAGCTAAAAGAAATACGGGAGTGGTACAGAATAGATCTCGAGGATTTTGATTACAAATATCTATCGTAGATCTTCTGTTCCACTGTCTCTCGACAATTTTTGAAGCTAGTTTAGAAAGTCTATTACTAGACATTTATTGTTATCCCAAGAACAGTGTAGCACCCGGTCCATTCTTATAGTTCTTATTTCAAAATATTCGTTTCAAATTAGATCCAACATTTTTGACACCCGCTACGAATACCGTCAATCGCGCAAGACTTATTATTCTTTAAAATTTTTTGAAGCATCTAAAAATATCTTCAACTTATAGAATTCGGTAAAATATTTAATAATATTTTCAATAGTCCGTAAAGAATGTCTCAAATATATTTACCTGCAACAATATAACTTATATGACATATTTTATTAATTTAGAGCAAAATGCGCATTTAGTACTTTTATGCAGGTTAAACAAATTAAATTCTAATATGTATGAAACACAATTATCTGTGTTTAGACTGAAATTCTGCATTCATGTCTCTGTGTTAACTTTTGTACGTGAGGAATTTAGGTAAGCATTTTGGAATCCAGACTTTGGTGAATCAGATGTGTTTGAAAGATCTACAGAAGAACAATTACAAACAAAGTTCTTGAATAAATAATATTAATGTATTTTGCCACCTAAACTAAACTTTAACTATCAACGTTTTTGAATATTTAATACGTCAGTATATCAATGATATTATTAGTATTCCGTTTTTAATAGGGCTTTATTTCGAAAGCAATTATATATTTATATGACTGAGTAAAATCTGTCATAATGTGATAATTTTAGTAAATGTTTACGAATATTTTAAATATAATAAAGGAATGTAAATTTGCTTTCAGTATTGTAATTTGCGAGGTGTTTCCATTTCATTTACGCAACTAATAATCCAAATGAATGAAACCCCCCTGTATTGATAAAGTTGAGAAACTTTAAAATGATTTGTATAAATCGTCGTGCTGTGGTACTGATCTTCCCCTTACTCTTCCTTTGTTACATAATGCCCCATCTTATATTTTACTTATGTTATCAGAGTTAATATGTTTAATAGCTTACACCAAATTTAAATATTACTTTTGAATTTAAATTTTTTCTCAAAGTTAGGTAAAAGGATAAAATTCCTTACCTTCTTTATTTGACCTCATATTGGTTGGTGTCAACTACTATGGACAATACAGGAATAAAAGGCACCAATATTCACATACACAAAAATTATACGAAGTCATTTTTCTTAAACTGATTTTTCTGAATATATAAATACAAAATCATGGTGGATACTGCGTGCGCTCGTGTATAAACCTAAATATGTAATGAAATGTTCAATAGAGTTCCTAGCATGCAACATTCTTCACCTCTGGTAATAGCAATTGACGTGTAAAAATGCAACCATAGATTGTTCAGACATTGGTTGGAAGAAAGGTAAATCACAAGAAGCTCCATTACCAAAAGAATGGCCCACAGGGCAATACAGCATCGAAATTATCAATTAAAAAGAATTTGACTTTCAAAAGTTTAAAACGAGTAAAGCGAGAAAATAGCCAGAATAGCAAGGAAAAGGTGTCGACCAATCTAATTTATAATCAGAATAGCAATAGGAAGGTATCGGCCAATCAAATTTCATATGGTAATAGTATTTATAGGAATAAGGAAAAATGGTAAGAAAATTTATATAAAACAGGGGGTATAGAATAAAGTGATGAAAAATAAAAATAACGAATATACACTATAGTATGCACGTAAAAATAACAATAAAATATGTATTAGAATACAGAAACTCACTAATAATGAAAACAGTAGTCGGAAGAGCAAAAGTGGGCATATGATTTAACCTATAGATTTCTCGACCAATCATCAGGTACGAGAAAGGCAACCAATACAATTACAGTGACAGAAATAAAAGGAATTTAGAGAGTAAAGCTAAAACGACAGAATTTTACTATAAATAACTGTACAAATGTGGAGATAATGAAACCTAAAGAAGATAAGTAACAGAATTAAGTACAAAATTAAAGCGATTAGATACTACACTGTTAAAAATTTGCAGCATTCTGGCAGGTCATCTGACAGTTTTTTCCGAAAACAGTTACACAACCGAAATTTTAACACTATTCTGACCACAATATCGGCCATTTTAATGTCAGAATATAGTTAAATTACGGTTATGAAACCGTTTTTTCAAAAAACTGTCGAATGACCTGCCAGAATGCTGCAAAATGTTTAACAGTGTAGACGACTGGTTTCCACCTAATTACAATTTACCTGTCAATTTAAGTACATCAGCAGCCAGGAGGCTGAATTTAATGATTAAAGAATGAATTATTTCTAAAATTTAGAGATGGTTTGTAACTTTACCATGAAAACAATATGGAAATCATCTCGTGTATGTGTCTTTCTACATTCTAAATATTTTAATGGCCCCCTTTTCCCATGTAAATCTAGAACACTCCGGCCTTCTGAACATTTACGCTCCTGTAAATTTAAAGGCTCAGTGGCTCTCCTGAAAATAATAACTATAACCCAATCGATTTTTTCTGACCCGCAGTATATTTCTTTAATACTTTCTTGGATAACATCTTTTCGATCGTTTATTGAAGTTTTATGGTGGGAGATTATTTAAATATTTATTCACTTGCTCGCAAAATCATTCTTTTTTCTCTCAAAATTTATAACTTGTTTACGCGTTCTTATCCTTTCGAAATAAACATGGGTCCCGAGTGCCTGGACGAATTTGTATCCTGCCAATTTTTACATATAATTCCGTAAGTATTAATCTGAATTTTATGAGTTTTGTGTCTGTAGGCTTTGGACCGACAGCCATGTTAAAACTTTCACAACAAACATATAAAATTATTGTTCAATCTCTGACTCAAAGCCCGTTAATTATTTATTTGCAAATTTATTTATTTATTTTTCTGAGTAGGTGTAAAATGTATTTCTAGCATATGAAATAGATTTATCAATACAAAATAAATAAAAATCAACCCAATAAACTTTAAAAACAATTTTGATAAATTCTTAATTATTTTTTTTTTTTTGTCTTACTTCATCTTTTTAAAATAGATTTTTAATTGAGAACTTCTATTTAAATTTTACTCTTTCATGAAATTATCATAAAAACGATTTTGTTTTATTGACAAACAATACTTTTGAACACACTATTAACTAAGAAATAAATATGATTTTAATTTCGTAAAATATGTTTATGTTTGATTTTAAATTATTTAGTTTATAATTTTTGTACTTACTATTTATTATTATCTAAATTTATCATTTTATATTATAACCGATTGTTAAATTTGATAAAGGTTAAACACAACTTCAATACGATAAATAATATTTAAGTTATTATTACATGCATAAATGTAACTGCTAATAGAAAATATCTTTTGAACTTGACTCTAAATTTATGTCTGATCGGCTTAGAGAGCTAATTTGAAACATGATTTGTATTCCATAAGTTTACGTTTGTTTGAAATAGAAATGTAATGCTAATGTATCTGTACTTTATCCGAGGAATTTAGAAAGTCATTTTAGAAATAAATCTTTAATACAAACTATTGAATTAGAAACGTTTGTATGATTTATAGAATAGGGAAGAGTAATGTGGATATTGAAGAAATAATATCACTGTACATGTAACCGAAATTAAACTTAAATATCGGTATTTTGTGATATATAAATTACTATATAGAATCAATAAGTACAGCTTTAACATGGTGTTGTTTTCAAATAATGCAGGGTCGTGGATGAAAAAAGCAAACACCCCCTACTAACTCTGCAAAAAATTATTTCAGAAGGAAGTTACTGGTACCAAATGATTGGAAAGAAAGTCTACTTCTAAATGATGTATATAAAGTTTGCATATGGGTTATATACATATTAAAACGAACCAAAACTTCATTTTTTTTTTAGAATTAATATGTTTGATACCTTACATCAAATTTAAATATTATTTTTGATTAATTATTTGATTAATAATTTATTAAATATTAAATTAGATAACAGGATAAAATTCCTTACCTTCTTTCTTTGACCTCATATTGGTTGGTGTCAACTACAATGGACAATACAGGAAAAAAAGGCAACAATATTCACTCACACAAAAATTATACGAAGACATTTTTTCTAAAACTCATTTTTCTAAATATATAAATCAGGGATGAGAGCGCTCCGACACAAATGACCGATTACTACCACTAAATTTTAATAGCATTTCTCGTGTTATTTAATAACCGAATTTTTGGGAATTAAGAAAGCAAAGTATACTATTAAAATGTATTTGTATTAATCGGTCATTTGGGTCAGAGCGCTCTCATCCCTGATAAATACAAAATCATGGTGGATACTGCGTGCGCTCGTGTATAAATCTAGACATGTAATGAAATGTTGAATAGAGTTCGTAGGATGCAACATTCTTTACCTCTAGTAATAGCAATTGATGTGTAAAAATGCAACAATAGATTGTCCCGACATTGATTGGCAGAAGTCCCAAGAAGCTCCATTACTAAAATAATGCACCCACAGGGCAATATAGTATAAAAATAATCAATTAAAAAGAATTTGACTTTAAAAAGTTTAAAACGAGTAAAGCGAGAAAATAGTCATAATAGCAATGAAAAGGTGTCGACCAATCTAATTTATAACCAGACTAGCAAGAGGAAGGTATCGATCGATCAAATTTCATATTGTAATTAAAATATAGAAATAAGGGAAAATGGTAAAAAAAAAAAAATTATATAAAACTGGAGGGATAGAATAAAGTGATGAAAAATAAAAATAATGAAGATACATTACAGTATGCACGTAAAAATAACAATAGAATATGTATTAGAATATAGAAACTCACTAATAATGAAAACATTAACCAGAAGAGCAAAAGTGGGCGTAGGATTTCACCTACCGCTTTCTCAACCATCAAGTACGAGAAAGGCAAGCAATATAATTACAGTGACAGAAATAAAATGAAATTAGAGAGAAAAGCTAAAATGACAGAATTTTACTATAAATACCTAGACAAATGAGGAGAAAATGAAACCTACGGAAGAGAAGTAACAGAATTAAGTAAATAAACGGTCAAGTGCGAGCATTACTCGGGTACAGAGTGTTCCGTAGAATAAATATATGAATTTGTAATTGTATTATTAAAAAAAAAGTTGCTAAAGAATACTAAGATTGTCTAAAACTATACAACGTAGAGTTGGGTATAACTGTATGTTACATTATTAGATCTAATTCCGCGATTTCCTTATCTTATTCTAAATTACTACTTTATTTTCACTAAATCCTTATCCTTAAATAATCTCTATCGTTAACTCTGTTAAATTCCCTTTAATTTAATGTCTCACTTGTCTTAGTCGCTTAAATATTACGCTTTTAGTGTTCTTAAATTAAATGTTCCATTCCCGCGCTTTTTTATTTCGAGATTATTCTTTTAGCTTCCATTTTTACTTTCCCGCGCATTTCGGATGTTATCCTTTTTTCCTCCAAATTCATCCGCTAGTTCTGTTCGCACTCTCTTATATGATGTGACATTCTTAATTATTCATTGGTTGAGAGCGCGATCTATGTCATATTTGTATCCTTACACGTGAGGAACAAAAAGTTGATACTCCCTGTGTTTCAGCAGATTTGAGTCGTATTTCTAGTTTTCATCCATTCCCTGGTCACCGTCCTGTTATTCGATTATCTGGAACTTTGTTTAAACCTAATTACTACTACGGAGCGATGGCTAATTATCTTGGTGGAAACTGCACTTTTTATAAGATGTTCTTATAAAGTGCTTAGCTGATATTATGAATTGTTTCAATTTCTTCTGGGGAAACATCACGGAACGATGCATTCCATTGTTTTCACTCGACAACTGCATTTCAACAATTCGTTCTACTAATATAACAGATTCGAATTATCTGTTCTGACCACTTCTTTTACGCCATTATCGCTGGATGAGATCCTCAGCTATTATCGTGACAGCCTGTACTGCAATTTCAACGATAAAGCCAATCCAATGTTGCTAGAATGCAACATGTATATATTAGAAAAGTGTAATCGGGTATACCATGAAAGTTCAAAGAGATATGGAACCTAAATAATATCAAATATAGCTATTCGTATAACTCTTTTTTAAATATTATCCTAACCTGTTTATGATGAACTTAATTCGGTACTGACAATAAAAGCAGTGCATAATTAAATTTCATTTGGCATTTCATGAAACTAAATTCAGCGTAGTAATAACTTTTATTTCTACAGTGTAGCTAAAACAAAACCTTTGTTCAAAGTTTAAATTTGGCATTGTGCTAAGCGCGCTTCGAATTGAGTTCTCAAAGTTGCAACGCCGCCTTGGCCAGTGCCGCGTTTTTTTCAGATAGGTATTTAATTAACTTTTTAAGTCACTCAAGGCGTATTGAGAGATACAATCAATGCAAACTATCGCGAATCCCACAGTATTTATGCAATTCATTCTAATCAAATCTTTCGAGGGCGATGCCCTTAAAACACGGACACCTAATTTTAATTCCAAAACAGACAAACGGCACCAAAAATATTTAATTAAAATTTTCCTTTTATCATGGCCCCACCAGTGGCCGAGAGGTTCTGCTCTCGAAGCTGGTAGACGGGAGGTGCTGGGTTCGATCCCAATCGCGCTCGTCGGCCTAATCGTTCGGAGTTTTCGTGGTTTTCTTCGAGTCGTGGATCTTCCATGCGTTTATACGGATTAGGTTCCCTTAGAAAGACCCCCACGGAGGGCACTCTCCCCGGACCTATATACATCGTGTAGATAATTGGACGTCAAAAATCAACCCAACCTTTTATCATGTACGTGAAAATAAGCAAGTTCACATTTTATAATAAATTCGCTTATAAATTCTGGTGTCAGTTCATTGTTTCATAAGTTTATAAATAGAATTACTCCGTGCCGGAAAGGATTAAGTGGTCGCAGGACACATAAAGCTTCAAAATTTAAGAAATTTCAATTTTTTTTTAGATGTTAAACTCCTATCTTTTCTGCATATTTTGATATAATTTTTTCCTTGAAATTCCCATTAGAACAGAAGTTTTGGCTTTTAGAATTATAACCGCTCAATAGCTGAAGCGGCGTTTCCGAAACTTTAAAGTCATTATTTTCCAAATGGTGTTTTTCGGGCATAACGCGCAGGATACCTCAAAAACTTCTGAATATTTTTTCATGAAATTTTCAAAACATATATTTCATGTTAGTCTCTATAAACTGAACATAAAATTTCCTTTTCATTGTTCAAAAAAATGTCTTTAGGTGATTTTACTGTTGAAATTTTCAAAATTTTGTTTTAGCTAAATGCAGCATTGCAATAAAAATATAAAGATGCTTTAAATACAAATTTATTTAAGTTCAGGGAAATTATTATAATCCGAAGTATAAGTAAGCACCAAAATTTTCATTCTAGTTGCAATATTTATTTTGTAATCCTACGCGTAAACTGTTATCCCAATTTTTTGTTCGACAAATGTCTCACAGTTTCGAGCCCCCTATAAATACTAATTCTGTATCTTGCAATTTTTAAATACATGAAACGAAAGAACATACTTATATCTTTCATCCCAATTAAAGTTGTGTTTTAAAATCATATACACTTTAAGACATTAAATGTTGAAAATGGTCTTTTTTTCATTTTTTCCACTTTTTAGAGTCCCGAGACTTCTTAAATTAGTATGTTGTTAACAATTTGACGTTTATTGCTTTTATACTGTTACTATGGACATTACATTACACATATATATCATTAAAAGTTGTTAAATAGGCATAGAGTACGCCGCCCCTCTCCTTGTGTATGTCCAAACTGACCGTACATTTAGGGGTTAATATCTCGGCTAATTACCGATGATTTTTTTCGAAAATCATTATCAACAATGCTTTTATTCTTCTGCAACGATAGGTATATTCTGCAATGCTCAACAATTTTTCTGAATGCCCGTAAATCGAAATTGGTGTATAAGAGAAAAATGCTAATTACTCAAAAACTATGTGACCTAGGGTAATCGCTATAATTTTCCGGCAAGGTTTATATTAACGTCTACTACCTCTAATTTTTTCATAATTTTAGTTTCAGTAGTTTCGGAATTAGATAGGGGGGAACATATTTTTGAGCTACATTTTCAACAATATCTTTGAAAATATTATACTTAAAATTAAAAGGAATGTATTTTTGAGGTCAGCGTTACAAAAGCTTTCACAGGATACCCTACATGATATACAAAGAAAAGATTTTTTTTTTCAAATAGCATAATTAGCCCCTCTACTTTTTTACTAAATATATTTATGAATGATTATTGTCTGAAAATATGTGGGTCAGTGGCAGGGTTGGGTTTTTGACGTCAAAAAGTGGTTTTTGACATGACAAGCGTCAAAAACTGGTTTAAACTGTCGTAAACTGGTTTAAACTGTCGAAAACTGTCATAAACTGGTTTAAACCGTCGAAAACTGCCAAATACATGTAACACGCTAAAACATTTTAACAATAGATAAACATTAAATAAGTCAATGATTTATGTGATCTTTTATTGAAATTTAATAATTTAAAAAATATATTATTTGCAATAAAATATATATATATATTTTTTTTTTTTTTTTTTTTGGATTTTTATTTTTCAACCAGAAGAAAATAATTTTGTACAATAAAATTAATCCGGATCAATTTTACCACACAGCATGCTGCAGCACACCACGTGTTTAGCACATTTATTTACACCCAAAAGATTTTTGAGTTTAGAGTGTATGAAGCGTTAGAAGATAGTCTGTCTCTTAATTGATGCTGAGCTAGTAGGACTTGATAGCAAAAGCATTGCTAGATGAGCAAGTTTTGAAGCAGGCTCAGAAAGCTGTTGCATTTAGTGATACCTTTCCACCAAATAATGGAGTCCTCCCTATAGCACTGAAATAAGAAGACTGGAAAGGGGATCCTTTAGCTTCATACACAATCAGTATGGGTAAGCATCCATAAACTCTCTCCGTAGCTCAAGCGCGAGCTGAATCAACTGATACAGCAGTCAACCCTTGCCCCTGATGGTTGGGATGCAAAGTATAAGCCAAACAATGGTATGGTTTCATGATTTGATCCCTTCTATTATGCACTTTTTCAATATGGGCTTACAGGAATTTTCTTTTAGATGACCGAGCCAATTTTTTTCAGTTTTAAAATCGAAAACATTTTTATATATTGAAAGAAAGCATGCTTTAAAAAGATTTTGAATTTAAGCTTTTTTTTTTAATTACTTCTCTTATTTTGTAAATGTTTAAAATTAATAATCCAATTTCAATTTTGAATGGAATGGTTATTGCCTAGACTAGAATAACATTGATGCACATTATCTTGTTATACATACAAAAAAATCTACACTTTTCTAATTTTTTTTTCCCCCATAAAAAAAGCTAGCTAATGCTTTAAGCTCTCAAAAGTAAGCGAAATTAAAACGATTTTAAGTAAGAGAAAAAATGTACAGCTCAGGTGAGCTTAATGTCTACTTTTTAGAAAAACACAATTTTACAAAAAAAAAAAGAAAAAAAAAATAAATAAAAATTTTACCCTGTTAAAAAGTTGTACTTAACAATAATACTTTACTATGTACTAATTACTGATATACAGTAAGAGTGAATTTAAAATATTACATGTAATGTTGTCAAGTGTGACATTTAATTTGAATTTTTACAGATCCATTTAGTATTTGAGGTTTTTGACATGACGGTTTAAACTATGGTTTAAACCCGACATAAACTGACACATGTCAAAAACTTGCCAACCCTGTAATTATTACTAATACTATATACTAATTATACAATTACAGTAATAGTGAATTTTAAATATTACATCTAATGTGAAATTTTACAGATCACTGTAAGTATTTGAGGTTTTTGACGAGGTTTTTGACAAGGGGTTTTTGACATGACGGTTTAAACCGCAGTTTAAACTGTCAAAAACTGACATGTGTCAAAAACCTGCCAACCCTGGTCAGTGGTCTTTATTGCTTCCCCGAATTTGAACTTTCCACGTTCCATAGTTTACGAGTAAAATGGCTGTGACAGACAGACGGACAGACACACGAGTGATCTTATAATGGTTCCGTTTTTACTTTTTAAGTACGGAACCGTAAAAATGAAAGAGATTAGATATTAGATGACTGGTTTCCAACTAATTACGATTTACCTGTCACTTTAAGTACATCAGCAGCCAGGAGGCCGAGTTTAATGATTAAAGAATGAATTATTTCTAAATTTAGAGATGGTTTTTATTTGTTCGAAGCATTCCTTATACGTCAACCCATACGATGTTTTTTGAAATTTTCTTGACCGCAAATGCAACGTAAATAAAATATATTCAACTTCCTCACAATACTTTCAAAAGTAGTGCATTTGTCTTTTAGTGAAGGTCTGAAATTTTCTTATTTTAGCGTGGTACTGTTTCTCTCTTTATTCTTTTAAATACCATATCACTAATCTAGGATGCCTCAACAATCGTTTATTTTTGCCTGCAAAACCTCTGCTATCAGGATACTTTTAAGTGCTATTTCGTTTTTATTTATACTAGTTGAGTAGCAACCCGTTGTGTTGCTTTTGAATTGCATGAGATCAATCGATCCTTTTGCGAAAAATGAAATCTATCTTTATTGTAAATTTAGAAAGAAATTGAAGTATTAATTTTTATTAAATACAATATTTCAAATAATAAGTTATATTTACACTTTGAGTCAAAAGTTGTCCGATTAAAAATGCACATATACCATAACTTTATGATAGAAATGTTGTCATTTGGGTCAAGTTATACAAAAATGAATTTGTTTTGACTAATTTATTCAGAAGCATTTTATATTTATGAATTAAAATAAATATTTAGAGAAAAAAAAATTTCTCGCTAAAACATTTCGTTTATAATGTCTGCTTCTGAAATTTTTTTAATAGCCATCTTAAGGCAGTAGCCGAAAATCTACTTTTCGACTTAAAATTAAATCAAAATAATGATGTTTAATTATGATGGGTTTTTTTTTTCTTTTGACGTCAACAGATCTCAATGTTTCAGTTGATAGTCGAATTTTTGTTTCTAACCTAAACGGATTCTCATGCTTGAATATGTGAATATAAAATAAAACAAACACACACACACACTACAATATATAATAAAACACAGATAAATAACGCCTGCAATTCAGCTGTTAACGGTATATATGAATATTAAACAGACGTACAACAATAAATACAATAAACCCAACTGGAGTGAAAAATTAGCCAGAGCAAGGAGTCGAACCCTAGACCACAGCATTCCAAGCTGTCGCTCTAACCACTGAGCTACTCCGGCCGATATCTGAGTCGTTGTCGGGTCGTATAGGGTCGTATGTCCCGTCGTCGTTGTTCGGTCATCCAAGGGTGTCGTATAGATTGCTGGTGACTTCCCCAACATGGCTTATTAGTGAAAAATTGCAGACTCACGTATCGGCCGGAGTAGCTCAGTGGTTAGAGCGATAGCTTGGAATGCTGTGGTTCCGGATTCGATTCCAAGCTCTGGCTATTTCACTCCAGTTGGGTTTATTGTATTTATTGTTGTATGTCTGTTTAATATTTTTATATGTGAACATAAGTTTGTATTTCGTGAAGTTTTCTTGAAAAATACTATTCAATCACATTATTATTTTCCCTATTTATTCAAATAAACATTAATTTCAATTTAAAAATAATGTCAAACAATGATATCTAATAACACTTGTCATTTTCTGTTTTCTCTTTTTTATTAAAAAAAATGGAGGAATTTAATTTCCATCATTACATAAATGTCATTTATATATGTATATATATATAATTAATGGTTATATATATATATATATATATATATATATATATATATAATTAATGGTTATATATATATATATATATATATATATATCGAAAACTAATCAAATTTTAAAACTATACGACAAATTTTGACATCTTTGGACCTATGGGGATAACTGGCGTCAATTTGATCACCCAACATTCCATATTCCAGGAGAGACAGCTGTGAAATACAAACGGACATTCCCTTTTTAATATAATAGATTGATGAAGTTTTAATTTCACTATGAAATATTAGTCAGGGACAAATGCTGAACTATTTATATTGTTTTACGTGCAAATGGTTTATTTCGTAATGGAGCCTGCACGCAATAGATTAAAAAACGTTATGCTTGAAAATTATTTAAAAAGCCATGATAAATAAATCAATTAAAATAAAGTTTTCAAGCAAATTGCATTTGGAAGTAGATTTTTTTCCCCATGTAACGGTGTAAAAATTAAAAGTGTGTGATGTTTAGAAGTTAAAAAATTTGCAGTAAAATAAATTGGAAAACCGAAATTTAAATGTCAAGCGTCGCCATTTTCAAAATGACGTCAGCGTTACGTACGGACATATTTTCCTTTACAAAATAGATAGATTTTCTAACGTGAAGTCACCTTTGTTATCTACAACTTTGCATGTGTAAATTTATTCTTTGGCTTGAGATTCTAATTTCAGTACCGCCGACTACAAATTCCAGAAACTGATGTCTTTTAGATGTATTCGTGGTAAAATATATAGTTTTATCTAAGGAAAGGATTGTTTTCTTTTAAATATGGCACTTACTGAAGCATTACGCCAAGTGTCGTAAATTCGATATCAGCCGAAAGAAAATATATTGAAATGTAACATAGCTCTATGAGAGAAAATGCATGTTTTTTAAAGCGTGACGTCATTTTCTGTTGAGACTAAAGTTATTTTTAATTGTAATGATGAAATGGCATCAATAAGGATAAATAAACCCCAACATTTCCTTTTTCTGCAACAGTGGAAATAATACAATTGCTACTATTTTGATGAAATTTCAAAAAACTTTTCATATTAAATTTAAAATATGAAAGTGGGAATATTTAGAAAAATAGCTAGTGCGAGTTCATCTACAAATGAACAGCTTTCACTTAAAAAAGAATAATTACCAAGATTGGTTCAATAGAAAGTTCAGGGAAGATGCCTAAAAAAGCTGTCATTTGTTTTCAAGATATAGATTATTCTTTCCCTTTTACTTTAACAGTTGCCTAGCAACTCTATTTCAAAACTTATTTATTTCCTACAAATTGCATTTAAAAGTCCATATTTTTTCCAATTCGGCTCAAAAAATTTAAATTGTTCGATTATACATAAGTTAAATTCGTACTTTTTTATATAATATTCTTTTACTTAATGTTTGACGAAGCTTTAATTTCATTGTAGAAAATTAGCCGTAGATAAATTCTGAACTCTTTTTTTTTGTGCAAATTGTTTATTAATATTTCGTAATGGAGCCCGCCAGTGCGCGATCGAGATAAATTTCAAAAATCACTCTTAAAAATTATTTTATAAACCATAATAAGTCAGACCATTAAGATACCGTTTTGATACAAATTGCATTTAAAAGTAGATTTTTTCCCCTATACGACAGTGTAAAAAATTATAATGTGCGATGTTCAGAAGATTGAAAAATTGCAGAAAGGAAAATTGGAAAACCGAAATTTCATCGTGAAGCGTTGCTATTTGCAAAATGACATCAGCGTTACGCACAGATTATTGTCCTTTGTAATATAAATGGAGTACTTCTGTTGCCACAATTACAAAATTGGTACAGAAAACTATTAAAAAAAGTAATATCTCAAAAATAAATTGAGATACAGATTTCAAAGAAATTGCATGTAAAAGTACATTTTTTCCTCATACAATGGTATAAAAACTGAAAATGTGCGATGTGTAGAAGTTTAAAAATTTTCAGTAGTGAAAATTGCAAAACGAAAATTCATTTCAAATTTGAAAGTGTTGCCATTCGCAGAATGACGTATGCGTTACGCACAGATATGTTTGTCCTTTATAATATAGATAGTATATATTTTTTTATTTATTTGTTTAATTATTTAGTATACCTTTGTACTTATTTATTCATTTAACTAATATCTAATTATTTATTTTCAAATTTATTTATTTATTTTTCTTAGTGGGTGTAAAATGTATTTCTAGCATTTGAAATAGATTTATCAATAAAAAAATAGATAAAAATCAACAAAATAAACTTTATAAACAATTTTAATAAAATTTATGTCTTATTTCGTCTTTTTTAAATATATTTCTAATTGAAAACTTCTATTTAAATTTTCCTTTTTTCCATTAAGTTATCATAAAAAATGATTTTGTTTTGTAGACAAACAATACTTTTGAGCACACTATTAACTAAGAAATAAATATGATTTTAATTTCGTAAAATATGTTTATTTTAAGAAATAAATAATTTAATTAATTTAAATTATTAATTTATTTTGTTTATAATTTTTGTACTAACTATTTATTATTATCTAAATTTATTATTTTATAATATAACCGATTGTTAAATTTGATAAAGGTTAAACACAACTTCAATACGATACAGAATATTTAAGATATTATCGCATGCATAAATGTAACTGCTAATAGAAAATATCGTTTGAACTTGAATCTAAATTTACGTCTGATCGGCTTAGAGAGCTAATTTGAAGCAGGATTTGTATTCCATAAGTTTACGCTTGTTTGAAGTAGAAATGTAATGGTAATGTATATGTACTTTATCCGAGGAATTTAGAAAGTCATTTTAGAAACCAATCTTTAATGCAAACTATTGAATTAGAAATAATTGTATGATTTATATATTAGGGAAGAGTAATGTGGATATTGGATAAATAACATCAGTGTAACCGATATTAAACTTAAATACCGGTATATTTTGATATATAAATTACTATATAGAATCAATACGCACACCTTTAACATGGTGTTTTTTCCAAATCTTGCACGGTCGTAGAAGAAAAAAGTAAACACTCCCTACTAACTCTGCAAGAAATTATTTCAGAACGAAGTTACTGGTATCAAACGATTGGAAATAAAGTCTACTTCAAATGATGTGTATAAAGTTTACTTAGGGGTTATATACATATTAAAACGAACAAAACTTTATTTTTCTATAAAAATACCCATGTTTGACACCATAAATAACTTCAAATTTTCAAGCAAGTTTTTTAAAACACATCATTTAAAGGTAGACTTTATTTCCAATCGTTTGGTACAAGTAACTTTATTCTATTATAATTACTCGTAGTTGCAGAGTTAATAGGGGCTGTTTACCTTTCTTTACCACGACTGTACATACGGTAAATGGCTAACATTTTAGTTTGTCAAAATGTTAAAACTTCAGAAATTTTATTCTGAAAATTACAAGAATAATGTATAATTAAAAATAAGTTTAACAATTTCTTCAGTATCTATACTACAAAGGACAAATGTATCCGCCCATAACGCTAACTTCCTTTTGATGGTGGCAACAACAAACGATTAAATTTAACTTATATTGACAATTATTGCATTCTTTTTCAAATTTCCAAAAACCGCATATTTTCGATTTTTACACTGCCCAATAGTGAAAAAATGTACTTTAAAATGCAATTTTTTGATAGCTATACCGCTATTTGTTTGAAAACTGCAATTTACTTAATTTTTAATTTTGTGGAGCCTCAGATAGTGCGTGGTAGCACGGTGGATGTCTCTTCAAAGGCGTATGACAACATTTAATTAAAATAAGAAAGTTTTATTATATAAAACGAAATATGATTATTGATTAAATGTTCTCGCACAAACACAACAAATAATACGTCGATGCGAGGGGTTGATGATTAATAAATTACAGTGAGTTGTAGCAGTCTACCAAGTCCCAATTAGACTATAAGAATTGTTCATGAAATAATGCAGGCTGTGATATTATTTCAGTTACGATTATAGAGAAGTCTTTTCTAACATGTAAAGAAACACTCTCCGTTTTGACTGTTTCAGTATATGACAATTCGGCTTTGTTCCCGAATGAAATTAGTCTCTTTTTCCCTCGGACTTTACCTTTGAGAAAATGAACGAAACCGAAAGATTGCTACTCTCGAACCAGGTAAAGGCCTGCAACTTCCTCTCACAAGAGTTCAAATTTGACTGCCTTGAAATCTAATCAAGGATCTCTCATCTTCTGTGATTCTTGAAATCAATAGTGATTCCTTGTCCACTAGAAACACTTCGCGGTGAAGTCCCCGGCAAACTGAAACCTGACAGGATGACCTTGCACATGCCTACTTTTTGCACACGTCCCTTCACTCTCTATCGGTTGTGGGAGGGTTTCTCACTAATTTTGCTTTTTAGGTGCATGTAAGAAATACCAAACCGGCTCTGCATTATTCTCGCTGCTGAAAAAGTGCCACATCCGAAGATCTATTAGGATTGATCGTTTTATTTGACCTCACCGTCCAAAAATGGAACTTAGAAGAAATCTCCGGCCGTTTTTAGAAACATGTGGGATATCCTATGCCTAGTTTTATTTGCATATCTTTAAGGGTTTCTAATAAAAAAAAACAGTCAAAAAAGTTTGATGTTCTACAAAGTTCTTAGAAAATTTTTCAAATCCTCGTAAGGTGCCCGGAGTCTGCCACAGTTTGAATATTTTGGGAATCAATGCAGGAAGGGAAATTTAAAAGATTTCTACATAATATAAATAATACATATAATACTTAAAATACTATAAATAACAATTATAAAAAAGATTGGTAAACAATATTGCAAACGCTCTTACAATATTACAAAACGTGCATTCGTAGGAAACAATTCGTAAGTAAACACCCCTACTAACTGTGCAACAAATTATCATAGAATAAAGTTACTGGTACAAACCGATTGTAAATAAAGTCTACTTTAAAATGATGTATATAAAATTTGCTTAGGGGGCATCTACATATAAAAATCAACCAAAACTTTGTTTTTGGCAATAGCAATACCCAAGTTGACAGACCCGCCAATTGCCTTAAATCCAAATTTGCATGAAAATCGTACGATTAATTTCCGAGAAATTAATTATTTTAGGGTTTGTATCGAAATTTAAGTTCGGTACTCGATGGTTGAAATGTTACAGAATCACTATGTCGCTTCTATTAATGTATTATTTTTTGCCAATATGACCATTTCACTCGCTGTCTTCACATATGTTTCGACTGTTGTCAGCCCATATACTTCAATAAAATAGTAAAATATATATTTTTTAAATTATGCTTTTTTGTACATCATAGATGGCCCCGTAAACTATCACTTTGACGTTTTAGGTAGCTTTCATTACAAAAAGCTACCTATTGCAGCCGTTCGGAGGAAAGCCATTTCAAAAAATTTTGGTATATTTTCATCGATCATGACCCCCAGACCCCGAAACCACCTTCTTCTCAAAAGTTGATATATATATATATATATATATATATATATATATATATATATATATATATATATATATATATATATATATATATATCCGTATATATATATATATATATATCCATATATATATATATCCATATATATATATATATATATATATATATATATATATATATATATATATATATATATATATATATATATAGCTCTAATAAAAGTGAATGATTATGAAAATTATTATGAAAAGAGGGTGCAAAACAACAATAAAAATCCATGAAAATTTGTAACGAAAAAACAACAAACAAACCACTCCCTGCTCTTCAGAAAGTGGGAGGAGTGAAAAAAGCAGGTATCAAAAACAGAAATTGGATCCTCACGGGTTTCGCAAGATATGGCCAACCCACATACTCCAAAAGTATAACAATAGATTTAAACTTTCAAAAAACACAACATAACAAAGCTATTTTATAAAAATTTTTAATGAATCAAAACTGCTTTAAAAACAAATATAACCAACCAATTCAAAATCCAAGACAACCGATTTAGCTTATAAAACGTAAATAAAAATTAATAAAAAATTAAAAAAAATTTTTTTTATGACTAAATCATTAAGCAATTAGAAGTATTGAACATGTGAGAAGGCCATATCCCCACCTTTACCCATGAAGACCTGAAAAAAACTTGCTACCTTATATATATATATATATCAGATATATATATATATATATATATATATATATATATATATATATATCTCTGATGCCTCAGTCTCATAATGATCTTTGTCACACTGTAACTCTCGTATTTATAAACCGATTTGGGTGTAACTTCGTGTATACATAGTACATACCAATGCCTCTACCGAGTTCGTTGGCCAGCTTCATTCGCCATCTTGTTTCAAAATAGCAGCCATTTATTATTTTTTTTAATTTAAAATTTGAAATGTGGTTTGAAAAAATTAAAAATTGAAAAATATTTATTTCTTATGTGTTTGACCTTGATACAAAAATTCCGGAGCAGTTTTTTTTTCGTCTATATTTTAATAAATGGCTGAGTTAGAGCACTTTGAATTTTCAGCGTGACTGATATTTTGAAACGACCTGATTTTTGTCACGCGATAGCAGGCGTATTTATGATCGGATTTGGATGTACCTTGGTGTGTACGTAATAAGTACCAATGTCTCGACCAAGTTCGTTGGCCAGCTTCATCCGCCATCTTGTTACAAAATGAGCATTTTGAATTTCTATTGTGGCTGATATTTTGAAACGACCTGGTTTTTGTCACAAGATAACACGCGTATGTATTAACCTATTTCGATGTAAGAAGGCATGTGGATAGTATATTGTAATGTCTCGACCATGTTCGCTGGCCAGCTTCATCAGCCATCTTGTTTCAAAATGCAGGCCATTAAATTAAATAAAAAATTATTTTTGAAGTGAGGTGCAAAAAAAATTAGAAATTGAAAAAGGTTTCTTTCTTAAGTATTTGACAATGATATAAGGATTCCGGAACATTTTTTGTTTTATCTTAAAAAGTAGCTCAAATATAGCAGTTTCAATTTCTAATGTGGGTGACATTTTGAAAAATCTGATTTTTTTGCCTGCAACAGCACTTGTATATATCATCCGATTCCGACGTGAGTGAGCATGTGCACAAGACTAAGGCCTCGACCAAGTTCACTCGTTAGCCTCATCCACCATGTTGTCTTAAAATGGCAGGAATTTCAAGATATCGCCGAATTTGGCAACCAAATATAAGTTACTTTAAATAAAAGCAGCTTGGATAAATCTGACTAATTTCTAGAAATTCTCATTCATAATGATTTAGTATTGATAAAAATTAGTATTGAATCTCCTATAATCGGTTTCCACTAAAATGAGCTTCGTGTGTTTGAATAATATAAACTTGCTTTTTAAAAATAAGGAATATGAAAGGAACCTCTTCCTCCCGATACTGGCCGGAATGACTTTTTTAATGATAATTTGAAAACTACTCGAAAGAAAAATAGCAGGACATATTAAATATGGACATAAAGCAGGACATAATAAATAGGAATATATCAAAAAATTGAAGGTGTGAATTCACATTATTTTTCGGATATTAATTTCATAATTTATAAGTCATAATTCATATTATAAAATTATAAAAATTGCAAATTCAATTGATTTACGATTGGATTTTTTAGTATTTAGTACACACAAAATTGTCACATTGGGATTACAATTTCAGGAGATATATTAATAAAAATATGAACATGTAATTTAACACTAGAGGACCTAAATTTTGAATGTTTATGATTCAAAAACTTATCATTCAAATGACTAGAAATTTCGTTTCTAGGCATAGTTTGAAACGAAGATTTAAAATGTATTGTCAATATTGAGAGGTTCCATCAAAAAACCAAGTTTGTTCTAGCTTTGATTTGTAGATGCCCCCCTAAGCAAATTGTATATACATCATTTTAGACTTTATTTCTGATACATCATTAGCAAACTTTATTTCTAATCGATTGGTACCAGTAACTTTCTTGTATTGTAATTAGTTGCAGAGTTAGTAGGGTGTTTACATTTTCCCCACAACTGTACCATCTTTAACCCTAGATCTACCGGGAATTTTATTCAAGTTTTAATAAAACGTTCTACACCAGAATTTTTATTTAAAACTATTTAACTTATTTATTTACCTTATTTTTGTCTGGTTTATATACTTAGTTTATTTTAAAGAAATTTCTGGTTTGAATGAATATTTTGTATGTACCTGTCGGGTCCAATGGACCCGTCTGGTAGACGGAGGGTTAATGTGTTGCAAATTAAGAATGAATATTTAAAAATATAAAGATTTACTATAGTCCAGGCATTTTGTAAATGAACATGGGCAAAATTGTAATAGAAGCTTTTTACAGAGTTTTTTAATCAGGAACTACTGCTTAATAGCATACTAAAAATCAGATAAAATCTGAGCACGGGAACACTTCTATATACAGATTTTAAAATGGCGGAGAGGTTTTTCCTGAACTAAGGCAAAGAATATATCGCTTTATTTTCACAACTTACTTTGAAGTACAGTCAAAAATGTTAAACAGTACTCAAAAGTCTACTATTCCTTACAGTTTAAGGAACTTACTTACTGCTTAAGTTCATTTTTACAGAAATGTTTCAGTGAAAAAAAAATTTTCATAGTTTGAAGTTAGGTAGTTGTTGTTACATCCATTGACTTGGCATACCCGAGAAGATGTAGAACAGGGCAATCAATTACGCTTGCATCCGCATCGTAAAGTAGCGCAGTTTGTCTTGCAAGAACGCCAAATCATATTAAGTAGATAATCTGAAGTAGTTGGTAAGTCGCAGAGTATTGGGTAGTATGACTTCTTTTTCACATACCAACCCCACTCTTCTGGCTTGGTTCTTTCTTCAGTAGCTTTCCAGGAATTTATTTGTAAGTAAGTGCGATAACTATGATATTTTTTAGAAGAATTGGTCGCAGACAAACGTTCAGGTCTAAAAAATTATTTAACTGTAGTTACCTTCTCTACCAACATTTGATGACGTAGTTTGTCTGTAGATTCCAGTGCCTTGCAGTTATAAAACAGAAATATTGCTTTTCTCCCAGCCTCAACGATTTCTGAATGTAGACATGAATTTGAACAAAATATTTTTGCAATAGAATGGAGGTCTATCTCCTTCATCAGTTTGAGAAATGCTGAGAATTTCCCAATCGAAAAAATTCTGGATGTTGTATCGCAACCCGTGAAAGCATGCAGAAACAGAAGGAAGTTGCAATTTTCACGGACTAACAGAAATTGCATGTTGAGGATATGATAGACTGGATTAGAATATTATCTTCGTCTTATGTCACTGTGATAGTATAGCTTGAATCGATTAGCTTTTGCGTGGTAAAGAAGGAGAATCATCAAGTCGGTATCTTCACCTATTACAGTAGCATGTGCATGTTTTGAAGATGAGACTGCAGCAAGAACAATGTTTATATCGGAATCTCCGTCTGTATTGTGAACAGTACAGCCTTGTTTCTTAAGCAATTCGCCTATGAGGGAAATCATTGCTTGCTTGTTTTTTTCATTGGCCAGGAACTCTTGCTTTTTGCCAATAGATTTCATGCATGGGCTGAAATTAATATCTCTACTGGTTTTTTTGTAACGTCGTCTATGAGCCACTTGCTTGATCGTTGGATACCCAATGTAACCATCAAAACAATGACAGGTTTTAGATATTGTTTAACAATAAAATCAGCGTAAGGCATAGAATGTTTTCATATCTGACATTGTTACACCAGAAAATGCGATACAAGAAATATTCTCCATCCAAAATATACCTTTCTGTAATTTCCACGTTGTCAGATTCTTCATTGTGCATATTTTTAATGTGCTTGACTACTGCTTGAGCTAACTGAGATTTGTCTGATTCCCTCATCATACTTGGTGATTCAAATAATGTTGCAGGGTATGTACGCAGTTCATAACGCATCACATCTTCGAGATTCATTTCACCACAAGTGGCAACAGTCATCATTCTTTGGAAGAGGAGCGCTGGATCTAGTTGTATATCTAAATCATATTTTTTACTACAGATGGCGGCGTCAGATCCTAGAGTTTTCACTTTATCTGACCTTTTAGACGAATACCTAAATATATCCTTCCCTATCATTTTGGAGATGATGTTCGTACCATATACGAGCAACTCATCAACATTAACTTATTTTTCATCTGTTATGCCTGTAACAATATTGCGTAGAGTAGAATCAGAATGAAGTGGCGATATGGGTTCTAGTACATTGGCCACCTTTTTAATGACATTGCTGCCCCTTATAAGTATTTTTAATAATTTTATAAAAGTTACACACTCCCAATGTTATTCCTATGGGAGTTTGAAGCTAAAAGTTAGCATAGAACACATTTTTTAACAATTTAAAAAAAATAATTTAGTACACTTAAAATTGATATTTTGAATTGAAACTGTCGGTGGAGCAAAGTATATGCTCTTAAGTTAATAAAAAGCTCAGTATGAAACAATTTATAGCATTTATTATGTACGTTAGATCTTAATTATAAAAGGTAAACATTGGAATAATCGCCATAGAGATGCATTATTAAATGGCCGCCAATGGTAAAGCATGTACTTTTCAGAGACTCATTAAAGAAGCAAAAATTAGAAAAAGAATTTAAAACTCACTCACTATTGTTGTATAAGCTTCAAATCACACAAATAATGTAGTGGTCTGCAGTTAAGTAATCATTTAACACCATAAATATATTCTTGAAAAACACTGACACGACAGAATACCCTGGTCAGATCGTAATCACAGCACGTATAAAAAATATCGATATCTTTGCTTAAAGTCCACTTAGCAAAGTAAAATTGGTGATGAAATGTTCATAAATGTTTATTGCATCTATGAAAAATGTTCAGATGCCTGTGAAAATTATCTACAACTATTTATAAGCACTGGAATCGATTCGAAGCCAGCTGCAATGGCGGACACATGAGATACAGGAACGAGATTAACAGAAGGTAGAGAAATTTAAAAGAGCTATATTTCATGAACCACTGGACCGATTTTGATGCTGTAGGGCTTAAAATGTTCAGGAAGAATTAATATAAGGAAAGAAATGTAGTATAAGGTACCAGGTGACCCGAGGCTGGAGATCTATCTCCTCATCGCCGGAGCTTGAAAAACTCGCTGCATAACGAATGACTGTTAGGAGATCGGTCTAGTAGTAATACAGTTTAGAATGAGTTATAGATACTTTACTTTATGTTGTTCCAAAAGCATTATTGGTTGTCAATTGTTTGATAAAAAATGAGTATTTGTGGTCCAAATTGTTTAGTGTTGCCCTGTGTCATCTTCCGTCTCTACTAAAGCCCCACCAGTGGCTGAGAGGTTCTGCTCTCGAAACTGGTAGACGGGAAGTGCTGGGTTCGATCCCAATCGCGCCCGTCGGCCTAATCGTTCGGAGTTTTCGTGGTTTTCTTCGAACCATGGATTTCCATGCGTTAATACGGGTTAGGTTCCCTTAGAAAGACCCCACGAAGGGCACTCCCCCTCGGGCCTATATCCCTAGTGTAGATAATCGGCCGTCACAAAATCAACCAACCAACCAACCGTCTCTACTAAAAACTATGCAACAGGACAACATAAAACGACGTATGATTCAGTTAATTTTGAAATCCGTTTTTAAGGATGTACTTGTGATCGGAGTTTGTCTGATTTTCGTAATATTTCTCAGTAATGGTTACTGATTACAAATCAGTTAACAGAGCTTCTATTACAATTTTGCCCGGGTTGAAGGTGCATTTACTTTAATTTGCCTGGACTACTACTTAAAAAACTGTTGATACTGATGCTTTTATTGTACCTGTTATATTTTTGAATAATGTTTAATCATGTGGAAAAAATTTTGATTTCGGAAAAAAATAATTAGATTATCTGAGTATATAACGAAAATAAAAACATGTTAAAGGCCATTTCTTTCATGTGAAAAAAAATCAGTCTTGTCCTGCATTGAATAGAATAACAGAATTTTTCTAAAATAATTTATTGAACCAATTTATTTTTGCATATATTATTTTTTGTAAGAATTGTGTTTAGTTTGATTTTAGTTATATCTTTCACGGAGTCATTGTCTTTTCAAAGAAAATATTAGATTTCCTTTAGTTTCAATTACAATAAATTAACTTCTAGAAACTTGAAAGTAGAAAACATTTTGTTTCTTTTGACAGCGTGAAAGTCATAAATAAATCATATTATCTAAAATAAATCAATTTATGAAAAAAGCTGGCAGTGAGCATCTGAGTGTATAAATATCTAACAAAATTTTTCTTTGAAAATAATACACACTGCTCTTGGGATTTAGAGATAAAACATCTCTGTAGATACCGTAAAGGAAATAAATATTTCATTTTATCTTATATAGATTAAAAAAAAACTTTATATAGCATATTGTTATTTTTTTACTAGAATAAAATAAATTTATTTTTATAAAAACGTTTGTTAGTTTTAAAATATTTTTTTGAGAATTTATTAACACTCTTTCTTTATATATATACATATATATATATATATATTCTTTTCTTTATTTTTGCCTTTTCATATAGAAGATAAATATTAATCTGTTTTATTATTCAAAGAAAGTGTAGTAATGTATGATTGAAACTGAATGCAGCTTTAGGGTTTTCTTTTACTAATGTATATTTTTATACCTATATGTATATATACATGCAAGTATCTATCTATCTATCTACATATATATATATATATATATATATAAAGGGTGTCTGAAAAGTCTGGAAATGGTCGAATAACTCGAGAAATACAATGCAGATTGAAAAACGAAAATATACGTATTAAATATTTTTAAAAAAGCTACTCAGTGATACCAAATTTCGACCCCCCGGGAGTCAGAGGGGTCTCAACTTTGAAATCTTGAATGATCACCCCCATTTTCTATTGCAGATTCGAATTCTACGGACAAAAATACGTAACTTTTGTATTTAACATTTTTTTTTTTCGGAGTCTCGTTGATAACGGTGCAATCGAGCAAATAAAATACATACATATTTTGGTTTTCCCAACCAGGTTCTCGAAACCAACCAATATCTCGGCCATCGGTCAGCCAATATCTCGAAATCTGATTGGCCAGAACTTTTAACGTCAAAGTTGCCGTCTTTTGCGGAAATAGTGTTTCCCGAAAACCATCAGTGGAGATTGTTTTCATGGTGCTTTTTCCATAAAAATTAACAGAAATATATTAAATTAATTTTCTATTTGCATTTCTTTTTATCCAGTTGATCATTTTTAAATAATAAACTGCGTGTTTTGATATTTTAACGAGTAAAAATGCACCTCCCTTCCCGAACAGAAAAATCATAGTCTTCATTATTTGGGGGCGGGGTGTGTTGATATTCTGTGTTTCGATGTCTTCTGCTGTTAAAAAAATCACTTAATTCGGGGCAGGATGGGAGTGTATGAGTTTTTTTTTTAATTACTACTATAGAAAAAAAGGACATAAAAAAACAAAAACATATAAAATCTTTTTTTGCTGGCTGAGCAAAGAATGGGAAGTATCATAAATTTCAGGTTGGGGGTCGGATTATAGGTTTTGATGATTGACTAGTAACTGCAGCTACTGACTAGCAAATAGGGCAGAAAACACTCAAAAATTCTAATAAATGTAATATTGTTTTGTAAATTAATATATTTTTCCATTTTAAGATTTCTTTTTCATAGTTTTAAATTTATTATTTGGTTGTTCGGAAAGTCGTGTCCGTTTGGGAAGATAAATTCGTACCGGAAAATCCTGTCTGTAATTATTAGACATTAAATATAGGAATCGATGTCTAATAATTAAATGATAGAATTTTCCGGTACAAATTGATTTTCCGAAACGGACACGACTTTCCGTCCGACCCAATAATTTGAAACAACTGAAAAATTTAGATCTTTTAAACGTTTGATTTTAAAATATAATTTAACTCTTTAAGCACTGTTGACTATTTCCTGGGGGGGAGAAGACGTTTTAATTTTCATGGGGGAAGGATAATATAGAAAATTGTTTAATTATTTATTAATTATTACAATAATATAACAAATGTGAAAAAATATATAAACAAAAACGTTCTTGCAGAACAAATTAAAAACAAATCAGTTTTTTTCCTACATTTTTTAAGCCCGAGAAGGGACATTTATTCATATATTTCATTTAGTTATTTCTACGTTTAATGTTAAAGTTTTTTAACAAATAAGTTTTCCCTTTTGTGGGCAGTATCTTTATATACCTAATTTTTATTTTACTGGCACCCAGAATCTTTAATTAAAATTTTCCTTATAATGTACTTGAAAATAAGCAAGTTTGTAATTTCCAATAAACTCGTTTGTAAGTTCTGATGTTAGTCTATCATTTAATCAGTTTATAAACAGAATTACTCGGTGCCGGTAAGGGTTAAACCAAATGAACATTAAAAAATAAAAACAAAATTTAAACAATAGGATAATATAAATACCCTAAAAACTTGGATTCCTTTCAAATTAAATCGAAATAAATCTTAGACTTTTTTAAATGTTTTTTTGTATTTTACATGTGCCTTATCATTGTGTATACACTCACCATAAGCATAATACAAAATCTGCAATACAAATATTTGTATCTTAAAAATGAAAAATTTTAAAATTTACTTAGATTTCTTTTTAACGGAACTTAAGTTTTTAATGGGTTTTATATATCATTTTGTTTGGGTTTTTTTAATTGTTCAATTGGTTTAACATATTTGTTACAAAAAGTTAACATAGAACGTAGCACCAACTGAATGAAATATATTAACAAATGCACCTTCTCGCGCTTAAAAAAATGTAGAAAATAAACTGATCGGTTTTTAATTTGTTCTGCCAATTATGTTTTAGATTATATTTTTTCTCACATAAATTATTTTATTGTAATAATAAATAAACATTTTTCTATATTATCCTTCTGTTATAAAAATTAAAACGTCGTCCACCCCAGCAAATAATCATTAAACCTTAACCCTTTCGAGACCGCATTGCGTACACAAATTTTATTTGGAATTCACCATACTTTTCAACTGTCCCCTTTACTTGTGAAATACCAAAAATCTTTTAATTAAAAAAGTCCAATATTATTATTCATTTATTAATGGTGCCCAAAACAAATTCCACTTGCACCTTCTGACGATGAACATATGTGCCTCACATATCCCGACATAGTTAAAAAGATAAATTATTTTTTTAATTAAAAAGTTTCAAATATCAAAATTTTTCTATTGTTTAAATTTATGAAAAGAATGTTAAATTGAAAAAATACATTAACTTACAAAAATGAAAAATATTACATTTATTAGAATTATCGATTTTTTTTTTTTTGCCATACTTGTTATTTTCTGGTTGCAGTAACTAATCAATAATCTAAATCTCCAGTTCCACCACCACCTGAAATATACACTACTTCCCCATTCTTTGCTCCGCCTGCACACAAAAGAAAATTATATGTGCTTTTTTTTATTTTGTCCTATATGTTATTCTATAGTAATAGTAAAAAAATCTCATACGCCCACATCCTCACCACGATTTAGAATATTAAAAAAAAAAAAAAAAAAAAAAAAAAAAAAAAACTAACAGCAGAAGCCATCGAAATGCCGAATATCCACGCCTACCTCTACCAAATAACGAAGATTGTCTTTTTTTTCTGTTCGGAAGAGGAGGGGCATGTTTACACAATAAAATATCAAAAAACGCAGGTTAATTGATTAGAATGGATTCAATAGATAAAATACAAACAGAAATAGAAATCTAATTCAATATATTTCTGTAAATTTTCATGGAAAAGCATATAAAGTACTTTTGTCATCGAAACAACCCCCATTGATAGTTTTCGACAAACACAATTCCAGCTAAGGCGACCACTTTCAGTGGTGGAAAATTGGCGCAGAGGTGGAGCCTATTGACACCACTAAATTATAGTAGTATTTTGCCTCTTATCTAAAGATCAAATTTCTGAGTTTTTATTAAACTGAATAATACCATAAAAATTTAGTGGTGTCGATAGGCTCCTCCTCTGCGCCAATTTTCCACCACTGCACTTTGGCGACGGAAGCTTAGGCCTATCACATTTCGTGATTGCAAAACATGGTTGTGAAAACAAAATATGTGTCTGACATATTTTGCTGGATTACACCGTCATCTACACAATTTCGAAAAAAATGTTAAAAGCAAAATTTGAGCATTTTTCCCCCTAGAATCCGAATCTGAAATAAAAAATGGGAATTATCCTTTAAGATTTCAAAGTTGGAAGGCCTCTGGACCCCAGGTGGTCGGTGTGGGGTGCCAACTTTGGTATCACGGAATAGCTTTTTAAAAAATATTTAACACGGGTTTTTTTTCAATCTTATATGAATTTCTTGAGTTATTCGACCGTTTCCAGACTTTTTGGACACCTTTTATTTTGTCACATTTGATATTTTATTGTAATAATAAATAAATAATTAAACAATTCTCTACCTCATCCTTCCCCTATGAAAATTAAAACGTCGTCTCCCCCAGGAAATAATCAAGAGAGCTTAAAGAGTTTAATTATTTTTTAAATGAAAAAGTTGAAAAGATCAAAAATTTTCAATTGTTTAAAATTATAATTTTTTAAATTATGAAAAAAAATGTGAAATTTAAAAATATTTTAAATTGCAATAAATTATTACGTTTATGAGAATTATTAAAAAAAATTCTGCCCGACTTGATACTTTGAAGTTACAGTAACTAATCAATCATCAAAACATATAACTCCACCCCCGCTGAAATTTACGCTACTTCCCCATCCTTTGCTCAGCCAGCATAAAAAGTTTTTATATGGTTTTTTTTTTGTCCTATATGTTATTCTATAGTAATAAATTTAAAAAACTGTACACCCACATCAGCCTCCTGAATTAGATGATATTTAAAAAAAAAAGAACAGAAAAATCAAAATACGCAGTTTATTATTTAAAAATGATCGACTGGATAAAAAGAAATGCAAATAGAAAACTAATTTAATATTTTTCTGTTAATTTTTATGGAAAAACATATAAAACGCCATGGAAATAATCTCCACTGGTGGTTTTCGAAAAACACTATTTCCGCAAAAGACGTCAACTTTGAAGTTAAATGTTCTGGCCAATCAGATGTCGAGATGTCGAAACCTGGTTGGAAAAACAAATTATGTATCTGCTTTATTTGTTCGATTACACCGTGACCAACGAGGATCCGAAAAAAAATGTTAAATACAAAAGTTACCTATTTTTGTCCATAGAATCCGAATCTGCAATAATAAATGGAGGGTTATACTTCAAGATTTCAAAGTTGGACCCCCTCTGACCGCCGGGGTGTCGGCTGCGGTGGTCAAATTTAGTATCACTGAGTAGCTTTTTAAAAAATGTTTAACACGTATATTTTCGTTTTTCAATCTGCTTTATATTTCTCGAGTTATTCGACCGTTTCCAGATTTTTCGGACAGCCTGTATGTGTATATATATTTCTACATATGATATACGATTTTAGTCGTCTTACTTTTTTTTAAATACCACCCCGGTTTAACGTTTATTCTTAAAATTTAATCTTTATTTATACACTTTACAATGCTTCTTTTTACGAACTGGTTATGTTGTCTGTTACCAAAGCATTGATCTCTTTTTGTTTTCCATTTTTTTTAAGGTTTTGATTAGATATTCGATTATCCATTCCTGTCTCTTCGGGCAAATCCTATTGATTCAAGGTAATATTATATAACCAAGTATTCAGCTGTATTTAAAATGCTATCATTTTCACAAAAATACGCTTGGATAACTTACATTCTCTTCGCGATTTTTAAAAATATTTATATACAATATATCCCGTAGAGGTTGTACCACAGTTGAATTTTCTACATGTTGGAGAGAAATAGGTAACATAAACCTTATTTTTTAAATTAATTTAATAAAACGAAGGTAATTAGCTGACTTATACAAGTTTTTAGTACCATTTATAAAGATAATTCATCCGCGAAATTAGTGATGACATACAGAGTGATTATGGAGTTCATCAGATCAAAAGATAGATAAATCAAAAGATCACACACTAGTCAAAATATCTAATATTAAACATAACAAGGTTATACACGCGCACCTCGGGTTACAGAATACAGATGAAAACCATTTCTTAAATTGACAATTATATTAGATTTTTTTTAATGTAATATTTTTTATGCACTAACAATACCAAAAATCATATTTATATGAAAAATAGTAATTAATTTAAAATAAGATTCGAAAATTATTAAAAGCGACAATTTTGTATTGGAATTGTACCAGGTGTTAGCAGTTAAAGAATCCGCCAAAGATCACTATTTAAAATTAGCCTTTTGTTGTTCTGATAAATTTAGTGGTGCATAGTTTGATCAGATGAATTAAATTCGTATTTTATTGTTATCTTATTGTTTTATTTACTGATTGAAGAATGTTTAATTTCTTTATGTCATGTAAGCTGGAAAGAAATACTGAGATATTTATATTAATTTAAGTACAAATGGACTTATCTGAGGTAATCGTCTGCATGCGTTGGGCATATATTTTTAAAAAATCCTGCCTGAAAATTATTTTAGAAACAACAAAAAATCAGCAAATAGCAGTACTTTTTTTAAACAAATTTAGATAAAAATGATGTTACGACAGATAAAACTGTAAAAAAAAATTTGACTAAAAACAATGACGAGGACTGTCAGAAAAGTGCTCCAGTTCGAAGAAGTCATAGAACAAGATTGCCTGTAGTTCGTTTGAACTATGAGGGGAGGGGTGTCATATCTCAATAATAGTAGCGATCTGTATTAATAGATGGCAGCACCATACACGGACAGTCTGGAATTGTAAGGTATCGCATGTTACCAGAATATTCCACGCAGTTGTAAAATGTGACTTGTTCTGAAAGGTGTGTTGAGCAGCTGTTGTATATAATGTATATAATAAACTATAAGTTATATTATAGTTATGCATTCTTCCTTAGTTAAGAGTAATTAGTTATTTATAATAAGAGATCGGCGGCGTTATAAAAGTTTAATTTCTTTATGTCATGTAAGCTGGAAAGAAATACTGAGATATTTATATTAATTTAAGTACAAAGTTTTGGACTTATCTGAGGTAATCGTCTGCATGCGTTGGACATATATTTTAAAAAAATCGTGCCTGAAAATTATTTTAGAAACAACAAAAATTCAGCAAATAGCAGTACTTTTTTTAAACAAATTTAGAACAAATTTAACTTGAAAATACATATTTTTCCCTATTCCGATGTTTAGAAGTTAAAACAAAATTGCAGTAAAAAATAAATTTAATCGTTTGGTGTTGTTGTCACATTTGTCCTTTATATTACAAATAGTAATATACATGTAATGTTATGTAATTTTACTTTAAAGTACATTCGGTGAAAGAAGAGGGACTACCAGATACATACTCATCAAAAATTCGTTTCGTTAATAAATCAGAAATAGCGAAAATGGTTGGAAATTGCCTTCTTTAAATTTATGTTGAAAAAAATAGCTTAGGGTTTTATAAGCTTAAAGGCTTCTATTAAATTAAACTTTGTACCACACACTGACTTGTTATTGAGTAGCGGTTAAAAATGGCTTTAGCTTTATGGTGTGTCAAACTCCCGCACGGACATAGAGTTACAACTTTCCTGAACACTAAACGGAATTGTTTGACTGATTATATCATTATCTATGATATAATCATCATTATGATTACATAATAAATTTTAATTCTTGTTTGGTTAAATCTATATTTGCGAGTCTATTTGTGGAGAAAAAACAGGTGATCATTAGTATCAATATAATGTTTTACCTTTTGTGTGAAACTGAAAATAAAATGATTGATTTCGTCAAATTAGTGTGCTGTAATAACAAACGTGCATATTGAGAATTTTTGTCACATGTACTCATGCTATGCATACTTAATAGGCATGTAACATTACTTGAAATACAATTTCTTTTTAAATCATCTATTAATTTTCCATTATATATATAAATAAGTGCTTTAAACATATTAAAAAATCTGTACATAAAATATATTTATCTGTTTTAGCATTCATAAACAGAAAACGGAACCGCTTAAATAGCTCTAAATACTGTGTTAAAATTTTCAAACAAAATACAGTATGGTGGCACTGTTTGCAGTATGATTTTTTTTTTTAAAGATACATGTTTTGTCATTAGTAAAAATATTAAAATTTGATAAATAAGCTCCTCTGTCAGAAGATACCGCAAACTCGTTGTTTTAATCTTTTATAAATAAACTGTAATTTTGGCAATTTATAAATTCTTTAGTAACATACTTTGCCTCGAAATCTACAGTAATTCGCAGTTTTTCGATCATGTATTTTTGTTATTTAGGCAGACAACATTGATTACCAAACTTAAAGTGATACTAATAATATTTTACACAGAAAGAAGCTTAAACAGGAAAAGTTCGTTTTCGCCCCAAACGATTACTTTTGTTTTCGAACTTTTAATCCATTAAAAAAAAAAAAAAAAAAGGTCAAGTGCGAGTATTACTCGCGCTCAGAGGGTTCCGTACAGTAAATATATGAATTATTAAATGTATTATTAAAAAAAATCTTTGCTAAAAGAATAATAAGACTTTGTAAAAAACTATACAATGTACTGTTGGGTATAGCTGTACATACTAGAATGTATGTACATACTAGTATGAATAAGTATACCATAAAAGTTCAAAGAGATATAAAGACTAAATAATATCAAATATTGCTATTCTGTATAACTCTTTTTTTATCTTATCCTATTCCGTTTAATATGAAATTGTTTTGGTACTGACAATAAAAATAGTGCACATTTAATCTTCATTTGGCATTAAATAAAACTAAATTCAGCGTAGTAATAATCTTTTCTTCTTAAAGTATAGCTAAAACAAAACCCTTGGTCAAAGTTTATACTTGGGATTGTGCTAAGCGCGCTTCGAAAGAAGGTCGCAAAGTTGTAACGCCACCTTGGTCCGTGCCCCGTTTTTCCAGGTACATTTCTAATGAACTTTTAAAGACACGGGAGGCGTACAGGGAGATCTACTCAGTGCAAACTAGTCGCGAATCCCATAGTATTTAGGTGATTAATTCTAATTAATTTAGTCTGTTTTTAACAATTTGACGTTTATTGCTTTTATATTTCTAATGGGCATTGTATTACACAAAAATATCACTAAAAGTTGCTATCTAGGCTTTAAATGACGATAGTAAATAGAGTAGGCCGCCCTTGTCATTATGTATGTCCAAACCGTCCGTGTCTTTAAGGGTTAACATCTCAACTAATTACCGACGATGTCATTCGAAAATCGATATCAATAATGCTTTTATACCTCTGTTACGATAGATACCTTCAGCACTCCTAAAAATCTTTGATGAACGTCCGTAAATCGAAATTTGGGTGTAACGGAAAAATGCGCTTTCCTCAAATAGTATGCGACCTAGGGTAATCGCTATAATTGTCTTGCAAGGTTTAAAATAACGACTACATCCTCAAATTTTTTCATAACTTTAGCTTCAGTAGATTCGGAAATAGGTGGGGGAACATATTTTTGCACTACATTTTCGACGATACCTGCTAAAATATAATACCTAAAATTAG
Organism: Maratus speciosus; assembly: GCA_963932465.1. Classification (NCBI taxonomy): domain Eukaryota; kingdom Metazoa; phylum Arthropoda; class Arachnida; order Araneae; family Salticidae; genus Maratus; species Maratus speciosus. The sequence goes on from OZ010789.1 coordinate 196,055,620, forward strand.
AAGAAATGTATTTTTGAGTTCAGCATTACGAAAGTTTCTAAGAATACCCCATACGATATGCAAAGAAAAAAAAATTTAAGTCACTTAATTAGCCCCTGTACATTTTCCCTAAATATATTTGTAAATGTTTAACAATCTGTTAATATGTGGGTCAATAGTCTTTATTACTTTCCCCCCAATTCGAACTTTCCAAGTCCCATAGTTTGCGAGTAAAATGGCTGTGACAGACAGACAGACACAGGAGTGATCTTATAATCGTTCCGTTTTTACTTTTTAAGTACGGAACCCTAAAAAAGGATAAAATTCTTTGATTTTTCACATAAATCGTTTTTGAATACCATTCTTGTAGATTCTGTTTATTTGGTAACTGTGAATAATTTACAAATTATTAATACTCATGTGTAAGCGGCCATATTTCGAATGATGAAATAAATACTTCTAACACTATGTATCTCAAAAATAGTCAGTGCTATTTAATAAAACCTAATTTATTTATACACACGCAAAAATATTTATTTTGTTTTTCATATGCGTTAGATGAACGCTTCTTTTAAAGTTGATTTGATGTCACACTTATCAAAGTATAGCCAATTTTAACAGCGAAAATAAAATTTCGAGCTTATTGGAAAAAAAGAAAAAATGTGAAAAGAAAAGGTTTATCGTCAGGTAAGCCGATTAACTTTCTTACAGGAACTTTCGAAGGATTTCGCAACTAACTTTATTAAGCTCGAATCCAAAGAAGAAGCTAGCTGCTAAAATTCTCTTTTATATAATTTCATAAGAACTTTTATTTATATTTACTACATAAGTTATGTCACTTTAAAACTTAGGATGAATGGAAATCTAATAAAGAAGATTTAAATACGCACCGAAATATAATACTTAATAATACAATATTATGAATATGTTACTTTCTAAAATATGTTATTTCAACTATATTATTCAACTTTATTATTCATTATATTCATACATTATTCAAAATATAATTATTCCTAAAGTATGTATAGTCCAATAAAATAATTTCATTCTCATTGGAACAGAATTTTTTTATTAACCTGTTCTGATATATTGACATTTGAGTTAAATTTCTATCATGAATCATGATATTAATTAAATCTGATGTGAAAATGTCGCTTGCTTCTAGTATCAAGACTGCATCGTTGTTCTATTCTAGAAAAATAATATTAGTTTAAATGATGTTTTCATTTAAAAATGACTGAAAAAGGGGGGGGGGGGCGTCTGGCCTGACCAGTAAATGTTCAAATTTAAATGAAAATTTAAATGGGAATTAATGAAATCACTAACTTAAAATTATAAAATTATGTATGTTTTATAGTTAAGAGCATTTACTGGCGTCGATGTACATTTGCATATAAAAAATAACTCGTACCATGATATGCAATATGCATATAAAAATTTAAAAAAAATAGTTTTGTTGTTAGTGTGTATAAAAGGAGTTCACAAATACATAACCCGGGAATTCCTAAGGTACTCACACAGAATTGAACAACTCAAAATAAGAAAATTATTAAAGTTATTAAAATTAATTTTTAAGGGCAAAAATGTTTCAACCAAAATATTGTAAAACTTGTGTCCCCTTATTTTAGGTGGAAAATCGAAATTTATCATCAAACTTAAATAAAACGAATATCCGAAACACCCCAAACCAAATTGTATGAGTAATTGACATATAGATAAAATCATATCCAAATAATTTATCAAGTATTATTAATTTAGTGTACAGCGATATCCCCTGATTATGAGATAGTTTCTATAGTAATAAAGAAAGTTTCGTTCTGTGTGAATATATATCTGTGTTGACGAAGTCTATCAAAATCTAGCGTACCTAAAAATCTGAAAATTTAGGTGAGAAGAGTACCCAGTAGGTCTTGATGAACCCTAGGTTCAGATTTTTAATTGTACTGTGATGTTTAAAGGTCACAACAAGCTCTTACAAAATCACATTTTTTTCATTTCGAGACGACAAAACCGCTTGCGCATACACAGAACCTGATTTACAAAACGGAATAAAATGACGAAGCGAATGCTGCCATATTGAATGGGTTTATAGTCTTTTTTTTGTAAACTCGATCGGCCAAACATTTTAATATAGCCATAAACGGAAGATATAGTTTCTAAGATCGTACTTTTATGTCGTTAAACTCGTAATTAGTTTTAAAAAAATCGTTGTGAATCTTTTGAAAAGAAGTTCAAAAAGAGTTGTATTGCGGATCTATTTTTCTCCTATACTACACCGCTTCTATAAGGCACAATTACAGAGGAACCGATTAAAAAAAGTACGTATATAAGGCTCAGACCTTCTTCTTCCCGACGGTGCAATACGAATTTAAACCCTTTAAAAAATTTGTTGACCACAAGTTACTTTGCAAAGATGATCTTTCTTCAACGGTATAAATAATTAAATGTCCATATTTGAACTCAACCTTTTCACAGCATCTCTGCAGATAAAGTTTACATCATCTTTAAAACTTTTGAAAACCTTCGGGGATTAGAAGTATTTTTTACAAAATAAAATGTGTGAAAATGTGATGAAAACATTAAAAACGGGGGTGTGTGTTAATAAATAATGCTCACTAATAATACTAATCATTATATACATTATTTTATCGCGTAATTTAAAATAGAAATGTAAAACAAGTGTGAATGTTACATTTAAATGAAATGTTAAATGCTTATTTCTATGCAGTTTTATATGAATCTTTTTCCATAATAGCAAAGTATTAGGTAAAAAATTATTCACATGCATAAAATATGAATATAGAGTTTCTTTTAATGTGCATAAACAGATATTTCTATCATTTCTTAAAAAGTGTTTATAAAAGGCTACCTCCATGGGTTTCTGTAGTGTAATTCACACAGCTTATAACTGCTGTTCTTGTTGGCCACCGTTATTTTCGTAAAGTTTGCTTGGCCTTATTCGATTAATGAGATATCTCCCGTAAAACAAGTCACATTTTTTCGTTCTAAAATATTGGTAGCCAAAAATCGTAGCTTGTATTTTTCGCTATGACTTTTTTTAATCATCTTAAGAACCGAAAACAAGATATACAGGGTTGTTATAATTAATGTTCGCCTATTCAGAAGGCTCTAGAACCGGTTCTATGGCTCCAAACGAAACAAAATTTCACTGGTACATAGTTAAAAAGATGCGCTCTGCGAAAATTAAAAAAAAAAGTTGTTAAAATGTTTGTCAACTGGTGGCGCTTCTCCAAAATTTAAGCCGATATTTGCAGATTCCTTTATTTTGTAAAAAACAAAATACAGGAAATTTTATTTAACAGTTGGTAAAACTAAACTTTTTCAAATTCGTTATATCAATTTCGTCAATCCAGATGAAACACACAAAATCACAAAATTTCATCCAACGGTTGAAAAATATCACATTTTATTAATTTTTTGACGAACGATGTCAAAGTGACGTCACAACTTCAAAAACATGAAATACCCTTCTAACCACCTGACGATTTAAAACTTGCTGATAAAGTGTGCCTGTGATTTTTTTGACACTGGAACAGTTGATTGTTTCTGAAAAGCATTTGAATCTACGATTTGTGCAGAATGGTAACTTTGAAAGAAAAGGCACTTCTTGTAAAGTTATTTTATCTGAATAAAAGCAACGCAGCTGCAGCTCTTCGAGAATTCCGGAAATTAAAAAATGTTAGACGTGGACCAATGTCGGATCGTGGAGTTCACAAAATGATTAAAAAGTTCGAGGTAACAGGAAAACTCGACATTCTTCCTGGCAAAGGACGAAAAAAGGTAGACATTTCTAGCATTGAACATATTGCTACTGCTGCCGTGGATTTAGCAAGCCAGTCATCATTTGGTAATGCAAGTGTGCCAGCTATTGCGAATGAAATCGATATGCCGATTTCCACTGTGAGAAAAGTGATGCTTCAAATTTTGCGCTACTATCCATACAAGATTCAGAGGGTACAACAACTAATACAGGGCGGTACCGAAAGTCGGCTATCATTTTCACTACAGTTTCTTGCACGAAGGAATGCTGGCAATTCTTGGCCCTGAAATATTCTGTGGACTGATGAAGCGCATTTTTATTTAAACGGACAAATGAAAACACACAACTGTCGAATTTGGAGGAAAGAGAATCCAAATGTTGTGCAAGAAGTTCTATTGCATGCAGCTAAAGTGATGGTGTGATGCGGTTTCACAGCTACGTTTATGATAGGGCTATATTTTTTGAGGAACTAAGATCCTCAGGACCCATTACATGCTCCGTAAATGGGAGACGGTATCTCAATATGTTTTCAAATTTTATGATTCCAGAGCTGGAACAGCGAGGCTGCTTTCAAAATATCGTGTTTATGCAAGACGGTGCACCACCGCACATTACTAGAGCAGTTCGGACTTTCTTAACAAGCCATTTTACAGAAGACTGCATCATAAGTCTGTATTTTCAAACAGTCTGGCCACCACGATCGCCTGATCTAACACCATGCGATTTTTGGTTGTGGGGATTTTTGAAAGATTCTGTATCCTAAGACAGATGTCAGACAATCTCTGATCTGAAAGGCAGTATTAGACTTCATATTCGTTCAATCTCACAGGACAGTTTACGCAATACTGTAGAAAGCACAATTCTGAGAATAGAATGCGTTATTGAAAATGGTGGAGGATTCATTAAGCGTGCGTAATGTTATTCTTCGTTATTTCCTCGTTGCCGAGCGACATGTTTTATTTTTGTTGGTGCAGATTACATCACATGAAATTATATTCATTTTTCTGTATTGTTTGGAGACATAGGTCAGGTTCTAGAGCTGTCAGATTAGGTGAACTTTAATTATAAAAATTCGCAGTTCCTCGAAGTTTGTTGAAAATTTTAAATTTGTGTGATTCGTCTCTATTGACTGAAATTGATAAAATGAATCTGCAAACATCGCCTTAAATATTGGCGCAGCGCCACCTACTGACGAAAAATGTAACTTTTTTTTCGAATTTCGCAGAGCGCATTTCTTCAACTACGTGCTAGTGAAATTTTGTTTCGTTTGGAGCCATAGAACCGGCTCTAGAGCCTTCTGAATAGGCAAACTTTAATTATAATAAACCTGTATATATATACATATATATAAAATTGTAGACATTGTAGCGTGCTTACTGTGAAGCATTAAATTGAAGAGTAATACATTACTAGAATTTATGTAAACTCCTACAGATTTAGTACAGTATAGCTGATGCATTGTGTTCACGTTAGTGAAGATCGTGGTGTGAAATTACATCGATATTGGAATGAAAAATATGAAATTTCTCCATTGCGAAATAATGAGTCAGCTTATGCCTTCATATCTTTATTAATAGCACATCATCAAAATCATTCCCAAATTTCCATGTTCAAGTCTTAAGATGTAAATAAAATAATCGCTATGATCGTGAAGTAAATTAGAATAGAAAATATGGTCAAAATACCTACCAGTCAGTAGGATGTTGACAGGCGCAAAATCAAACAAATTCTGAGGAAAAGTAAGCGTACAAAGTTAATGCTGGAATCTTCCGTAAATTGACACAGCTGCGCCACCTTGTGGATGGAGTGAATAACGCAAATACATGGGTTTTTTGTATGACGTCATGTATGACAGAATATCTACCATCTGCGCATCTCGTGCGCAGGTCTTTTTGAAGATATTTACAATTTAAGAGTTATAGGCGGAAAAGCAGACAAAGCTATTTTAGAGAATACCTGTTAAAATTTTAATCATGAATTTCAAATATTTACTCACTCATGGAAGATGAACCTTGTTTACCAGATTTATTGCAAAATATTTTTGTTACAGTTTGTTTTGATGAAAATATGTGTATTTAAAAAAAATCGCAATGTCATTTTAGTTTCGGGAGAAAAAGCACTAATGCTACGTAAACAGTATTGTCTTTTGCCCCGAAACTAAAATGACCTTGCAACTATTTTTTAAATACATATATTTTTATCAAAACAAGCTGTAACAAAAGTATTTTGCAATAAATCTGGTAAACAAGGTTAATCTTCCATGAGTGAGTATTTGAAATTCACGATTAAATTTTTAACAGGTATTCTCTAAAATGGCTTTGTCTGCTTTTCCGTCTACAACTCTTACATTGTAAATATCTTGAAATAGACCTGAATTTTATGCAAGCTATTCAGGCTAAAAGAAAACCATTTTTGTTAATAAAAGTTATAGGGGTAACTTTTAATTCCATGGTTTTTTCCAGGTTTTTTTCCACATTTGAAGAAACTTGCCCACCTTGGGTTTATGTTATTATTTATTAGAGAAAAAAAAATGTATTTTAAATATAATGAGCGAAAAGCATGTGTTTAAATTGATGTAATATACCAGTATGTATGTATTTTAAATAAAGTTATGTTTTTCAAATGACGAGTATATTTTTAAAATGATGATTTTATATTTTGAATGAAATGAATGCAACATAAACGCTGGTGATGGGGAAAATATTTGGCGGTTTATGAACTGCGACCGGCTAACATAAAAGTACTTTTTTACACTGTTTATTTAATCTAACCCTGTACATATATAGGAAAAGATTTAAAACATTTAATCGATTTTTCCCTCCCAGATATGCTAGAAAAATAAAAATTATGTACATGGATGTGTTTCTAGTAACAATACAACATTTTAGTAATTTTACAACTTGATTATAAATTAGCAAATTAATTTTACGTTACCTAAACGTAGCTGATAAATCCTTAAACATTCTTTATGGTTGTTACAACTGTATATACAAGTACAGCAATTGAGTAAGTTATGTAACAAACTACGATTTCTAAAATATACCAGCTGGTTGGGAAATTGCAAAAGAGAGATATTTAAAACCTTTAAGCATCTTAAACGTGATTTTCAGTCCTATAATTTTTTATAAAAAAGTTAAAATATTATTTAATATATATTATTAAATGTCAGTGATTTTAATACGCTCAGTTGGCCCATCTCCGTCCGCAGCCCTTTTTTCTACTACTTATTCCGACTCTTTTGCGGAAGCCAGATTGAAAAAAAAAATCAAAATCAAAATCAAAAATTGAAACCGGACAAAATTAAAAGGGAAATTTGAAATTATTGACTACCGACCAACAACTGTTATGTCGAGCTTATTATTAGTCTATAGTTTTCAGTTATTGGCAATTGCTGTGTGTTTCATAAGCCTTTTTCAAATTTGGAGAATGTTCCGCAATTGGGTTATTTCGATAAAAGTTACTTTAATTTTCTAACCATTATTTAACTTTTATACAGTTACAATTGTATACAGTTTTCTCATTTGACTCCAATCATGGTAATCGGCCCGATTACGGAAAGTTATCCATTTTATCCCTGCTAAGAACCGGTGTAAGATAATAAATGTTTAATTGAGCATACCACGTACTATTTGTAAATATTTTATATTTTATTCCAATTTTGGAAGTTTCTTCTATACATTGTATGCTTTCTGCAATGTTATTCACCTGTGCGAAGTGCAGGTATCCCATGAAAACTATTTTTCCCGGATATGACACAATGACCGACATATTTCTAGATTTAAAAAGAAAAGTAATTTGTCGATTTTAGGAATTTTTTTAAAGCTGTTGTCTAAAATTCTCAAAATATTTAAAACTATAAATAATCAATTATTGCTGGTATAATAGTACAAGAATTACCGCTTGCATTTTAAATTAAAGTGGATCCTAATGTAAAATTAAATGAGTTTTAAATGGAATGAATTAAATGCTTCTATTTTAAATATTATAAATACAATTCGATCAAGAGAATATTTGACAATTTATCGCCTGCGCCCGGTAAATAAAAATTATGCCTTAAAATTAATTAAATAATTTATACTTAAACTCTAAGAGTAATAAAACGTTTAATTCTCATTGGAAATACACATGTTTATGTCATTTTTATAACTTTATCTTATCAGGAATTGAATTAAAATCGCTGCTGTAAAATTCTATCTTAACATACATTAACTAATTTTTATATGTCCTTGTTCATTGCATTACAAAAACATAATTCAAATAGAACGTATTAAAATCACTGACATTTAATAATATATATTAAATTATATTTTAATATTTTATAAATTATAATAAAACACAAAACTAACCTATTTTTCTCTTTTGGGAAGCGAAAAAAAGTGAGTTCTCTCAGATAGAAAGTTATTTTTGCAGTTTTGAAAACTGCAATAATTAGAACGCCAACGTGGCATTTTCCTAAATAATATAAGTTCTTAAAAGAACTGATTTTGTTTAAATAACTAACTTCAATTAATAAATAAAATAATGGTGAATAAATAAATCGAATTATATCTATACTTCCAACAATTAAGTACTGCAGACGACAAACGAATAAAATCAGGGCTGCGCGTGCGCATAGTTATTTCATAGATATCCCAGATAGCATGAACATTAGCAGCAAGTTTGATTTTTTCTAACATTATCTTGTCGTGACAAATTTGAATTGAGAAATTCGCAGCAAATTTCCCGCAAGGTATACCATCTCTTACTTGCATGAGTAGTTTGTTGTGTATCTGATGGCAAGACTGTGATTAATTCACTAAAGTGACGAAAACAAAAACTCCCTCTGTTGAGAGAATAAACAATCAGCACATACGCAGAAATTGCAGAAATTTTATTCCGCTGGCACCAGTTTTTCTAAACGCTAGACTTTTTAAATACAAAAAGGTTCGTACTGAAAAGTACAAATATTACCTTAATTTCTTTATGGTGATGAAAACGATGCACGCAATGTCATGCGGTGTGTTCGCATCAATAGACCTGATATGGTCTATGCACCCCACCAAAGGGGTTCAACTTGTATTCTAACATTTGTAAGCAGATAATGGGGCGTTGAAAGATTACTACTTTGCAGTATTTTTTATTACTTTTTTGCCGTTAATTTGCAATAAATTTGATATAGCGTGAATTTAACTTGCACGACAAGTTAGCTGCAAGTTCAAAGTGTCGTGACTTCGGCGTTTGCATTATCTTGCTGCAGTCTTGTTATGAACTTTCAGCCTTGTCATGCTGACCTTGCTGCAACTTTGCAGGTTTTCAAAGCAAGACTGCTGCTAAGTTTCTGCAAATTAAAAATGCTATCTGGGATCGAACTTATAGATCATCCACAAAGGGGAAAGAAGTTAATAATCTTGTAGTTCACCCCGTCCGCTGAGTGGCGTATGACCTTGATTGACGTGACCTCGCCTTTAATCTTACGGTTACCTCTCGCATTTAAGGTAGGACGCTTACTTATATCGCTTTGGAGGAAATTTTCCCTGAGTCCGCTTTTTGTCATAGCTTTCATTAACACAAAACGATGACGTGGCGCGTACTCTGGCCAATGAGTGAATTGAAGACACTCGTGCAGCTACGTCCCGTCCAATGGGAGTGCTTTTGCACAGAGTTCTGTGAATTTGGGAGCGGATAAATTTTGAAGTAAAAAATACCTCAGCGCGCGAAATATTCTCGAAATAAAATAAGTAAAAAAGAAATAGTTCTTTTAAAAACATTCGAATTCACACTAAATAATAGAAATTGTCAGAAATAATGATAAATTTTTAGGAACAAATTAAAAGCATTACATTTAAGTAAATTGACTAAGACAATAATTAATTTAAGGAGAATTTAATAAGATTAATGATAGATATTATTAAAGAATAAGAAATTAGTGAATATGCTGGTAATTTAGCAAAATAAAAGGAAATATCGAGAAGGAAGAATTAATAACATGACATATATAGAGAGAGACAGATAGATACATAGGTAGATAGATGGATGGTTGGATAGATATAGATAGATAGATAGATATATTAGGATGTATAAAATGAACCGAAAGAGGACAGTTTATTTCAAACATAATCTCCAAAGCTACTCAAACGCTTTCCTTACTGTTTCACCAAAATATATATACTTTGCTCGTGGAAATTCTTTGGCTGAAATAGGAAATAGTTTCTAACATTGTCCATGACTTTGCTATCCGTATGAAAATGCCGACTATTTAATGCATCTTTGAGTGGACCAAAGATTGTAAAGTCAAAAGGCAAAAATACGGGTTATACAACACTATCCATCAAAATTTCATCCGATTCTCTAGCGTAAGGTTTTTGTTCATACGGCACAGGAGCACATTCGGACAGTGATTCTTCCTCGAACACTGTCTGCATTTGACGATGCATTAAACGAAATGCAAATCGCTTTGCTAATAAATAACGAATAACGCTGCTTTGCTTTTTTGAACTCGAAAGCATTCCGTAGACGCAGACGAATAAAACAACAACTGATTGTTTCCTTAACTTTCTACTGTTTTTCTCATATCTCGCAATTCTACGTAATAACATAGCGCGAATCCACTTCCTCAGTAGTGGTTGCCTGATACAAAGTTTAAGCACATCCATACAAAATAAACTAAATTATAAACACACTTCTGCTTTCATTTGATACAAATGTATAGTTATATAAAATTCCCTTTGCCTTTCTTTGTCCCAATGAACTTTTTATAAATCAAAATGCTTATTAAAACACTGATATTATAAGATTGAGCTATTTAAAAAAAAAGACTCGCATTCAGAACTAGTTTCATAATTTCATTTTCATTTCTCAAATTAAAAAAAGTGTAATATTTCCTTATATTATTAATAATTTTTATGTTTAAAAGTAGCTGTTGGAGCACTCTCCAAAAACATAAAAAGCAATGGTAGCGAGTTGCCGAAATACCCTGTAATTGGAACACGTTTTTCTTTAGACAGGAGAATTTCAATAACTTTTGAGCATGGGTTTTCAAAATGTTCGTGTTTTGTTGGGAAAAAGTCTATCCGTAAGGCTATGGTTTGTAATAACAAAATACAATTAATTACAATTGCAAAAGGTATACAAATCACGTACAGATTTATCATGTAGTAATTATTTTGCAAGGGGATATATGCAAATTAAATTACGAATATTTTCATAAGGTCCCTTGATACTATAAGTTACATTTATAAACATGTTTTCAATGCACAGCCAACATTAAAAATGCTCTTCTTGTACCACTATACATCACTGAATTCCGGTGCACATAAAGTTTATGTCATTTTCGCGTTTTTCGGCATCTTAATCCTGTACACATTAATGCCAGAAAGCTCATTTTTTTATAAACTTGACAGAACATGGGGAAATTGTTTCTGAATATAATTTAGAGGACCTAGGTACCATATAAAAATTAATTAATTTTTTTTTTATGTGTATACATCCCTTTGAAAAAGTAAATACCATATCCAAAAGCTGTACTTGCTTTGGAAATATCTTTTTATCATCAATGGTTTAAGGTCTACTAACCATAACATGTATTTGAATATCCAGTATATATATAGATTTGAATTACTTTTGAAATTTACCTTGCATAATCAAAGAATATTTTTCTTAAATGTCAGAACTGAAAACTTTTAATTTTAGAAGTAACATCAAAAGAAAATTCTACTTTGCATAACTACAGATTCCAAGCTAGAAATATTTCCTAATTATTCTAAAGACATTTCAATCCTAATACAAAATCTAAATTGTTGGATCAAAGGGAAAATGCGTCGTGAAGCCTTAAAAACGTTATGTGCATTTTCTTATCTTTGATTCGTAGCCTTCTTCTTTTACTTCTTCTTCCTAGATAGTGAATGTTTAAATTCTTCAAAAAGATCTCTTTTCTTATAGATTTATGTAATGTATGTTCAATTTGATTATAAGTCTTTTGAACTTGACTATGCTAAAGAATACAATATAAAATGGATGCAAAATGTATTGAACATTCAATGTTATCTTGCATAGTATGAACTTAAATAGTGAAAGTTGAAATTCATCAAAAAGATTTTTTCTCTTAGGATTTATGTAATGTACATTCAATTGATTATAACTCTTTTGAACCTGATTATGATAAAGGAAACAATTTAAAATGGATGCAACATTTATTGAACATTTAATTTTATCTTGCATAGTATCCGCTTAAATCAGTTTCGCTTATAAGTTTCTTTTATTATATATTTCTAAAAATTTAATATTTATATTTGATTCAAAAAAGTATGATATCTATTGCTGCTCATTTTTATTAAATTTACTTAATAGCATACGCTTGTTAATTAAATGTTGCAAATTAGCTGAGCAAAAAGAATTATTTATTGAATGGAATTGACAGGAAAAAAAAATAAAGTACATAATGTTATAAGATAGGAAATAGTTCAAGTTTACCATTATCAGCTTTATTTCGTCGCACTTGCACAGCAGAATGAGTTTCATGAAACCAAAGGCAGCACTTCGCCTTTTCAGCACCATTGTACGTCTCCATTATCACAATGCCGAACAAAATGTTTACCGCTCGCTAAGCGATATCGTCAGTTATGACACCTAACGCCATCTATGAATAAACTTCGGCAATATTACTACTAGTCTGACTTTCAACTAGTTAATTGCATTTAATACTTTGGAAATTCTTAACTTACGAAATTTCCCAATTAATTTGTAGACATTCTGTATTATGGAAAATCGAATGATGAAAGTAATACATTCACAATAAATTTCAGTTGATTGAATACACAAATTTCTTTCCATATTTAAAGAAGAACCACCCCAAAAAATGTTTGATGCATTTAGCAATTTAAAAATTAACATAGTTTTCTTCAAACAAAACGGAAATTTCTATTATTTTGTTTTCTTTAAAAACAGAAATGATTGTAAGTGCACATTATACGAACGCATACAAAGCATTCCAAATATCTTGGACAACAAAAAACGGCAAAAAAATTATATAATGGTAAGAAATGAATGCGGCTTTCAGATTAAAATCCGTCGCAATAATGGATTTTATATGTCATGAAAGAAAAAATTAGTTCAAAAGTAATTTATACAATAATAATACGTAATGTTGAGAAATCATAAGAGTAAATTAAACGAAATTCCATAACATAGATTTTTTCGTAGTTGCATAGAATCTTAACTTCTTTCCAGTACTGGTGAAAACTTGCAACCGAAGATTCTAACAAACATAGCGAATAAAATATTGCGTTTCACTCAACACATGGAGAATTTGAATTCCAAAAATGACAGGATGCGTTAAAATCCAGAACTAAACAATCTTACAGCGAATTGCGTTCCAAATGCATTGAATAAATCCCCTCAGTATTTATAGCAAAACTATACAACTGCAATTACATAATTGACATGTTATTCAAATAAATAAATGTGTCAACCAAGTTCTCGGATATTACGCATACTTTTCCAAATTTATTGAAATGACAGAATAAGTCTCATTTACGCTGTTATAACTCCGGGCACCGTAATCACACGAAAAATTTCAAAGCTCCCTTGATTAACAGAGTACCTTTTAAAAGAGTATATATGTGCTATACTACACTGTATCATGGCGACTACCTGCAAACCTGAAGTTTCTTCCATATTTAGACATTAATGATATCACATATTACTTTAGCAAGAGACGTTTGAAATACTGTGCACAAGCACATTGCCATAACTTTTTATGTAAAATTGTTATTTGACCTAAATTTGAGAAACAAAGTGTATTTCAATGTATACGTATTAATCATAATATATATGACATTTAATTTTAAGAGAGAACAACAGATTGATTTTTAAGATTAAGAAATTATGTCACATCATTTCCTTGTTATAATATTCAAAACTTGCTAAATTTAAATTCAACTGTAATAATAAGAGTAAATTAAAAAAAAAATTGTAATGTAATTTTTATGATAGTTGTGTCGAAATAAAAATTTGTATTACAAACATATTTTGCAACTAAATGCTTCAACAATGTATTGCACATAACGTAGCTATTAAGAAATATGATGGAGTGCTAATAAATGTTCTTTAAACTATTTCACTGACTGTTTAAAGATATTCCTTTATATAAAGCTGAAATTCTAAAAGATATAAATTTGCCGATTTTAAATAGAATATCAATATTCATGCTTATATTATCTACGTTTAACTAAAAAATGGCATTTTAATATTTTTAACCATTTGGAAAAATGGTTATTGTTCTCGTCAGGGTAGGAAATCAAAAGCATATCTGAAGCTTTTTATTGGTCTAATCCGCATTTTATTTGTTTTCTTATTGGTCTATACAGTAATCTGTATTTCCCTTTACTTTCAACAGAGATGGATACTTCTTTTGCCACTAGGACAAAGAAGTAATAAAAACTACAAAAAAAACCCCCTCAGAAACAAATTAAGATATAGCTTTCAAACAAATTACATTTAAAAGTACATTTTTTTCTCTATACGACGGTGTAAAAAGTAATATTGTGGGATGTTTAGAAGTTTAAGAATGAAATTTCATTTAAAATTGGTCGTCAGATTTCTTGGAAATCTGACGATGGAAAAGCCTTTTCCCAAACAGCCAATGAAATGCTTAGATAATACGTAAGTTTCAGGTGGATAATACGTAAGTTTCAGGAAATCTGACGATTCGCAGGCGATATTTATCGATTGATATTTTTACGTGTAATAACACTATTAATGTTTAATTCATGGCGTACACTGTATGATAAACTCCGTTCGATTTTTTATGTCTTAAATTTTAATCGTCGAAAAAATTATTTTCCAAATGGTCGTTGCAATTTTTCAAATTGTTTTTTTTTTTTTTTTTTTTTTTTTTTTTTTCTTTTTTTAATGTAGGAATTCCTTACTTTCACTGAAATAAACTAAATCATTGTAATTTTTTAATATAATATATTTATTTTATTATCTTTTTCATTTATCATTTTTATAGTATAGCATTTTCATATTTTATAGAAACAATGATATTGTTTTTGTGATAAACGTCATCAGGTGTTCTAAAGTTACACAACTTGTCATTTCCAACATCCATTTTTTTATTCACCAGAGGATAATATCTTGACAAAAAATCTAATTCTTATGGTCTTGGAAATATTTTCCACTCATTTATTTGAATGTTTATATCCATTACAAAGGTGTTCAATAATAATGTAAAATAATTTTGCCAAATATGTAGAAAGTTAAGTGCAGAAAATCAAATTTTTATGCTCTTAGAAATATTTTCCGCTCATTTATTTGCATGTTTATATCAATTACAAAAGTGTTCAATAATAATTTAAAATAATTTTGCGAAATATCTAGAAATTTAAATGCATCAAAACATAACTTTCTTTAAATTAGTTTGATCAGTTGTACAATCGTTCTGATATTTGTTTAATTCATAGACGAAATTATTTTGTAAGAGTTAATGTATCGTTCAGATGGTCAGCATAACGCAGAACTTTCAATGTTCAGCTCTCAAGCAAGCTTGGTAAAATGTCATTAATGAATAATATATATCCAATCTTGATAATTAGACATTCTCACAAATCCGTCTACATCGACCAAGAAGGCATAAAAGATTGAATGCACCTTGCCCATTCGCAGTTCAGAATCCAAATGTAGCGTCCAAATGTAATCTTTCATCATGGTAAAGCGACGCGCTAATCGCTAAGCTACTGAACTTCTAGAATGAATTACTCGCCAAAACATTTCCATTTCTAATACTGTTTCAGTATAGTAATTCCTTCTCGAATAATTTTAGGAAAATGATAACCCCGTAGAAAATTTCTGGGGAAGCATTAGCGTCAAAAACACGACACTATTTAACTATTGAAATAATTGAATTTTCAGTTGCTGCTTTTGCTTGATTGTCAATATTAACGTGTAACAACTTTCAATATGATTGGTAAAAACCAAGTTTTGCTGTAATAGAGAATCAATATATTCAGTTATTGCAGGATTTTTCTAATGTTTTTCATAATTTCTTATTTGTTAAAGTTATATTGTTCCATATTTTACATACACATAACTGCCAATCTTTTTTGTAAAAAAAAAGTAAAAGAAAAGAAAAAAAGTTAGATCTGCATAATTTGAAACATGTTTTATTTTTCCGAAAATGTTATTTTCCTTTTATGCAATAGTCATATTGTTTCTTTCGCTAAGAAAAAATTCTGGCTTAACTATTTCTCTTGTAACAAACCGAGAAGATTAGCAGTTATGCCTACCTTGTGGATGCATATAATTCCTGAGGTAATAAGGGTACCTTTGAAATCTGAACACTTATGACCCATGACTAGCAGTATCATGATACGCATTAAGGTGAAACAGGGTGTTACTAATAGGAATAGATGGTAATTTTGAAATAAATGGAATCAAATGTGCGGAGTGTTACCAAACAAAGCATGGAAGAGTTGTGATTAATCTCGAAACTGTTGCCTTATGTTTGATTTACAGTGCACTCTTATAAAGTCGTAACTGAAGATCGTTCTCATACATATCTGCTTAAATTTAGTGGATTTTGCTGATCGGAATGAAAAATATAGAAATGCGTAAAGAATCTTTTTCACTTATCACAAATCACGATGATGTACTCTTTCAAATTTGTAAAGAAATTATGTGTTATTTGGATAAATTATTTTTAAAAAAAGGTGTGTGCTCAGCCCACTTAGATATGTCTTGTTCCATGAAGCAATTTTTACTTCATTCAATTCAATCCACTGGCTTTTTAGTTATTTTTATTTTATGAGAATTTTGATAGCTAGTTGTTTTATATATATACATATTGGAGACAAATTTGGTTCATTTACATAAAATGAAATAAAATTTATAAATTGAAATAAAGTTAATTGTGTTACTTTCGAAGAACACTGTTAAGATAAATTGCTTGATGTATTTCCAAAATGAACTATTTTGTTTTCTACTAATATTTTATTTTCTTGCTAGCATTTTAATAAAAGTTAGATTTTCAAAATTATTCAAGTGAACAAATATCGAATTCCGTATGTTTTGAGTGAGACAAATAATTAAAACTCATTGTGTTCAATCATTATAAAATCTACACATAAATATTTAAAGGCGTATAAAAGTAATTTCATATGTTATATGCATGGAGTTTTTTTTTCCAAAAATTAATCAGTCGTTGAAATACTTGAAGGATCCTACACTATAGGAAACATTCAGCGGATTCCACTGCGTGTCCGGTTTATCAATCACACTTGGCAAATAGAAGATGTGTTCAGTAGGACCATATGGTCATATTGTCAAATATTAAATAACTTAAAAGAATTTGTAATAGTGCATAATATTAATTATTGTTCGCACATTGTACCTTAATACTAAATTTTTAGTGTAGATTTAAAAATAATTTTTGCATCATTTATCTTACATAATATCTCAAACACAGTATCATTGTACTGTAAATTTGTAGGTAATTATTATCTACAATTACTTATACTTTCATAATAGTGCATAATATTAATTATTGTTCGCATCTTGTACCTTAATACTTATTTTTAGTATAGAGTTAAAAACAATTTTGCATCATATATCTTGAAAATAGCTTTAAGTGTTGCAAATATCACATCTGTACATGGTTTAAATTGATGTTAGTATTGTGAATCCTGAAAATAACATAAAAGTGTTGCAAATATGTAGGTAATTGTGTTAAAAAAAAAAGTTTAATATCAAATTCTAAAAACTATGCATATTTATATGTTATAATAATGAATGTTTCTCTCAAATGTAATTATAGGGGTCATCTGTAAATATTTATTGCAAACACTGTCAATAATTGTCATATATCTAACATTGTTATTTCTCCTAAACTTAAAAAAAAAAAAAAAATTTCAAGGAGTTCCGTAGGTAGTAAAACTTTTCCCTGCCCTGGGCTTGGGGGTTACACCTAACCATAAGCCAAAAGCGGGTTCCCAGGGTGGGTGCTTACTTACTTACTGTAAAAAGAAATGTACATACGCATACATATACTTCTGATAATTTGTACATCCTGAAATATTTATAAATTACTCGGAAATTTTTTTAAATATAGCATGTACTTTGCAGGAGACATTCTTTGAAAAATGCATAAAAGCTTGTTTAAAAAGCGTTGTAAGTATAAAAAAATAAATAAATAAATAAATAAATAAATAAATAAAATAAAGATATTCAGATATTGATATTGATACAGATTCATTTATATGAAAACATCGTAATTTAATTCTTCCGTGAAAATCTAACATAGCGATGCTGAAATTTCTGCCTCTAATTTGAATAATTTGGTTATGAAAACTATTTAATTTGAATTCTCTCCAATATCTAATAAAGTTGCATATGAAATTGTGTTCTTTCGCAGTCAAACACAAATCTTTCAAAATATGCCGTTCTTTTAGGCAAATGTAATGCATTATTCTAACAGAAATATTATATCAGATACTCTGTGTAAAGTAAAAAATGCGTAACATTGAATTTTACACTAAAAAAGTTTTATTTATTATACGAGTTGGTCAGTTTAGAAAAGATAGAATTTTGTATTTATATAAAATCCAATGTGGTTTGTATAATTAGTTCCCAACTTCAGTAGCAATATATATTTTTTAATTGTAAACATATTCAGCTTTGAATTTTTTCCATTTAACTATAACTATTGAAGAATGTCAATGGATTTTTGTCATGTCTTCTTTTTGTCCTCTTTGTTCTCTTCTTTTTGTCCCGTCTTTTGTCTCTTGTTTCGTCCTTTCTCTTCTTTTATATCCTGATAATTATGTTATTGTTGTATTTTACGTCGTGTATGTAATGGAAGGGAATAGTATTGTTGATACAAAATAGTAGATTAAGTGAATGTACGGAAAAATATTCAATAAATAACTGTTTGGAAAACTGGAAATAAATTTCTATACAATAAAATAATTTTTTTATTACACACTGTACCAAAATAAAAAAAAAGTCTCTCATTATAGAAAACTATAATACAGAGTGTCCACCAAAAAATCCCAGGTTCAATGGTATATTTTAACAGTATAATTTCGACTATTTATAATACACCATACATGAAACTGAAGGTAAACTAACCTAATTCTTCTTACGAAAGTTCAATATGTGCACCTTTAGATATACGGCAAACATCAAACCTAAACTTCTCGCACTTCGGTTAACAAATTAGGGGAAATGTTAGCAATAGCTTCCAAGACATTGGAAAATCATTAGGTAGCGGCGGAACGTAGACACGATCTTTTATAAAGCCTCAAAGGGTAATATCGCATGACTTTAATGGCTTTTAGTTCTTCAGCCCAGCAATAACTCTTTACGCTAAGGAGTCGACATTTTACGTATGTACACTGGAAGCGAGTACATAACACAGCAGTACTTGCGCATGCGCTTACCTGAATCTGTTTGAGTTACTCTTTATTTGTGACTGTGAACCAACACTCTGCAATTTTTACATTTGATACTATTAAAATTTATATCTGGGATGTTCTTTTATCGACACCCTGTATCACCGCAAATGAAAAGGCGTACTAACCTCTTCCGAGTTACCCAAGATTCGACAAACGTTCTTTAAGTTTAGAAACCTCGAAAACTAATATATATTCGAGGTTTAAAAAATCATTAATGAAACCAAAGTTTCTTTGTGGCTGTTTTTTTGGAAACGTTTCCGAGAATGGAGTTATGAATAAAGAGGAGGAGACATATAGTGTACTGTCTACGAGTTGCAAGTGAAGTAACTGAAGAGGTTGTCACAAAATAGCGGCTGCTGTTCTTAAATCGGATCTTCAATTTCTGATTACCGCTGGGTCAAACACCCCACCAGTAAAGTTGAATGGAAAATTTCGTCTTACTTAAGCGTCTTATTCGCGGAAATTTTTCTCACAAATGTGCTAAAAATTCATGTTTTCTTTTACTGGTGTCAGTTTGTCTTGTAAAGCTGCCAGTTTGTTTCCCTGGTTGTCACAATATGGCGGAAACGCAGGGCCTGACTACCGGAAAAGTAAACTTCTACCAGTAAAAATGAAAAACTGTTTCTACCATTATTTATGACTGGAATTTTGCAATAATAAAGCGTTTAAATAAGGAGAAAATTTCTATATAAATTCACTGATGGAAGTTTCCACCGGCGATAAACAACCTGTGCCATAGCGGTTACAGTTGAAGCTTCACTATTTTAAGGATATGTCAGTTCTTCTTAATAGTTCCCTGTTTCCGAGTGGTTTTCACAGTGCGTTAATAAGTTTCAAAAAGGTATAGACATTTTTCGGATGTTACCAATTTTCAAGTAAATATTTTCATGTTTAACAAACATGTTTTAAAGTCAAAATGTTAAATTAACAACATTATCATTAAATTTAATACCATTTTGTAAATCTACCGGGTGTCCCAAAAAGGACTGACTGATTTTAAAATTCAATAACTTGCAAACGGTGACAGATATTTAAAAAATTCTTGCAGGGGTGTTATGCATAAGGTCAAAAGTTTTTTTACAGTGATTTTCAATTTTAGTTCGAATTACAAACAATAGATGGCGCTGCGATCAATAGACGCTGAATTCAGGCTCGATTTTTGGTACTTCGTGGCCCGGATAATACATTTCCATCTCCTTTTTCAGCATGGAACAAGAGAAAGGACCAGAAATAGAGCCTGTATTTAGCGACTATTGCTTACAGCGCCATCTATTGTTTGTAATTCGAACTAAAATTGAAAATCACTGTAATAAAACTTTTGACCTTATGCATAACCCTCCTGCAAGAATTTTTTAAATATCTGTCACCGTTTGCAAGTTATTGAATTTTAAAATCAGTCAGTCCTTTTTGGGACACCCGGTATGTTGCATAAATTAAATTATGGAGCTGAAAAGTTTTAAACCAGAATGGATACTGTCATAAAAACAGATATTTTTGCGAGAAAACAAATGTACTATATGTCATAAAAACTAAATGTTAGTTATTTTTGCATATAAAAATTATTTTTATTATGGATTTAGAGAGTGAATCAGAAGACAATCAATGCAATATATGATTTCAATATGTTTTTTGCCTCTCTGATGAGCAAGAAATATTCTACAGCTATTTTCACAGTAAGGTTGTGAAACAATTGCAGTTTGTTAGTGAATTGTCAATAATTCTTTTATACAGATATTTATCCTAAATACCTCAAAGCAATGGATTAGATAAATATTATATCGTTAAATTTGTTTTTAATTTAAAATTTGGATGCATTACTGGAAAACTGGGGATCATTGAATGAGATATTACAGGAACGACAACCAGGAGATAAAAAAACTACTTACTGACATAATTTTTTTTTAAATTCAGGGTAGAAGATGTATTTATTTCCAACAATAAGAAAATGCTTTTCTTGGATCGGAAATTTGAAAAAAAAAATCCGAACAAGAATTGATTATTCTGAGTGCTCAAACCCCTTTAACCTTGAATGTCAGAGTAGTATAGACTAGATGGTTTCCCTCTAAATAGCCAAAGGATTGTTTAAAGACCATTACTTACGTTGAATAGTTATAAATAGCTTTAAAATTAGCAAATTAAATCATTAAAAACTTGTTATTTTTTGTTAAGTTGTATTGAAAATAAATAAAAATACTAAATTATAATTATATTTTTAGATAATTAAAAACGCTTCTTTTTTAAAGATGACAAAATATTTGTGAAAATGATATTATAATTTTTGCAGCGCTGCTAGACCAAAACAGAAAATATTTCAATACTTAATTTTTTTATTATGATTTTGACATACAGATATGAAATTTAAGTTCTTGTAATAAACCTTTTCGGTTACAATTTACGTAAGAACTTTTTATTCTTGAATTCTAATATTTTTCAGTATAATTCATTTTTCGGTTCACAGTCCAGAGTATTCAATATTTTCTTTAATGGGAAATGTTTTTAAGAAAAAAAAATAAGAAAAGGTGTTTTCTTCAAAGAAAATCATTTTCAGTAGGGGGTATGGTTTCCACGGGCGGCCAGCAACGTTGAACACCTTTGAGGCATGGACTCAATGAGGCTATTAATGACAAGTTGGGGTATTCTGCCCCACTCTTCCAGAAGAGCTCTTTCCAGTTCTTGGAGAATTTGTGGGGGTTGTTGGCAGACAGAAACGCATCTTCCTAGAGCGTCCCAAACGTGCTCGATTGGATTCATGTCTGGAGAACACGCTGGCCATTCCATTCGAACGATTCCTTCCTCGAAAAGGAAATCCTCCACCAGGTTTGCACGATATGGCCTGCAGTTATCGTCCATTAAAATGAAGTTATCTCCGATTGCTGCAGTATAAGGGACTACAATAGGTCTGAGGATCTCATCCCTATATCGGAAACCAGTCAGAGCTCCATCTCGAATGATGTAGAGGTCAGTGCGCCCGTCAATGGAGATGCCACCATACACCAACACTCCTCCACCACCAAATCTGACACTTTCGTGCACGAACGCAGGATTATTTCTACTGCCACGGTCCCTCCAGATGAAAATACGCCTATTATCCGGATGCACAGAAAAACGGAACTCGTCAGAAAACAGAATATTGCTCCATTCATTTCTCCTCCAGTTGACATGCTCGGTTGCCCACTCTCTGCGGTCGCGACGATGCCTTGATGTTAATCTAACACATACCATCGGTCGGAGAGCATACAGACCTACAGCATGGAGCCGGTTTCGGACAGTCTGAGTTGAAATCGTGGTGCCTGTAGCCGAGCGAAGGTGTTGTTGGAGAAGAGTAGCGTTCATGGTTCGGTGTCTCCGAGCTGTTAACGCTAAATACCGATCTTCATTGGGCGTTGTTGCCCGTCTACGACCTTGCCCTGGTCTTCGGCCTGCACATCCTCTCTCCAAAAAACGGTTCCAGATCCTGGAAATGGCACTTTGTGACACTCCAATGGCTTGCGCTACTTCGGCTTGAGTTTGGCCCCCTTCTAACCTACCAACAATTCTCAAAGCTTCTGAATCTGTCAAATGACTTCGCTGAGACATCGTACTCATCGAAACAAAGCAATCACTGAATGCCGATCATCCTTGTCTTCATTCTCTTTTATCCAGTTGAAAGTCAAATTTCATTCGCTGCCGCTGAAGTGACGTTTTTGACGTCGAACTCAAAATCTGCATACTCCACAGTTTGAAAACCAGAAAAATTTGCATTTGTGATTCTCTTCTTCTATTTCGGCAAAAAAAAATTCGTTTATATCTTTATTTTATATAAAACTTCAAATATCCTTTAATTGTTTTGAGCAGTGTATATATATATATATATATCAATTTCTTCTGGACACGATAACTTCCCTAATTCTGCACAAATCTCTTCCAAACTCATACATAAAATCAAGGGGCATAAAATCTCGATCAAGTTCGTTAATGGGCAAAATCTAACAAAAGGGACGGAAATAGGGAGAGGTTTTGTGAAAACCGAAAAAAACCCTATAACTTTTTAATTTTTGTACATATCAAATCAGTTTAAAGTTTTTATTACTTCTAAAACTCGGACCAAAAATTTATGTATCACAGGTATTTGATAAAATTAAAAATGAGCTCAAGGGGTGCAAAAAATATGGTTTAGGGGAGAAAAAAAATCATAACTTCGTAAAATCTCAAGATATCAAATCCAATTAAATTTATTATAAATCTTCTTAATATTATCTACAACTTTTATACTGGCAAGTTTTTGATAGGATCAATTCGTACCTCAAAAAAAAAAATTAAAAACGAAAACAAAAAGGATGAGTTGAAGAAGAAAAAATCCATAACATCGTCAATTCACAAGATATAACATCTGCATGAATTTATTACACATCTTCTTAATATTATCATCTACAACATTTACATTGACAGGTTTTTAATAAAACAAATTCTTACAGCACAAATAAATTAAAAATACATAGCGGTTGAAGAAAAAAATCATCGTATTAAGGGTGTACTCAAAACCAAACTGCTTATTTTCTGACTTTTTGCTCTCAAACGCATTCAATTTCTAGATTCCCTTATTCAGAATCTATAATGTACCGTAATGATCGATTTTTTTATAAAGGCAGGATATATTTCAAAAAATGATGTCAAACAAGGCCTTTTGATCCGAATTTCCCGAAGCGACTGTGTTAGAAACGAAAAATATTGTTCTACTGAGAAATTAATTGATTATAAATCAAGTTTTAATTAATTGAATGAAAAATTAAATCACTTATAAATCTCTTCAAAAATCACGTCACCAAGTTTCACATTTTTTCTAATAAAAATAAATCTGAAAATGTGCCAGAAAATTTAGAGTTTTTGAGCATGGAAAAGTATTTTTTTTAATACCGCCTTAACGTGATTTTGATAAAACCAGCTCTTATTTAAAAATGAAATAAAAAATTGTCAAAAGCTGCCAGATAAAATTGTTAAAGTGGACTTATCTCTAATCATGATACTATTTTTTGTTGGTGAAATTAATATACTTAACTTCGAAATCTACCTCCGCCTGTAGGCCGGGCCGGCAGGGATTTTTTTAATCTGAAGATAATATATGATTATATAACGCATTTTCTGAATACGTTAGGATTTTTTTATTAACAAAAATAATGTTTATTTGTTTTATAATAAAATGCTTAATTTTTAATAATTTCAAAATGAATTAATATTTAACGAATAATCTCAACTACACTGCATTGATAGAATACAAAAACGTGCTTCCTTTTACGAACTGCATTTTAAACCTGTCTCTTTTTTATGTCGACAATCACTTTATCGAAACTCATTACAAAAGTCAAATAAATTTCGCTATATTGAAGCAGCAGTTGCAATTTTTTTTAAATAACTAAAAATAGCACATTAAATATATTTAACGAAGCATAGAAAATGGAATATGATGAGGTATAGGCTCTCCCAATCCACCGCATTGGACGTCAGTGATCGTGCTATTCTTAGAGAGGGTGAGACCATTGTTGTTAAAGAGGGGGTGGATTACATTTAATGACCGGGCTTGCTTCTTCTAATTTTATTTCATCTGCATAACTTAATCAGTTAAATCTCGTTAGATGAGGCGGGATTAGACTAAATTTCCTTAAGGAAAGATATTTAGCTATGTCGAAAATAAAGAAACTAAAGTGCTTATTGGTTGGGGTAAGAAGGAGATTTAAAAGAAGTTGATAATGATATATTAAGCAACATGCAAATTTTACAGAAATGTGAAATTTCAAAGAATTGCTTATCGCCAATTGTAAACACACGACAGGAAAGGAAAGCTATAAAAGTGCACCCTCTCAGAAATGTGTTTGAAAATCAAAACACCCAAATTCTGAAAAGAGTTTACTCATGATCACTTCGCATCAAAAGATCAGAATCTTAAACATTCCAGTTGGATGAAATGTACCCGGAAAAAAAAAAACACATTTTTGTTTCTTCAAATTAAACGTCAAATACACGCTGTCATTTATCAGCCCTCTTCAAGGTGTCACATGGGATACAGAATTTTGAACTTGGGAATGACCTGAGTTTTAAAAAAATGTATTGTGAATGTGAAGCGGGACATACATCAACAGCAAATACAAGGAAATGATAAAATCTAAATCTTTTGTTTTAGAGTGCTATTTGTAACGAGAATGAAACGGCATTGTTTTATAAAATTGCGCCAAAAAATATGTATTAGTTTCCAAAGAATATAAATGCACTGTAAAAAAGAAATTTATGCACAGACTTAAAGTTTTTATTCCAGCCAATATAACTAGTTACAGACATAGCATCTGCTCATTATTTAAATATATCTTTAGCCTAGATGCTTTCTAAAGTGGTCAACACTTTTTCAAAATATTCTGAAGTTTCTTGCTGCATACCGTGCTAACATCAAGGCATAAAAAAAAAAAACGATATTTGCGAAAAATAATTGAGAGCAGATAAGCTTAAAATTATCTTATTCGTAGTCGGTGCATATAGAATTCTCTGGCCATCTAGCATTCCGTGTAGAATATCTCTCACCAAATTCAAAATGATATTTACAGCTAAAAGACTGGGGAATAATCATGACTTTCTAAGGAAAAAAAAACAGTTCTGCTTAAAACTAATCCATGTTTTGAAGTGAGAAGATATTTCGAGATTTAAATTCTTGGCTCTATGTATTTGTAAGTCAGCTACGTAATAATGTTTCTCATTCGACATTTTTAATGTCTTTCGTGCCCGCGAGCTTCAAAATAAATATACATAATAGAGGAATTCCATAGACTTACTTATGAGTTACTTATAAATGAAAGTAATCGCAGAATTCCACAGCTGACAAGAATTTTTAGAGGAGGATTTTAATGTCATCTGCTTGAAGGAAACATCGTATGATGCAATTATCAGCAACATTATCAGTCAAAATGTTATTGAACTTTCAAATGGTAGAAAAGGAGAAAATAAAGAGGCTTCAAGACCGACATTACATAAGTTAAGGAATGCTTGTCAGGACTACAACTTACACGTATTTTAAGCGAGTAGTAATTATAAGGAAAGCTAATGTTTGCTAACAATTTTTCCGTCAACCAATTTACCTTCAACATTTTCGGCCCTTGATCATTGGGTCATTCCATGCAAAATGAACAAATCAGCTGTAGCACACATGTCACAGATTTTAATCAAAATCAGTCTATAAGTAGATCATATCTATTTATGAGTAAATGTAAAATAA
The DNA here is from genome assembly GCA_963932465.1 of Maratus speciosus. NCBI lineage: Eukaryota > Metazoa > Arthropoda > Arachnida > Araneae > Salticidae > Maratus > Maratus speciosus. The sequence continues at coordinate 196,082,039 of OZ010789.1, forward strand.
TAGACTTCTGGATTGTTCATTTAAGTATTAAAATTTACATTAAAAGTGAATGTAAAATCGAGGTATTGTCTACGTGCTTAAAATTTCAATTTCAATTATTAGCCTTAGTAATGGAAAGAATATATTAAAAATTATTTATAATTAGGAATGAATTATAATTAACAGACTGGCGTAAGTTAGTAATTATATTTTTATTTCGTATCGAGAAAAAAATTATTTTTGAAAATTTTTAAGAGAAAAAAGCAATATTTCTATTAATCCTTTACACACGAAGGACAGCCTTGACAAGCTGCAAATTGCTACACCTTATAGCTAAAAGTATATATTTGAAATATCGGAAGTTTCATTCATGCATTTTTTATTCCTTAATGAGAAAAAAAATAAATAGTAAAAAATGTTGAGGGTAAAATGCAATATTTCTATCACTTTTTTTTTTAAGTCAAGGAAAGATTTATTAAACTTTTAAATTGTTTTATATTACAGATAAATGTGTATACTTTAAATGCAGAAACTTTTATTCTTGCTTTCAGTTTATTTTTGCCTCAAGAGAATTTTAAATTAGAGTAGAAAGAACAGACTGAGCTAAACAAAAAACTATATATCAATTCTAAATTCAAATAAGAAAACTAGATGGCAGCACTAAATTTTTTTTCCCATGCAATCGTGCAATATTTTAAGATAAGCGGGATAATTCAAAGAGGTATAGCTAATGGAATGCAGAAAACATAACTATTTTGAACCCATTTTTCTTATGTTAGGAATCAAAAGGCAATCTTGAATTTTTTTTAACGTATTATGGACTTATTAATCTTTATGTCTGTGCAATATTGTTAATGTCGGGCCTGTCCTTTATTTATGTTTTACTTATACAGAAGAGGAAAAATCATGATTTTGTAATTTTTTTAAAAGTTTCTAAGTTTTTTTGAAGATGAAGGAAATAAATGGCCACTTTAAAACTTGGGGAATTCGATCTACATATGACATACTGCATCAGGCATTAATTTCACAGAGGTTTTTTAATTCCTTTGATTTTTATAACGTTTCTAATTTTCTCAAAATTCACAAATTTTCAATTTTTGCAACCAATTTATAAATAATCATGGTGTTACTAGATTATTATAACTCAGTAAATAAGAAGATAATTTTTCAGAGTTTACAAAATTATAAAAAAAATTCCTTTCTGTTAAACAGTTTTCAAGATACAGAACTTCAAACTTGCAACTTTGGACGATTGCCCACATGTCATTCTATATCACAAGTTTTTTAAATGTCCAAAACTGCTAAAAAAATTTATTTTTTGTCAAGATATTTTGCAGAGCATTACTTGAATATGAATTGAACCTGAGCATCGAATTTTATTAAAATTGGTTAGTATGTCGCCACGACTTTTTTTTAAATTTTGCTCATTTTACGTGGAATGACACCATTGCAAGAATCATCATGATGAAGTAGACCAATCAAACTGCAGGCATGTTACACATAAGCCAATTGGATCAAGAACACTTATAAGAGGGCACCAATCATGCTGACTGACTTCTATTTTACAATAGGGAACATAAAGACAAAATATTTTAGCTGTCTTTTTTAAAACATTGATTCCGGCTTCCCTTTCGTAATGAATGTTTGCAAATGTATAGAAAATGGAGTAACTCATTATTCAACAACTTGTTTTAAAGCAAACAAATGTATGTATACGAAGTATAAGTGAAGATGTGCCAGGTGTGCTTTTGGCTAATCTATTTTTATGAAACTAGCAACAGGTTCCTAATTATATCCAATTTATTATCAAGATATTATTATAAATACTCAGACTTTAATGGGCGAATCCAAGCAATCATTGTAGGTGTCTAAAGTCAGATACAGACTGTACACTTTTTGACTTTTTATATAATTCCGTGCAATGCCATTATTCGTATTCATTGGCGTGATGTTGGCCATATGTTTTTGTTTAGAATACAGAAAACAACCATATACCTGGAATATACCATATTAAATTCTTCATTTTATATGCCAGATAAAAATAAAAAGAGAAAAGAGAAAAAAATATTCTTTTCGTTATGACAGGAATAATTTGTTTAATTAAGACAATTTGGTTGCGCGGACCCCTTTTCTTTTTTTGGGGGGTGGGGATAAAGGGGGTATTCGAATAACTTTTAGGTTTTAAGATGTAAAAGTAAGTGCTCAAATGACTAAATCGACTATTTATTGAACTATAGTGACTATGTTATTTGCTAAAATATAACGAATGTAATTATTTAGGGCACAAATATTATTCTTATTTATATTAATTACAACAGGCCATAGAAGAACGTATCAAGACGTTTGGGAAGCGTGGTATTACAACAGGAATTAAAAGGAATAATTGATTAAAAACAGTTAGTAATTCATTAATTAACGACATTAATCCATATATATACACAGGAAGAAAGAATTGAAAAGCGTAATTTTTTACTCCCATTTCTTGATGGATTCGTGGTATTTCGGGACGTGCTAAATGTGATTTGATAATTTTTAGAAAATGTTTCTCGATGTGACATAATGCCTTTAGGGAAGCTATATCACAAGAACTACTGAACGGAATTTAATAAAAATTTCATGATATTCTGTTAGACCTTGAAATAAATTGGTGCTAATTAGGTCTCGGTGTACATCACCCAAAAGGTGTTAGTTATAGGCTGCGCTACTCTTAATCATTTTAACACGCAATTTCACCGGCTGATGACAATTTTTTACTACCGGAAAGATTCCAAATTGCATAAAATTCAAACTATCAATACTCAGAATATTTGGTCGTGCATGAATGGAATGTTTACTGTCTTACATGTTTTTGGTTTCAGATCACTTTCAGACAGAACTGTGTAGGGTTTACGAATTCGGGTCACTATTCACTAGGTATTTCCTATATTCTTGCAACTGTAATAATGCAGATAACTTTCTATAAACTGTCCTAGATTCTGAGATCTAACCTTGTAATCTCTTCTCGCTATTAAATAAACAAGTTGGAAATTGCTCGTCAAACGTGGCAAATGAGGTGCGTTCGTACTATAACTAGTTTTATAATTATTTTTTGCACCCCATATTGTACTGAATGTATATTTTTTTGCGCTTCATAAGTGCATAGTCTGTAACATAATTAAAATGCACTTACAATAATATTTTCCCCATTCCCCGTAATGTAACGGAAAACTTTTAACTGTCCCTGTAATTAAACTATACATTCGATTTTCATAAAATTTGAAATGGCTCGACAAAAGTTTGCAGCAATTATATATTTAAAATTTCAGACCATTCGGAAGGCTGTAAAATCATTAAAATGCATTTGCAATAATTTTTTCCCATTGGCCATAATGTAACGGAAAACTTTTGGGTGTCCCTGTAATTAAACTATACATCCGATTTTCATAAAATTGGAAATGGCTCAACAAACTTTTGCAGCAATTATATATTAAAAATTTCAGACCATTCGGAAGGCTGTAAAATCATTAAAATGCATTTGCTATAATTTTTTCCCTTTGGCCGTAATGTAACGGAAAACTTTTGGGTGTCCCTGTAATTAAACTATACATCCGATTTTCATAAAATTAGAAATGGATCGACAAAATTTTGCAGCAATTATATATTAAAAATTTCAGACCATTCGGAAGTCTGTAACATCATTAAAATTCACTTGCAATAATTTTTCCCATTGGCCGTAATGTAAAGAAAAACTTTTGACTGTCCCTGTAATTAAACTATACATCCGATTTTCATAAAATTGGAAATGGCTCGACAAAATTTTGCAGCAATTATATATTAAAAATTTCAGATCATTCGGTCGGGTAGTTTTTGCTCTGTTATATGCGGACGGACAGACAGACGGACAGACGGACAGACGGACGGACAGACGGACAGACAGACGGACTGAACGACGACTATAGGTGCTACGTATTTATATAATTACGAACGCACCTAAAAAGAGTAATTTTCAGAAAATTCCTTCTTTTTACTTACGTCTTAACACTATACCATAAAGATATCACTAGTAAATGTGCAGATCAAGAGCCTCAACGTCATCTCTGCAACTTATTGTTTTTAGCAAATTTTGCTTAATATTAATCTTTCTACAAAAACAAAATTTAAACTTTTAAATTACACAAACATTTATAGAAGGAGAAAAAAATATTTCGATGGTTTTAGACATTAGAAGCGTTAAATTAAACACGTTGTTATGCAATGATATTCTGAAATTCTCACGAGCTACTTATTCTAGTAATTTTTATATAATAAAGCAAATTTCTTCAGGGGGGTGCCCCCCCCCCCTGAACCCCCCGTTGTGTAATTTATTTTGTATTTGTAATTTTCTATTGATTGAGTTAATGATTATCCTATATCTTAGATTCATTTTTACACTGCGATTTATAAGGATAAGCAACAATTTGGTCAAGCATTTTACGTTATCCTAATATCCATACAAAAGTATTTACTTGCCTGCTAACCACAAATACCTGTATCTAATGGATAAAGAACTTTTGTAAATGTAAACTGAGACATCTAATTTAGAAATCTAATAATAATTTTGATTACCATTCTGCACTATTTATATCTAAGATCTAATCTAAATATCTAAAAATGTACTCGATAGCATTAACTTACTAAAATCACCCTAAAGTAGGGGGAGTTCTAAACCTAACGGTTAATAATTCATCATCGTGTCCACTTCCAATTGACTAAATAGATAAACGTGATATGGCGCCGTTAAGTATTTTTTGTGATAGCCTTTTAATAGTATCCACATTTAATTTAAAATCGTGATGTTACAAACACCGTTGAAATTTGATGCACACCTGTGTTCAGGTCAAATTACGAAAGGTTAACTAACCTTTTATTTCCCTTATCCGGGCATTTTGTTTGATTTTTCGTAATAGGGATTATTTTAATAATTTATTTTACACTCTACAAGCTGTTACACGGGACGTTGTTCACGTAGCATTAAAATAGAGATAAATGCATTAAATAAAACATTTCACTCACCACCAGACATGGCAAGTCTCAGGCTTTTTGCACAACACTATTACCTTACAGAAAATGTTGTTCTTTTAAATCGCGCAAATGTTTCAATTAAATAAAGTAACATTTTTTGTATTAAAATACTGGTATCCAGAACGCCGGAGGCTTGGCAGCCCTGCTCCTCTTAATAGAAACATATATAGCTAACCAACACTTTATCACATTTTATAGGAAACAATACGGAATTTCTTATTTGTATGGCCTTACATATACCTCAGTCATAAAAATGTAAAATTTTGTGCCAATTAATATACGCAATTGCGAAAATGAAATCGCAACCAATGAGAAAAGGAAGGCCAAGTAAAATCGTGTAAATCGAGGAATCTTTCTTCGTAGTGTGGGAAAATACCACTACAAAAATTAATTTAGGTGGTATTTGGTGTGAAATGTTTATATGTATTCATTCCTGTCCTATTTCTATTTTTTATTATTTGTAATTTGCTGCATTTTCCCTTTGCACGTGAAAATCTTACAAATTAAAATGAACTCTTTGGGAGAAATTGTTATTCCCTTTTTTTTTTTTTTTTTTTTTTTTTTTGCAACAATAAAGTTTATAAAGTTTAATAGAATAATGTCAGTTTATTCTGTATGAAAATAACGAACTTTTTCCTTTATAATCAAAATAGTTGAATACATAAATAAAGATATTATTCTATATAGTATATAAATACTATTTTCATTTCTGCGTTTAAATCAATCTATATGCAAATATCTATACAAAGGCATTCATTAATTCATTCCTTTTAACTTTGATTTGACTTTAAAAACCATACATACTTTCACATTTATGATATTTTTAGATGAGATATAGTTGCTACGCAACGGTTAAAAGAAAAAAATGAAATATAAGTAAATTCATAAAATAAAATGTTTTATATTATTCGAACACATGTATAAAATTCTATCATAAGTTATACACCTAATTTAAAAGCTCTGACAAATGTTTTGACAAAATTGCAAACTAATAGGAATAATTTACTACTCTTATTTAAAAATTTCAGCATCAAAAATTTACCATTTAAATCCATTTTTTATATGAGCCATTTCTTTCAACAAATGAAAATTTGAAAATCGTCTGACTTGCCATTGAAAAGCATTACAGAGCAAAATAAAATGTTCTATATTTCCCGAACGAATGAACCAAATTTAACCAAAAACCATACAGCTAAGTCCGAGTACCTCATCAACATGCCACATTAATTTCAAGACGATCGGATGCTTTTTGCGGCAGTTATCGCGGAACAGACGGACAGACAGACAGACAGACAGACAGACAAACGGAAATCAAAACTTTTCGTCTCTCCACAGTAAGCCTTCACTGACGTTTCGGCAATTAAGTTCCGATAAATTCAGTGATATATTTTCTGCCCCAATGAGCGATAGTGGTACTGGTAAATTTCAGAATATCCCTTATTATATCTTGCCTATGGTCCAGGAAACATTATCATACAAACTTTTACCTCTACAGCTTTTGTAGTTTTTTTTTTTTTTTTTTTTTTTTTTTTTCTAGAAGTTTAGCTCTCACCACGAAAGTGGTAGATGTAATATTAGAAAAGGTCCTTCTTCTGATGTTCCAAGGCTCATCAATGTGTAAAATTACATCTACAATGTCGAAATATATTATTTGGTACTTATTTCCTTTCTGATTACACTAGTCTAACTTTTCTTGCCAAACGTAAGTGTAATTTTTTCAAAAAAATCCGTAATATATTTTGACAATGTCGCAAAATCGTTCAGGATTTTACCCTATTACTCTGATAAATGTTATTTCAAGGTCAACACGGAGCGAAATTTTCAGGTTCGGATTCAGCTTTGCCCCCGTATAAAAGCAATCTTGAGTCGGACCGACCCATTGTAAAAGCTGAAAATTTTGACAGGCATGTTTTATTTTTTCTCAGTTCAAGGTATGACTAGATACGATAAAAAAAATCCATAGAAAATTTCCTGACTCGAACATGCCATTTTTTATTAGAAATGGCATTTCTTCTAAGATTGTGCTATAATTAAAATTATTTTTAAATAGTATTACACTCATAATTATGCAAACATTTTAAATTACAGCATTTTCGATACCATTGCATTCAAATTAAGATCCAGTACAAAAATATCAGAGAAAAACAAGAACATGTTTAAAAAATCGTAATTTCGAAGGCAATAATAAATAAAGCAAAAGTTATTTTTTGAAAAAAACAAATTGAATTATTTCACTTTAGCTTTTTTAAACAAAGAATAATTTCCCAACGATTCTATTAAGAAATATACAATATCATTCTTTTTTTTACAAAAATTAAATTAATAAACAAGCAAAATCCTGAAGAAAAGACTCGAAAAGAAATAATGTCCGGACCGGCTGGTCAGAGTCCGCTAAACTAATGGCGAATATAAACACCTCCCGTTCCTAGTCTAATGAAAGATATCGGCACAATTTGGCAAATAAAACAGTTCAAAAAACAACCTAAGTGTATCTTTAACATTATTTTTCCCTTCAAATTGAATAAGAGACATTTTTTTCTGATTACAGAGCAATCGAGCAATCCCCTGTTGTTAAGATCAATTTTCCTGTCGGAATAATCGATATGTTTTGCATTAGTGATTTTTCGTTTCCTACTGAAACGATCGGTTGTAAAACCATTCTAGAATTCGAGTCCGAATCTTTTGCGGTCTCGATGGTTATGTTACAAAATGGCGATTATTCGCAAGTGTAGAATTATCGAGGAATCGCTTATTTCACTCATTTTGACGTCTCATCGTTTTGGGTATTGCTGATTTCTTACTGTTACATCACTAGTTTCTTACTGTTATGTGGTATAACCATTTTTGTTGTTATTGTTTTATTAAGTTATCAATTGTATTAATTAGTTAAAATTACTGGGTGCATTTTACAATATCTGTGTTTATTTATTTCGGAATGTTTATAAATTAAACGGGATCAATTAAAGTATAATAAGTGTTAAAATTTATTTAGGATTCTGATAGAATTTTAAATGTATAAAACACAGTACACTAAAAAGTATAATTAATGTATAAAATGCGTAAAGCAAGTTAATTGAAACAAATAATTTGAAAATTGCAGTTAATTAATTTTCGCAATAAAAATAAAACAGGATAATTTAAAGAAAAAACTTAAAAAACTTATTCCAGAAAGAAGTTTAGAGGTAAACTGAGTATATATAATGTATATAAAAAAATACATTCACATATGTACGTCTATTAATCCTAGATGCAAACTTTCTTTACATTTCAATCAGATATACATACTACGAACCAGAAAATAATTTAAAATAAATTATTTCCCCCATGGTTACAGCTTTTCATTCATAAATAAAATTTCTGATGTCTATTTAGCTTAGCCAAAAAAGGAGGCTGTCTATGATAACTTTAAAGCAAATGTCTATGATGAAAAATAACAATTTCCTTTTTTCGGAATTATTAAAATTTTCCTTTAAAGACATAAAGTGTAATAGATTTTTTAAAAATAAATAAATGTAGCGCCACAATTTAGTGATTGGAAATTTTTTTCTGTTTAGTTGCGGCTAATATCACGAAATTATTAGTACGAGAAGTCAACCTTTTTGAACAGAGAAAATATATATATATATAATATTCAGGTAGTCAGTAGACACTCTATATAACTGTGTATGTAGTGAATTATTAATTCACGAAAATTTTATCTTCTTAAGCATTTTTCGTGAATTTTTGAAACTACATTAGAAGATTTAGATATTCATTTAATAAATTTTAGAAGAATTTTAGAAGGATTGAAGGATTTAGGGTTATTAATTAAATTTTAATTTATAGGGATTTTGTGCAATATTTATAATCCCGCTCAAATCTTTTATTTTAAATATTTTTCTTAGTATTTTGTAGAATTAAGATATGTACAAATATAATGTTCCTACAATATAATTGTAGTAACATTTCCGAATTGAAAAATTCCCCCTTCCCCTCCCAACGTCAAGGAAGCTAAAAAGATGCAAAGGCAAAAGAAATCATGTTTTAAAAAATATTTTTGTTTTATGTAACCCTTAATGCTTTTAGAACAAGACAATGTAATGCATATACAACTCATTCTAAACTGTATTACAACTAATCGATGTATTAAATGAATTTTATAACAAGTTATTTTAATGGTACGTATAAGTACCGTCAGTAGATAAAGGGTTAAAGCGTATTGATTGCGTTATTTAGTAAATATTCGGTTGCCCAAATGTTGTCATCACAATTCATATAAAATAATACACGAAGTCAGAGTAATAAAATACGCAAAGTACAAAATAGGACTAAAAAACTCAACTTGTAAATTAGAAAATAGTATCTAGATATTCAAGCTCCATTCTATCTAAGTGCATTAATGAATTTACATTTAGTTAACAACAAATTTACAGACGAATTAATTTGGTAAACTAAACAATTTACTTTCACCTAACGTAATTCTACAAAAAATGCAAAGTATCGCTAAAGTAATTAATGCTGAAAGCGATAGGTTGTATGTTCTCGAACTAACTAATCCAAAATTTCATTTATACGCTGTTAAAAAGACGCATTCTTCTTAATCTAAGAAAATATAATACAACCATAAACCAAAATATGCAGTATTCTCTACCGAGTTACAAAACATTTCGAAAAGGGTTCTTTATATTTATAAACTTTATTAAAATATACTTTTGAGATTTAAAGTTGCATTTATAAAAATAGTTCCTTTTGGTGTCACAGATTTTCGGAAATATTTTCGTGTAGTTTTGTAGTGTATCTATCAGTTTTCTCAAGCCGGAATACAAGATTTACGGATGCTGTCAATTCTAAGGAACAAACATGTATTACAGACAAACATGATAAATTGTTATTATTGTTCAACAAACAGTTTGTTAAGAATGCTAAAATTACCGAACAAAAAGGATAAACCAACAAAATTAACATTAACATTTAAATTAATATTATTTTTGTATTCTTGCAAGTATAAATTGAATTACTCGGCTGAAAATGTTTATTAAAGAATTGATAGAATCCCAAAAATCTATATTCCGGTTTGAGAAAACTGATACAAAATTAAACTCACTATATTAGCTGAATATAAAAATCACCCACAAAAGTTTCCGAAAATCAGTTGACAATGAAGGAACTTACTTTTAATAAATGCTCCTTTAAATCAATCTCGAAATTATATTGTATTCAGCGGTTTCTAAAGATAATGAACGCTTTAGGGAATCGTGGTTAACTCGGAACAAGTTATTACATGTGTTCGTTCGTGGTTATACAATATTTTCATAGATAAAGAAACTTTTGTCTTTTTTATAATGTACCTTTAAAATCGAGAAAAGTAACGACGATATCCCAGGAATCCGAAACATTCTCTGCGTTTAATCTTATATGCCTGAGAAATTTGATTTCTAGTTTTATCTAAATATGTCTTTAAATATACAATTCTATGCTAGATCAGTCAAAGTTGATTTACAAAAGGATATTTTTAAATATTATTTTTTTTTATATAGAATGTCTATACATAATGTTCCAAATTTACGTTTACAAATTTGATCCTCCATAAATCCTAAACGAAATAAGACAGCGAAGTTCGGTTTTGTATGAGTATAACAGCAACTCATAAAGTGTTATTTGTACTAAAAATAATGTTTTTGCTACCACATGCTGCCCAGTAAGATTCATAACTGGTGATGGCTACACCACAGGAAAATGCTCAATGTTTGGCGTAGTTCGTAGAGACGAAGTCCGATACACAAGTCCAAAGGAATTTCGGAACAAAGTACGGACGTCACCCACCATCCAGATTTACTGCTGTCATCGCTACAATTCTTGTGGACTCCAAAGAATAAGGCAGGAGGTTGAATACCGTCTCGACTTTGCTCGTGCAACAAAAGGTGCTCATGTGTAGCTTTTCTATCATTACTTTAGAAAGAATGAAAATTTGGAGAGTGATGTTCATTATACAATAAACAGATTTTTGTTATCTAACTTTGTTTAAGTTATATGGACGATCAAAGTTTTAGTGATAAATTTGGGAGGTCCTGTTTATGATCACCAAATTCGAGAGAAATGAAATAGTTACATTTAGTATAAATATGCTAATGATAGTTTATTTCTACATTAAAATGAGTATTCGATTATGTAATGGAATTATTTAATAACTGACTTTGAGAATTCACGAGAAATGAAACGTTTAGTTTTAGTATAAGTGTTCTAAGGATAGTTTATTTGTACATTAAAATGCGTATTCGATTATGTAATGGAATTATTTAAAAGCTGCATTTGTGAATTCGTGAGAAATTAAATGGTTAGGGTTAGTATAAGTTTGCTAATGGTACTTTATTTGTGCATTAAAATGAGTAATCTATTATGTAATGGAATTGTGTAACAGCTGATTTTGTTAATTCGCGAGACATAAAGTGGTTAGGTTTAGTACAAGTATTTAAAAGCTGATTTTATTAATTCGTGAGAAATTAAATGGTTAGGGTTTGTATAAGTACGCTAATGATAGTTTATTTGTACATTAGAATGAGTATTCTATTACGTAATGGAATTATTTAAAAGCTGACTTTGTGAATTCATGAAAAATTAAATGGTTAGGTTTAGTATAAGTGAGCTAATGATAGTTTATTTGTACACTGCAATTAAAACTGCAACACCAGGAAATAATGATCTGACGAACGTCAAAATTACATGAAAGGAAGAATAGGTTGGAATATGAAAATGATTAGTATTTCAGCGCATTTAGACGACGCAGGCGGGAGAAACGATCTCAAGCACTGCATGAAAGAAAAGTTGCGTAGTGAATTTCTCATTCGAAAAGCGCTTTGTATGATCGGCGATTGCTCAGAATATCGTATAATGCTTCAAATAATAATAACAAATTCTTACCAGCATGTGTCGTAATTCGAAAGAGGCAGGATCGTTCCTTATCGAAAGTGTGGATTATCGTTCCGTGATATCACCCATCGCACTGGTCGAAATCGAACCACTGTCATGCGATTATGGAATCAATGGGTTTCTGAGGGTCATACTGAATGGCATGAAGAATATCAACCCCCCCCCCCATGACTAACGTCAGAGAGGACAGACATATTGTGAGGTCGGCTCTTCAAAACCGTACAACCAAATTACGGGCCATTAATCAGAAAATGGGCATGTTTTCAGCGTGCTCAGTATCAGCTAGTACGGTGCGACGACGTTTGTAGAAAGATGGACTGTCAGTGAGGCCACCATTAGTGCGATTTCCCTTGACAATGCAGCATAGAGGGAGACCGCGACTCTAGTGCGTCGAACGACAAAGCTGGATACAGGTTCTACGTGGAGTATTCTGATAGCCGTATACGTGTCTGGAGCTCCGAGGAGAACGTTCCTCGCCTGCTTGCAATCGATATCGGCATAAAGCCTTGCTGGTGTGATGCTTTGGGCAACCGTTGGGTACACGACACGAGCATCTCTATTTCGAATCGACGGTAATTTGAACGCAGATCGCTTTATTTCTGGTATCTTACGTCCAGTGGTTGTGCCTTGTCTTCGAGGCCTGCCAAACGCCATCTTCCAACAAGATAACGCAAGACCACATATTGCACGTAATGTTCTGACCTTCCTCGATTCACAGGATAATCGACCGTCATGGCCTGCACGGTATCCTGATCGGTCACCCATTGAAAACACCTGCTCATGGATTTCTGAGAGACTAGCCCGCAGCCCCTCTCCAGCTAATACGATTGATGAAGTGTGGCATAGACATGAAGCAGCATGGAATGTGTTGCCACTTTTTGCCTTCCAAGTCCAGTTCAATTCCATGTCTAACCTGGTAAGGGCCGTTTTAGCTGCCAGGAGCGGCGGCTGTTTCTACTAATTTCGCACTCCTGTAAACCTCAAAACTGCTTACAAATTTAATCATTTCGTTTTCTCTTTACATACAATAAATATCTTTTTTATATTTTTTTCTTTCATGGTATTGCAATTTTAATGGCCAGCAGTGTACATTAAAATGAGTATTCGATTATGTAATGGAATTATTTAAAAGATGACTTTAGGAATTTCAATAATTCAATTTCTAAAATAATTAAATTATAGTAATTTTACTAATCATTGCCTGACAATTCATTAAATTGAGCACTACCATTGCGTATATATTATAATAAATCTAGAAAACATTACACGCGAGTATAAGACGTTTGTATGAGAGAAACGATAAGCATATTTATATTTTAGATAACTTTTTTTCATATGTAGTTTAAAATTCGAGAAATTACTTGAAATTGCGTATTTACTTTATTGTATGGCTTTGTCATACGAAGGAAAACATATTTCATTTTTCCATAAGTTTGAAATAGAAGTAATAATAAATCTATTTTAAAGCAAAGCATTATAATTTGGATTTCTGAATGTCGCTTTCAGTTTTACATGAGTGATGATGAGTATTCTTATTTATTTGTTTTTTTTTAAGTTATTTTAAAAGAAATAATACTTATTTATTTAGAAATTTCAGATAAATAGTATCATTTATATGCTGAAAATAATAATGTTTCCGAACAAGCTGATGGTTTTAAAATATGTATTCTGTTCTTTCTTAGAACAATCTTAATCTTTAGAATAGTTTACTTCCCCAAAAAGAATGGAATTTCTATAAAGATATAAAATATTCCAGTCTATTTCATATACTTTTTTATGACATGTAATAGGGATTATTCAAAGGCCATTTCAAATTATTTTTGTTTTTATTTATGAACATCACCATAATTTGTAAGCGAGCAAAGAGAGAAAATATCAGATATTCTTTAAATTGATTTCCCTCATAATGGAAAACAGTGTATACCAGTTAACAACTAGGTTTTTAGCAACGTTGTCAAAGTCGGGCAATAATGGATTAATATCACGAATAGTTAATAGAAGCAGATTTTATAAACAAAAGTCATGCTAAAATAACGTAATTTTGAAAATTTTCTACCTACGTAATCCCTTCTCCTATAGGTAAACGCAAATCTCCTGCTAGCCAGACTGTCCGCATATGTACAACACCATAAAACGGGAGGTCATACAGAAAAATGAGCCTTGCTAAAATCACGTGTTTTTTGACGTTTCTAGGCACTTAGAGTATAAGTAATCTATCCGTTTCCAGGACCATTACATGAAAAACGGATAAAATGCACAGCGCGTGATAATTACATTAAAACCCATATCTATTAACTTGTAATTTGTTAAAATATAAATTATACATTGAAAATAACAAACACATCTAGATTTTCATAGTAGCATAGTTGTTTTAATACGAGGATATCATAGCATTATTAAAACAGCACCAATTATGTAGAAAAGCTGCCCGACACATAACATCGAATAGCCCATATACTTTTGTTTGTTAATCTTAAAGTAAGAGTGTTCTATCCAACATTACCTATATTTGTGAAATCTTTTTTTCGCTTACGATTACGAAAAATTAATAAATGAATTATTTGGATGCCTTAATAAAATATATTAATTATAAATGATTTTCGAGTTTTTTTTTTAATGTTTACATTATACGATATTTTCAAAATATTTTCAACATAATTTATGAAGAAAAATTACATTTATTAAACACAAACTTGTGTGGATATCTAAATCACCAAAAATCAATGTTTGAACACACAATAAATACATTAGGTAATTTGAATAAAACCAGGCGTATGCGTTTCGTGAGTTCGCAGGTCTCACATCATTAGTGTATAAAATCTATGTATAAAAGCAGTATCCCCCAAACTACAACACAGGACTCACATCATCAGTGTATAAAATCTATGTATAAAAAAATATCCACCAAACTACATACCAATGTATTTCGGGGTTACTGATTTTATACATAGATTTTATACACTTACAATGCGAGCTCTGTGAACTCACGAAACGTATGCGTCTGGTTTTATTCACATTAATTACTGTATTTATTGTGTGTTTAAACGTTGATGTTTGGTGATTTAAAAATTACATTTATTACAACATATTTTAAATACTTTCGAATTTCGTGATTCTCAACGGAATTCGTTTTACATAGTTTTCTTCTTGACAATATTATAACTAATTTCAGTAAATGTACATTATACTAGCGCATTAAAATTGAAATAGTAATCTTTTGTATTTGATAGAAACATTGCATCTCATTTTACTCATTTGTTCATACTTTCATTACATTAAGATAAATATCGTATAGCTTTTCTTCTTGTTGCTGTTAATTCCCCAGTGCTTTTGACAGCATGTATGAAAGATATATCCGAATGATGTACATGTCTGCTACTTCTGAAGGACACATCTATTATGATTATTAACAGTGCAGCGTTGGATTCTAATGGAAAATGTTATATCATAAATTGAAATGTCAGGGTGTCATGTATTCTGCTCTAATATTTAATGCTATTAATTCAATATCTGGTGTAAAATTATCTTTTTTTTATTAGTAGAACACAATGAACATATGCCATTTATTTTAGTCTAAAGAACAGGGATATGAAACAAGAATAATATTTTCAAACGAGTTGCTTAATACTTTTGTTAACGAATTCCTATAAAATAAATTTGAATGTCATATGCATTTTCTAAATTTAAAAACTCTCAAAATGCGTTTAATATTTAATGATAAATAATACATAGCAAACGCTATATATGTTGCAAACTTCTGTAAAGAATTGAAATGGAATGCTTGTGTATTAATTTATAACATTTTGTTAACTTTTTTCTAGCTTCTCCCTAACATCTCCCTAAGACGGTATAACACAGTGCCTTAAATTTCGTTTTGAAGGGTTCAATGTACGTTGAAATATTTAATGTAAAATAAAAAAATGGAATATATGAAAATGTAAAAAGAAATGAAAAAATATTTCCCAAACTTTATTTGAATATCATTTTATTAATTATTTCTGAACTGGAGTGGACATATCTGTAAATTTATATTAAATGAATTTTATAATTCATTTTAAAATTTTATTTCTATATGCAAAGTTAAGGTAAAGTAATGAAATAGGTTCATTATGTGTGTTTTGTGCGCTTTAATCAAAGGAATAGAATGTAACTACATGTATAATATCTTCATGTATTTATTTTAAATGTTTTTATAATTCTCTTGGGATAACTTACATAAATATGGTTTAGCTTTGAAAGAGCGTGAAATATTTTCTTGGATATGATGTGAATTTTATTATCTTATACCTATCATTATGAAAGCAAAAATTAAATTAAGCAAAAAAATCCCCGAACTATTTTTATACCATAATATTTATAGTGATAAATTATCAATTACAAATATTAAGGCATAACAAGTAATAGTTTATTATAATATATAAAAATTAGAACCTTTTCCCATTAAGATTGTTTTATGGAGATCAGATTTTTAAAGAAATATGCAAAAAAAATGTTTGCATATCATATATTTTTTACCATGTTAAATCTAGCTACTTCAATAAACTACAGTATGGATTAGTGTAATAATAGTTAGTGTAATAATAGTTAGTTGAACAAATTTATACGGCGGTACGATATACATTATACGATTCAAAATATTTGAAGAGATTTTTCTCCAAATATACGAAGGTCTTAGCAATAAATCTACCACGATCTCTGTGCTCTTGACAAAAGATTGTTTCATTAAAATAGTTGTGATATATAAAATTAAATAGTGAAATAGTGTTTGTTTTTTAAACAATGTATTTTCTGCCTATAATTGTTATTTTAAGTTTCTTAATGCATTTAAAAAGAAAACAAAACTTTTATTCGTGAAATATTCCTAATCAAAATACAATAAAATTTTAATTTCTTTGAAAATAATTGATGCATTATTTGCAGTTCTTAGAGAAAGCCTTTCAAATAATGTAATATAACGTTAAATTGGTAACAATTATGATTTTTATTAATTTTTTATTGCTCTTTGAAATTGAACAAGTTTTTTCCGTTAGTAATATTTTGCTTAAGCACGAAAATGTCATCTTTGTTTTCCCCGAGTTTCTCAAATAGAGGAAATTGTCAAATCAAGCGTAAAATATCCCTGAAATGTTCTAATCTCAAATTGTATTTCTGTCAACTCCAAGGGGTGTTCTTCAAATGTGCTGCATGTTACATTTTCGTATTAAAAACGGAATGCTTACGTATGTCACCCAAAAAATGATGAATCGTAAATCTAAGCTCAAAATGTCTTGAAATTCTCTTGTCAAGAGATAAAAATTTCTTCAAATAGCATACAAACATCTTGCAATCGCAGGACTGTTCCGGAAAATTTCTGTCTGTTGTTACTTTTTTGACAATTTTTTATAAAAATTTAGAATATTTGAACTGTATTGAACTTAACAATATAAAAGAAGTTGCATAATATAGTATCGAATGAATTTATATTAACGATATTTTTGTTCATACGTGTGATTTTCTAGTTACTTATTTTACTCGTGAAATGTGAAAACCTTGATGAAACCAAACCTATTTTATGATCTGACACTTTTTTATCTTAAGAAAACGTGCTACACTATGCAGCCGTGGCCTAATCATTCCGAAATTAAAATTATATTTTAAATTAAATCGAAAATCAAAATAAAAGTACAATAAAAAGAAATTAAATATATACACCCAAAATGTAAAAAGAAATATAATAAATATAAAATACTAAATTTACAGTAAGATGAAGAGAAAATAATCAAAACAGGTGGAAAAGACACAGTGAAAGATAAGCGTAAAAAATATACAGAGAAAGAGAGAGAGAGAAACGAAGATTATTGTTGAATTTAAATGTTTGATAATCTGCCGATTGTTAGAATGACTGCTGTCATATCTTTACTTGGACATAACTCTAGGTCTACTGTACCTTCTTCGTTCGGGTGTTTGATACTCTGGTATATAATGCACACGTGCTTTGTTCAAGCACGGAACTTGTGGCTTTGAGTCATAGTTATACAGGACTGCTAATCCTGATAGAGCAATTATCGGAAGTTTTTGTGGAAGATCTAGATCTTTTAGGAGTTTTATTATCCACATTGATTCTAGTGCAAACGTGACTGCTTGGGTGTATTTATCTTCATCAAGTGATAATTTCACTAAATTTTGCTTATTTGTACGGTAGAAAATAGTTGTTGACGATTTTTGGTCTGTTTTATCCCCTGTCCAGTCAAAGTCTGCGAAAGTTCATAGGATTATTTCTATTCCTTTAATTATAATTAATTTGGGGATCATTTGTGATTTTTAACTATCTAATGACTCTTTTTTTACGGAATTCTAACCTTTACTCTGGGTTCTTCATTTTTGACGCTAAGGATGTTTACCGCTGCTGAAATGTCTGGTCTCGTCAAGGTCGCTATATAGTCCAGGCAATAGAGACCGTATAGGGGCTCTACCTAGCAAAATTCATGGTAGTTCTGGAAAAAGGCTTACTATATGTTTTTTGGGTCGCTGAATCCGAATTTTCAACTCAATCATTCAATTACCAAAATTTCCCCCGGCAACCCCTCCCCTCACAAAAAAAAGATTTATTAAAAAAATCAAATTTTTTATTGTTTTAGGGAAAAAGTATATAGAAATTCAGAAAGTAGATAAAATTTGCAACAAATTAGAAATAGGACATTATGACTTTGGATGAAGGGCAATGGGGGATCTGCCTCGGAACATACGCGCGGTGCTGCGTGAACTAAGTTGCGCAATTTCACTTAACCACTCACACGTTTACATTCGCCCTCCCATCTCCCCTCCGATCTTTCTCTATAAGGTTTACTTTAAGGTTTTTTGGGTAGCGGAATCCAAATTTTTAACTCTCCCCCCCCCCTAAATTTCCCCCCGAAACCCCCACCCCCAAATAGTTGTTTTTAAATTAAATTTCTTATTGTTTTAGGGGGAAAGCATTACGAAATTCAGAAACTAGACAAAATTTGCAACAAATAGGATATATGACATTATGACGTAGGATGAACGGGGAGGGGGAGGGCTGCCTCTGAACATGCACTGCGGCGCTACGTGCACTAAGTTATGAAGTCCAGGCAATAGGGGTTTTACATAGAAAAATTAATAGTAGTTCTGAATTTCGACTCACTTTATGTTTTTTGGGTCGCTGAATCCAAATTTGTAACTTTCCACCAAAATTTCACCCGGCAACCCCCCAAAAAATTGATTTTTTTGAAAAAAATTGGTTTTTGAGAAAAGCGCGTGGGGAATGTTCCGAGGCAGCCCCCTCTCTCCCCGTTTATCATACGTCATAATGTCATATTTCCTATTTGTTGCAAATTTTGTCTAGTTTCTGAATTTTGTAATGCTTTTCCCCTAAAACAATAAGAAATTTAAGTTAATAACAACTACTTTGGGGGGTTCTCGGGGGGGGGATTTTTTTAATAAAAACTTTTTTTGTGGGGCTTTTTACCAAAATTTGGGGGGGGGGGGGGATTGCCGGGGGAAATTTTGGTGGGAAGTTACAAATTCGGATTCAGACACCCAAAAAACATAAAGTAAGCTGATTTCCAGAACTACCATTAATTTCGCTAGGAAATATATAAAACATCTGCTGGGGCACATCACCTGTTCTTTTAAGATAGATGCGGTAAAAAGGTATTTCCGGTTGAATCAACTTTGAAAAATCGACTTTTGGCCAGCTAGAATCGTTAAATGACCCACCGTGCGTCGCACGGTTTCGCGCCCTTTAAATTTAATTTTTCGGTCACTTCGCTTATTTTATTTTTTTGGCCGAGAGCGAAATTTCCCTCCTTATTTCTTTCCACATTTATACTTAAATCACAACTTATATGTCACAAATTTTTGACTTCTTATTCTTTTCAAAATTAGTTTATTATTTCATTTATTTCTATAGTACGACTTGAAATTAGTAAGTCATCAACATAAATGATTATGAAGTTGTATTATCTTACATCATTCAGGCGCAAAGTCATGGATCGGCGGTGCTTCCCACAAAGCCGATTTTATTTTTATCTTTTTCGTATTCTCATGTTCCAGGCTCTTGCAGCTTATTTCAAACCGTAAATGGCCTTTTCAGCTTACGAAATGTTATTTTCCTGCCCCGGTATTACCTGTGGTTGAAACATATGGGTGAGACTAGGGAGGGCTGATAATAGGGCAGGTTGTCCCACCCTCCAGTTTTTATATTTAATAGAATTTTAGAGTTTCGGCAATAGGTGGTAACCAAAGCTACTGAAATACTCATACAATAACCTTAGTTTCATGCAGATAATTGAAACAGGTGCGGAAAAATCAACTGTGAAGTAGTTTAAACTTTAAAAGTGTATGTTTAAGAAGAAAAAAAAGTAAGATTTTCTCAAGTAAAATAAAACATAAACATTTGAGTAAGTAGGTTTTGTGTAATGTAGAAATATTGAATTTTCATTCCAGATATAGAGATTTAGGCTAAACATTACCATGTGGTATGCTTTGAAATCTGGTTGTGTCGGGAGCCATGAACCAATCGATGTGAGGAAGGGTTTATCAGATGGTCAAAGCTCCCTTAATTAAGTGTTTTCAGATTTTTTTTATATACACTGCACGCAATGAAGTGATAACGGTTATATTTCTAAAATAATGTAAATTTATTCTGTAAAGCTACAGTAAATTGGGGTGATAGAAAGAAAAATGCTTATAATTGATTAAAGAATGTTGTGAAAAATTGCTACAGAAGCATGAAAAAATTTAATTAAATGTAATTTTAAAAGGTGATAGGAACTTTTATTTCATTAAAATAATACCCACAGTAGGTAAATAGAAAGAATAGAAAAGATTAGAAAGGATGAAAGCAACAGCCTTAAGAAATGTTAAGTGTTCATGCCTCTGCAAAAGAACATAACATTAATCAAACCACTTTAGGAAGGAATGTATACAAACTTCACAAAGATAAACACAATGCGATGAAGCGAAAGTGTGTGGCAACTAGTGCTTCCGCGTCTAGTGTCACAAAAAGTGGGTGTTTAAACCAGAATTTTTCTCCTGTGTCTTGAATTTCGTCTAAATAAGTTTGTTTAGATATTAAATTCCCCAAACAATTTTAAATAATAATTCAATCATGTAGCAGAAAGTTATTTTACCCTTTTTAAACTGATTTTATTTCCTTTAATAATTATTTCAATACATAAACCAGAGTCAAGCATCCCATATGTGGGGAGAATTTATGTCGCAATTTAATTTTGATAAGTGGTTGCATAGCGAATAAAATTATATACAAAACTTCAGTCTAGATTGAATATTTCAAAAATAAAAAATCATTTTGTAAAAAATGTGTTAACCCTCTCCAGTCTCCCCTACGCGTCTACATTTAAAGTTCTGCAGCGATAAGTGGTTTTTATATCAAGATGGTTGACATATAAATGTTCAGGTCGCACATGCTGGCTGCAAAGTTCTTACAGATGTGTATGCTGCGATTGTTGCGAAGGTTTCATCATAGTCTCTTCCGAATTTTTGAGAAAAACCTTTTTCTACAAGTCGCGCTTTGTCCATTTGCGTTGTAGTTGATGGTGAAAACGCATTTCCACTTTATGACCTTTAACTAAGGTGGAGGATATATTACGTCCCTGGTTTAGTTTTTTCTTCATGAGGTTATTTCTTCAATAGTTACATCGAGTCACTTATTTCTATTCTGTGGATTTTAGATTTGATCTAACACATTCCAATTCTTAGGTTCAACAATTCTATTTGTTTTAGCGATATACACGACAGTCTGTTGGGTTTGTTCCTTGTGATATTCAAGGCTCATTAACTATTACTTTTTCATTATCCGATTTCGTGTCGTCATGCATCTTTAGAGAAATTTCCGAAACATGTTCCTCTGCAATCACGTTTTTTTTCTACCTAGGTTATTTAATGAATTCTTGGTTTTCCATGAATTTGACTGTTTCTGCTAGTATTATTTTTCTATTTTCAGTAGAGTTTCTGTAATTTTTATATCTGTAATAGTAACTGATGAAAGTTTCCTGCCATACCCTTAACGTCTAATTATTCTCATTGTTATTTGTCGAGATGGGCGTAAGCTATGCAATAAAAGAATTCAGAGCTGCAAATCGGAGTTGATTTGTGGGATTTTCTTGGGAGCCTATTGTGGATATACAAAGCAATATATTTAAAGCTTTCCTAAAAAATTTCTAACGTAGATTAGCTCCCGATAGCAGACAACGTGTCATTTCGACCAACATTCTGTTCTTCCTTTCCTACACGCCGTTCTGAGATGGGTAGTGTGAGACGGTCAGCTGGTGTTGTATTCTTGCTTGGAATAAGAATTCTTCTTCTTCTTTATTATGAATTATCCGCCGTTGCCCAAAGAATGTTTTAATTGTTCGCCCGAATTTATTTTTGCTTATAACGACGGATTCCACTAGTTTTGTTATTAACTCAATTTCTTTGATAATAGGAACATATACTAAATCTAATGAAATAGTCGGTAAATGTAAGGAAGTAAGGTCCTTGTGCTTAAATGTGATGACCTCGAAATGCGACAATATTCTTGTACTTAATATTTTAATGCAAGAATCATAAATACGTTTTAAAAAATTTCCCATTAAAATAGACATCGTTCAGTATAAAGCGCCCCTATCTTCCCTAAATGAGGCAAAATCCCGAAAGTGGCTCAGGGTTTTTCTTTTTTAACTTCGAAGATCATATAAGTTTATGGACGTGAAGGACGTCGACTTACGTTTCATTTACCTGTGTTGTAAGCTTAAGAACATGTAATCAATTTTGAAATTAGAGTTATAACACAGATTACGCATTTTGGCGATTTCATTTACTTCAGATACTTATTAGCGACAAACTAAATGCCCTAAATGCGGAGAATATTTTAGGGTATTAACGGGGCAAGTTCATGTGGTATTTTTCATATATTGTAATAAATTAATGTGTAAAGTAGAAACTGTGTTTAATTAAGCTGCGCAGAATTAGTACATTAGGCATTTCACCATGATCCTCAAACAGTGTTTTCTTTAACCAGGTACTTAAATATGTATTTAAAATGATCAAAACAGATAAATACTTGTCTTTAAAATTCTTAACTTAAAAAATGGCGTAAGAATAGCGGTGTATGTTCGCGAAAGAGAATATAGGTACATAATTACGGAAATTGCAATACTTTTATATGGTAAAAATTCAGAAAAATATTTATACAATTATAAAATTTTCTTTCGTTTGAAGCCCTAGTGCTAATGCTAGAAACCTTTGAATATGTGATTTTAAATTATAATAGTTCTTGTACATAAGATTTAGTACAGAAACAGTAACCTAGGATTTAATGAAACTTTTTATTTATTTTTCAACAAGCGGCATAGAAGACCATTCATGGTACCTATGGGACAATTTCTGTCACAGTAGTTAGGGTATAAATAAATATTTCCGGATAGTGGGCTCTTGCTCAAACATTTCGAGCTACGGTAGAACCATAGTTCCAAATGTTGAAACGGTAATGCACAATCTTATGCTTGCAGCTAATGCAGCACAAAAAATCGTTCAACCTAGCACAAAATATTTATCGGTGTAAGAGATAGTCTACGATATTACTTCTTTATTTTGTATGATATTCTATATATGATTGTTATTGCGTTGTTCAAAAGAGAAAAAATTGTGTTATCTTTTGCAATTAACATATATTTATGTATAAGAAACGTAATATATGAAGAAAATTCCTTTAAAAATTGTGTAACTTAAAAATGATATTTATCATAAAACAGTGTTTAAATTTGTAACAATTGTTTTTACGTGAACTACGCGTATTAAGGAAAAGAATGTGAAACCATTCACGTCAAAACTATGAATAACAAAAAGTATAACTTGTTATTTCAAATAAAAGTCATAAATGGTATAAGATTCAGTCATATAAATAGATATTTCTGTATTATATATATCAAGTCAAATAGAATTTTAAAATTACATCATGTTACAAATAATTGTCAAATTTTCCTTGTGCATACAGTTCAATAATTCCCTTAAATATAAAAAAAATCGTTTCATTAAATGTAGATCAAAAGAAATATATTCTATTAAGAAGAAACTTTTTAACAGAATTAAATACGTTTTGCGTTTTACAGTTTCACTAAATTTCATATATTGCATAATAAGTTCCAAATAGAAGATATTGTGTTTTCGTTTAACGCATTTGGTCTAACATAAACATATTTTTTGGAAGTTATCTGTCAATTGGTAACTAACACTGTTATTACTAACATATGAAGAAAAGCGTAAAGCCGAAGCATCTTTCATTACTGTATTGTCACGTTATGCTGCCTTGTCGATTATTTATATAAGAGATGCTAACGTAGAAGAATAAAATATGAAAATTGCGTTTACGCATTCCATTAAGTGTTCCCTATGGCTGGTGCAATAAGATAAGTTTTTATTTTGTATTCCTACAGAAATATATTCCAGAAATGTTAGATCGACATATGAAGTCATCAATACATTAATTTTCAAAATTAGAAAGAAACGTTTTGCAAAAAATCTGCACAAATTATATTACTTTTAGTATAATATCTATTATCAGTATGCATTATAATAAAACGTATAAATTATCTTTTTCGCTTAAGAGGAATATTTATTGTTTGAAATCAAATTAATAAATTTTTAAAGGTTTTTACGGAATTACAAAAAAAATTCTTTGTATATTTTTTACTATAAAAATCTTTTCAGAAATTCTTAATTTTGTTATTTGCTACTAATCTAAATAATATTATCATAAAAACTTCTTCAAAAAAGTCCGTTTTTTACTGCAGGTTATAATTAAAGAAGCACATTAAAAGATAAATTGTATATTTAATAATTTTAAGACGTAACAAAAGCATTGTTACTCACTTTAGAGATGAAAATATTACCAGTCAATATCACTCTTACCATCTTCTAGTTCATTTTTAATTCGATTTAAAGTATAGAAGTGTCTGTTTTAACAAATATGTAAAGAAAAAAAAATATGCAAATTACTTTTTATTTTTTTGCCATAAACGTGTAAAGCAGCTGTGGAAATTAAGCGAAATATATATATATATATATATATATATTTTAATCTGGAAACTCAATTAACATATTTTTTATTTATTCAATACCATGAAAACATTCGCATGGATTTTTTTTTAATAATGTTTATCTAAAACATTATAGTTAATTTTTTTTTATAACATAAAAGTGGTTTTCTTTTTTTTTCACAATATATATAAAAAGGAACAGTAACGATTTTTTTAAATAAATCTGAAAAAAAAAAAAATGTGCTTTTAAAATTCGGGATTATGTTTGTTTACCATTAAAACACAGGAATTACAATATTAAAAAAATGCTAAAATACATGGGCAGAAAAATATCTTTAAAATTAACAAAACAGTTCGAATAACACAAAAAAGATTAATTATATTTCATGCAATAATGAGTAAGCCCTTATTATGGTCAACTTACGTCAAATTATAAAAGTACAGATTGTTAAAAATATAGAAAGATTACAAATGTAATTTCATATTAGGGGCCATCCACAAATGATGTCACGCTTGGAGGGGGGGGGGAGGGAGGTTCATGAAAATGTGACAGTTTGTGACAAGGGGATGGGAGGGGGTAAGAAGAAGTGTGACATCACATATTTTGATTAAAGTAAAAGCATTAAAAATCAGCAGACTAAATTTTAAAGTTATTTTGAAATTAAAGTATTTTGTGTTCATATTGTAAAGATAACATTTAAAGCCAAATATATTAAATTCCATTTCAAATTCGAAAATACTACTATTTTTAATTGTCCTTTCAATTAATTGTTTATTACTATTGTATATTATATATTGATTTTTGTTGTAAATCTTAATCTTATTTCATATAAAATAAGTACACGAATCATTTTTATTATTATGCTCACAAATGTCGTTAAAACACATGGTTTAAAGTTTCAAATAAAGTTTCAAAATAAAATTTGAAATATGATCTATAACATAGTACTTTGATTTTGAACTGTAAGTATATGTTTATGTAATATAGCGTGACACGTGACAATAGAGGAGGGGGGGGGGGTATGGTGAAGTGTGACACTTTGTGACAAAAAGGGGGGGGGGAGGTCGAAAATATTGTAAAAAAGTGTGACATCATATATGGATGACCTCTTACACAGGTTGTCCATGTATAACCTGGCCGGCCTTTATTTTCGCAACCCTTAGTCCTAAATGCATACTTCTAATTAAAAAAAATAGTTTAAATTAGGAAAAGAATTATTTTTAAAGCGATTTGGGTCAAGAAAAGCATTTCTTAAACAATAGGAAATTTAAATTTTTATACTTCCCCCGGCCCATAAGTTATATTCAGTAAAATTTTCCCGTTACACTGACATGTAAGACAAAAAAGAATCCCGTTATTATATGATTGAAATTGACCGAGTAATAGGTGTTTAAATTTCGAGGTTTTTTTTTTTTTCTGCAAATTACAGGTCATTAAAAAATTTAGCAGAAATATAATTTCGACAGATATATTTAAAAAATGGATCAGGGTAAAATTGACATTGCAATATAAATTTGAAATCTTAAATCATTCTGACATATTAATTCAAAATATACATTTTTTAATAAACATATAAGAAGGAAAAAAAAGTTGTTAAGTAAAATGATGAAAATTAACATCCTAAATTCTTTACAAAATGATACATATTTTTAAATGTTATTAGCTTACACTAGCCAGCAAAAGTTGGGTTATGTCATATTTTTTAGGGTTTCGTACTTAAAAAGTAAAAACGGAACCATTATAATATCACTCCTGTGTCTGTCCGTCCGTCTGTCTGTCTGTCAGTCACAGCCATTTTACTCGTAAACTATGGAACGTGGAAAGTTCAAATTCGGGGAAGTAATAAAGACCATTGACCCACATATTTTCAGATTAATAAACATTCATAAATATATTTAGTAAAAATGTAGAGGGGCTAATTATGCTACTTGAAAAAAAAAATATTTTCTTTGTATATCACGTGGGGTATCCTGTGAAAGCTTTTGTAACGCTGAACTCAAAAATACATTCCTTTTAATTTTAGGTATTATATTTTCAAAGATATGGCTGAAAATGTAGCGCAAAAATATGTCTCCCACCCATCTAATTCCGAATCTACTGAAACTAAAATTATGAAAAAATAGAGGTAGTAGACGTTAATATAAACCTTGCCGAAAAATTATAGCGATTACCCTAGGTCACATAGTTTTTGAGTAATTAGCATTTTTCTGTTATACACAAATTTCGATTTACGGGCATTCAGAAAAATTGTTGAGCATCGCTGAATATACCTATCGTTGCAGAAGAATAAAAGCATTGTTGATAATGATTTTCGGAAAAAATCATCGGTAATTAGCCGAGATATTAACCCTTCAAGGTACGGTCAATTTGGACATACACAAGGACAGGGGCGGCGTACTCTATGCCTAGTTAAAAACTTTTAATGATATATATGTGTAACGCAATGTCCAGTAACAGTATAAAAGCAATAATCGTCAAATTGTTAAAAACATACTAATTTAAGGGGTCTCGGGACTCAGAAAAGTGGAAAAAATGAAAAAAAGACCATTTTCAACATTTAATGTCTTAAAGTGTATATGATTTTAAAACACAATTTTAATTGGGATGAAAGATATAAGTATGTTATTTCGTTTCATGTATTTAAAAAATTGCAAGATACAGAATTATTATTTATAGGGGGCTCGAAACTGTTAGACATTTGTCGAACAAAAAATTGGCATAACAGTTTACGCGCAGGATTACAAAATAAATATTTCAACTAGAATGAAAATTTTGGTGCTTCCTTATACTTCAGATTGTAATAATTTCCCTGAACTTAAATAAATTTGTATTTAAAGCATTTTTATATTTTTAATGCAATGTTGCATTTAGCTAATACAAAAGTTTGAAACTTTCAACAGTAAAATCGAATAAAAAAATATTTTTTTGAACAATAAAAAGAAAATTTTAGGTTCAGTTTATACAGACTAACGTGAAATATATGTTTTGAAAACTTCATGAAAAAATATTCAGAAGTTTTTTAGGTATCCTGCGCGTTATACCCAAAAAACGCCATTTGGAAAATAATGACTTTAAAATTTCGGAAAGGCCGCTTCAGCTATTGAGCGGGTATAATTCTAAAAGCCAAAACTTCTGTTCTAATGGGAATTTCAAGGAAACAATTATATCAAAATATTCAGAAAAGATAGGAGTTTAACATAAAAAAAAAATCTTAAATTTTGAGGCTTTAAGAGTCCTGCGACCACTTAATCGTTTCCGGCACGGAGCAATACTATTTATAAACTTATGAAGTAATGAACTGATACCAGAATTTATAAACGAATTTATTAGAAAATGCGAACTTGCTTATTTTCACGTACATGATAAAAGGAAAATTTTAATTAAATATTCTTGGTGCCGGTTGTCTGTTTTGGAATTAAAATTAGGTGTCCGTTTTTTAAGGGCATCGCCCTCGAAAGATTTAATTAGAATGAATTGCATAAATACTGTGGGATTCACGATAGTTTGCATTGGTTGTATTTCTCAATACGCCTCGAGTGACTTTTAAAGTTAATTAAACACCTATCTGGAAAAACTCGGCACTGACCAAGTCGGCGTTGCAACTTTGAGACCTCAATTCAAAGCGCGCTTAGCACAATGTCAAATTTAAACTCTGAACAAAGGTTTTGTTTTAACTACACTGTAGAAATAAAGGTTATTACTACGCTGAATTTTGTTTCAGGAAATGCCAAATGAAGTTTAACTATGCACTACTTTTATTGTCAGTACCGAATAAAGTTCATCATAAACAGATTAGGATAATATTAAAAAAAGTGTTATACGAATAGCTATATTTGATATTATTTAGGTTCCATATCTCTTTGAACGTTCATGGTACACCAATTTACACTTTTCTAATATATACAGTTATACCCAACCCTACGTTGTATAGTTTTTTACAAAGTGTTAGTATTCTTTTAGCAACGTTTTATTTTTTTTATTTTTTATAATACAATTACAAATTCATATATATATTCTACGGAACCCTCTGTGCGCGAGTAATGCTCGCACTTAACCGTTTATTAGCTTTTGATAATTGTTACTTATGTATTCTGTAACACTGAATCCGAAATTGACCTTTATTTTTTAACATCACATAAAGATATTTTGCAAATCGTAAATTAAAAAAGAAAAAGAAAGAATAGCGAAAATTTGATACTACAAAATAGATGTGATATTTGTTTTTTTTTAACTTTCTAAAATTGATTCTTATGTATTTTTTAGCACTGAATCCGAAAATTACCTTCATTTTAAACCATCACGTCAAGAATTTTCTCAAATCGCAAATTTCAAAGTTAAAATTGATAATTTATTGAATTAAATAAAATTAAACTGAATAAAAATGTCTTAATTCTATTTTATAGTAGCAGATTTTTCGCTGTTTTTTGAACCTTGAAATTTACGATTTGCGAAAAATCCCGACATTATGATTAAAAGTGAAGATAATTTTTTTATTCAGCGTCAAAAAATACATAAAACGAACGTAATTATAAAAGTTAAAAAATACAACCATCGCAGGTTTATGTTATCTAATCTAAAACTCTTTCTAAAAGCTGTTGAATCCGATTTTATGTGTGTTCTCTTCCAATATAAGTATGTATCAGATGGTAAGTGTTGAAAATCATAATAATATTACATTGGCATCGGATTTAAGTCATTATGTAACATTTAACTTCGATCGGACATTTGAAAGTGGGTTATGGCACAAATTTTAAACTCGAAAGACGATCGTTGCAAGATAATTAAAACATTATGAAAATAAAATAATTTTTCTTAAAAGAAATCATAGCCTCACCTCCTTACAAAATAAAACATATGTTAAAGTACAATTATTTTAATTAATCTGAAACTTAAGTAATAAAAGTTAACTCATTCGTAATAGTTGTACGATTTCTTTCAAAGCGATACCTTCAAATAAGTTTAAATATTTTATATACGGCCCCTGGAAGCATGTCCGAAATTATCTGTTTTGAGATGAAAAAAAGTGGTATAAGTCATGTATTCAAAGTTTTATAACTCGGTCAATTTTAATGTTAGATGAATGGGACTTTTTTTTTCCTTACTTTTTTAGTGTCACAGTAATTGTTTTCTAAATACCACTCACAGGACCGGGAGACCAAGTAAAAATTTAAATTTCGTAATTTTTTAATAAATGTTTTTCTTGACCCAGGTGGCTTTAAAAATAATTCTTTATCTTATTTAAAACTATATTTGTAATTGGTAGGTTGGTTGGTTGTATTTATGTCGGCCAATTATCAGCACGAAGGATATAGGCCCTAAGGGGGGGGGGGTGCCTTCCGTGGAGGTCTTTCTAAGGGAACCTAACCCGTATTAACGCTTGGAAAACCAAGGTTCGAAGACAACCACGAAAACTCCGAACGATTAGGCCGACGGGCGCGATTGGGATCGAACCCAGCACCTCCCGTCTACCAGCTTCGAGAGCAGAACCTCTCGGCCACTGGTGGGGCATATATTTGTAATTGGAAGTATGCATATAGGACCAACGGTTGCGAAAATAAGGGTCGGTCAGGTTATTCGTGGACACACTGTATATTACAATACAAAAGGCACTGAAAGAATTTGTCTATACGACTGGTCTAATAAAAAAAAAATACCAGATGAATTTCTTTTTTGTTTACATCATTGCATACACAATTTTCCCGGACTCATTTGTATGTATAATATCTCGATATACCTTTAATTTTTTTATGACATACTTTAGTGTTTTCTCTTATTTTTTCATTAAAGTTTGCCATTGGTCATTATTTTTAACTTCTGCGACGGGATATTAATGCTGATAAAAGAATTAAAAAGGCAATATCAGTTTAGAAATAAAAACACATTAAAAAAAATTACTGATTTTACTTTTTTTTAAAAGAAAAGAAAAAGTGTTTTATTGAGAGTTAATATTATAAAATAAAAGAATTTAAGTACGGAAGAAAGTTTTTTGTGCTTAAATGTCAACGATTGTGATTAAAACAATATTCGTCGATTTATCTTTCGTGTCAGGATAAGAAAAGCATCAGAAATTTTTTTAGATAAAATGTGAGTGACATAATTTTATTTTGCATTTTTTTTCGCCTTTTCCAATTTTTATCAAGTGTTTTAATGTTAGGTTTCATTTTCTTTTTTAAAACGAACACTATTTGTCTCGCGTGAAACTCCCCCGTGACTTCCAGGAAAAAGTAGAAGATCTAATTTTAAAAATAACAATACTTTTGGATTCTCATATATGTTGTTTTCTTATTTACAAATTTCGCACTACTTTTGTCGCTATACAATGTGATTTCACGCAAAAAAAATTGCATAAGTCTATCCTCAGTACCAGCTATGTTCCAATTAAGGTTATTTTTTTTTTTCAAGTGTACCAAAGTATTTTTGGAGCCATTTTTATAATCAAATTTAGATATATAAAAATAAGTTAATATATTGAAAATGAAGTCAAACATCTGCATTTCAGTGTAGATATCTACCACATACACATATTCAAAAATAATTTAATTTCCTGCAGTTAAAAAAAAATTGTCATCATACTTTACTATGGAAACATGCCAGATTGTTCTCCCAAACACATGCTTTTTTTAGTCTTGAACTCCGGACAACGTATACAGTCCATGCTTTAAAGTTTTTGTTTTATTTATTTATTCTTTTTTACATGATGTCAGTTTACTTATAGATATACTTACTACTTGAAAAGCTATAGGAACAACGGCTTATTCTTACGGAGATTTAAGCAACTACGCAATATTACCATCACAAAAGAAACATTTGAAATAAAAATTGTTCTCTTTTTGTTATAAGCATGGAATAAACTTTGTGCGAATTGTAATGTAAAGCTAAAAACTTAAACAACGATTTTTACGCACAAATAACGTGCAGAACGATAAGAATACTCATACGATCGCTTCGGGAATTCCAAGATCCCCTTCCTCAGTGAAAAAAAAAATTAAAGTGGGTTCGAAGAACACCTCAGCTATATGGAACTGGCTTATGAATTGATTGAAAAAGGCAGAAGCAAGAGTTTATATATTCCAAAGAAATGACGTAATTGAACAGAAACCAACTGGAAAAGAGTCACTGCGCAGGATCTCTCCACACAGGTGAAAGAAAGGGGATGCTGGTGATATCATTTACTAAGGTGGAAGTATGTTTATGAATATACTGAGCTTCGTAAAAGCCTAGATCAAAAATTGAGTTACATTTTTGCCTCTGGATAATTGAACTTGTGGTTGGAATTCCAACAATGTTTCGCTATTGTAGATTTCTCAATCTCCTGATTTCTAACATAATTCTGGTGTTCTTTCAGCCTAATTCTAAGTGCACGTTTCGCTTGCCCAATGTAAGAGAGGCCTCTCTCTTAAAGGAAGGGGATCTTGGAATTCCCGAAACGACCGTATGAGTATTTTTATCGTTCTGTACGTTATTTGTGCGTAAAAATCGTTGTTTAAGATTTTAGCTTTTTATCCTTTTGTTATCCTTTTTAATTCGTCATTTCTTTTAACTCTTTCTGTATATTATCCCTTTTTTAAGTAGGTTCTAAAAACATATTGGACAACATTCAGTAATCGAGTCAACAGCCGATTACATTTAATAGATTTTTGGAAGTTTCGGTTTGTGTTTGCTGAGGACAATAGACGGTGAATTCAATTACAAACGATCAGACAGATTTTGCATTTAACAATTACTAAATTTATGGTTTTCATTATGAAGAAAACAAAAATTAAACATTTTCTACTATATATTTTTCATCTCCAGTTATTTTATTATCACTAAAACAGCAATACTTATAACGTAAGTAAAATGTTGGTAATGTCAGTGATAGAAAATGAAATATTATTTGGCGAATATTATTTTGCATAAGAATGTATGTGAAATTCTTACAAGTTAAAAATCCGAACATTATAAAGCAATTTCTGCTGACGTCGTATTCCCAGCTACTTAACTTAAGAACAAATTAATGTTATTTAATTATTTATTTATTTATTTTTGACATTATTTGGTTACTTAAGCTGAAGAATAAAAGAGCAATTCAAGATTAATTTGATATTGAATATAAATAGCCCAGTGGTAAGGGAGCAAAAAAAGGCCCAATTTGGAAATAATTAGGGGAAAGCTAAAAATTGTTTTAATCCCTTCGGTTTATGTCTAGAATGAATATGCTACGTTTTTCCAATAGTGCTAGGTGAGCGTTAGGAATTATACATTGATTTATAGTAAAAAAAACGCGTTATTTTAAATACCATAACACTATCTCGAAATCACTAACTATTCAAAAACATTGTCAATACAAATGTTGTAGAGCTTAAAACTCTGAATAAAATGAGTACCTACACTTAATACTTATGTTGGATATTAAGGTTACAATTCTACTTTAAAATTTTAGCCCAGTGGTCAGAGGGTTGAAATCAAAATTGATTAGGGGAAAACAGGAAATCGTTTTAATCCCTTCAGATTAGATCTAAAAAAATATTGTACGTTTTCCCCTTCGTACTAAGTAAGCGTTAGGAAATATGTACACATTTACATTAGAAAAACACGTTTTTCTATAGTATTTTTAACAATATCTGAAATTGTGACCTTAATTTTGAACAAAAATATTAATGCGAGTATTCATTTTATTCAAAATGTTAAGCTCTACAACATCTGTATTGGCATTTTTTTTATATAGTTAGCTGTTTTGAGATATTCTTAGGTAACTTGGTCACTTCGGACTTCAAGCTCTTGATTAGCGATTAAGGCAAAATTTTGAAATTAGAATTGCGACCTTAATTTTGAACAAAAATACTAATGTTGGTGCTCATTTTATTCAGAGTTTTAAGCTCTACAACATTTGCATTGGCAATGTTTTTGATAGAATTAACTATTTTGAGATATTGTTAAAAATATTAAGGAAAAACATTTTTTTCGAATGTAAACACGTACATATTTCATAATGCTCACTTGGTACGAGGAAAACATAGAATATTCATTTTAGACCTAATCTGAAGGGATTAAAACGATTTCCAGTTTTTCCCTAATTAATTCTGAGTTCAGCCCTCTGACCACGGTGCTAAAATTTTAAAGCAGAATTGTGACCTTAATATTCAACAAAAGTATTAAGTGTAGGTACTCATATTATTCAGAATTTTAAGCTCTACAATAGGGGTACACAACCTGTGGCCCGCGAGCCAAAGTGGCCCACGATGGGTTAACGTGTGGCCCGCGAATATCATCAATTTATAACTGGAAAAAAATTTAAATTTTTGAGTATAGATCGCAGGAAGAATTTGAGAATTTCGTCAATTTGCCGCGGGAAAAATTGAAAATTTCGTCAGTCAGTTATGAATCGTAAATGATCTGATGCTGAAAAATCACAAATTTTGACGATCAGCAGCGGAAAAATTTCGAGTTCTAACGATCGAGCAGAAAAATCGCGAATTTCGTTGGTCGAGTGCATCAAAAACGCAAATTTCGTCATCGGGCACGGAAAAGTGTTGTCGATAAGGCTCCGAAAAATCGGTAATTGGTTGGGCACCATAAAACCGCGAATTTTTGTCAATCAGGCGCGAAAAAATCGCAAAGATCGCTGATCAGGCACGGAGAAATCGCAAATTTTCTCAATGATGCGTGGAAAAATTAAAAATTTCGTTGATCGGCCGCGGAAAAATCGCGAGTTTCATCAGTTTACCACGAGACAAAAATCGCGAATTTCATCAATTTGCCGCGGGAAAAAATGGTAAATTTAGTCAGAATCAGTTAAGAATCGCGAATTTCATAGATTGGGCGCGGCAAAATCGCAAATTTCGTCGTTCAAGGACGGAATAATTGCGAATTTCGTCGATCGGGCACGGAAAAATCGCAAGTTTCGTCAATCGGGCACCGAATTGCGAATTTCGTTGGTCGGGTACAAAAAATTGCGGATTTTTAGCTCTTGATGGGCGAAATTTGCAAATTTACTCTGTCGGGCGCGGAAAGATAGTGAATTTCGTCGATCAGGTACTTAAAAATTGCGAATTTTGTCGATTAAGTGCGGACAAATCGCGAACTTTGTCGACCGCCTTCGGAAAAATTGCGAATTTTGTCGATTAGGTGCGGTAAAATTGCAAATTCTGTTGATCAGATTAGGAAAAATCGCGAATTTTCTTGATGCTTGGAAAAATTGAAAATTCCGTTCATCGGCTGCGCAAAAATTGCGAGTTTCATCAGTTTATTGCCAGAAAAAATCGCGAATTTCGTCAATTTGCCGTGGGCAAGGATTGGAAATTTCGTCAGAGTCAGTAAAGAATAGCGAATTTCGTCGATAAGGTGCGGAAAGACAACGAATTTCGTCGATCAGGTACGGAAAAATCGTGAATTTTGTCGATCAGGCACTGAAAAACCGCAAATTTCGTCGAGCAAAGCGAAAAATAGCAAATTTCGTCGGTCAGGCGCGGAAAAATTGCGAATTTTGTCAACCGTCTTCGGAAAAATTGCGAATTTTGTCAATCAGGCGCGGAAAAATCGCAAATTTCATTGATCGTCTCCTCCCCACCTCCTCCTCCGTTCGCAAAGTTCGGCACTAAGACACTTTCATGTTTATGTTTGTGTTTGCTTTTTAGCACTTTTTATAAAACAAAATTTACTCCCCCGAATAAAGTTAAAGAATATTATCACTCCTTCTAAATAATCCTTGATATATGTCTGTTATATATACAAATGAAAACTGCTGATATATCCTTGCCAACCAAATTGGATATATTGACAGGATAGTGGAACATATAGGAGTAAAACTCCCCACCCCCTCTGAAACCATATTTTTTTAATCTGATTATAGGCCGCCACTTGCCCAAAATAGAATTATCTTTGTGTTACTGATGTGGCCCTCGACTACTCAAAAATTTTTGTAAGTGGCCCTATTCTTAAAAGGGTTGTGCATCCCTACTCTACAAGATTTGTATTGACAATGTTTTTGAAAATGTTAGTGACTTCGAGACAGTGTTATGGTATTTAAAAAAACGTGTTTTTTGACTATAAATCAATGTATAATTCCTAACGCTCACCTATACCAGGGTGGAAACGCAGCATATTCATTTTAGACCTAAACTGAAGGGGTTAAAACAATTTCCAGCTTTCCCCTAATTATTTCCGAATTCAACTCCCTAACCACTGTGCTAAAAAGATTGAGCTATTGCGGAAATCCTGAAAAAGGCTGCATAGTAGCTCCACCTGTTGAGAGATTTACACCAAAAATTTATCAGCACCAATTTATATCAGGGCCTAATTGATTAAATTTTTTTATTAAATTCCGTGCATTAGATCTTGAGATAGAGAGCCCACAAAATTTTTGTGTTACATACAGACAGACAGACTCACCGACTTACAGATGCACAGACTCACAGACAGACATTTTGTAAAAACACGTTTTTTCGGAATGTCTGACCCCTAAAACGTGTAAATCTGTCGAAAACCGAAAGTCAAAAATTTTCACGAATCCAATATTTTCTTCTTGTAAAGATAGAAGAAAGTAAAAATGATGTATGTATTTCATGAAGTTTTATATGAATTTGACAAATTTAATAATTTTATAAATTCAGTTTTTCTTATAATCATACGACAGATTATTTGATAGGTTTTTAAATTATTTATAGCTTACAGCACAAACTTTTTCTTATAATCATACAACATATTATTTTATAGTTTTTTTAAATATTTATAGCTTAGTACAAATAGTTGCTTTTAATAACGATATAATTCGAGTTATGACGATCACCTTAAAAGTTAATTAAACTTTAAAAAAAAATGTATGTCTTCCAGTAAAATTTCAAAAAGGCAAAGATACGTAAAGCATACCAAAATATTAAAATACACTAAAGTCATGAACAAACTAGTTTTCACTAAAAGGGAAAGAATAAAATTACTTCTTTTATGTGTAAAAATGTTTTATTATAAACGTACTTGTCTCAAACAATGCATGAGCAGCGGAAACCAGAATTTAAGGTATTTTGAATTAGAGTAAGCATTTTAATTAAAATTGATAAAAGAATATATATGTTGTTGATGTAAATATTCACTTTCTACTTTTTTCCGATGCATAAAAACAAACTCGAGTTTAAAATGAATATTATATATCCGAAATATGGCAATTAAAGGCTTTAATATATTAAATTTGTATTTGTTCCTCATATTCACAAATATTAAATTGTTTAGAAATATGTGTGGATTAAAATGTATAAGAAACAAAATCTTCCTTTATATATTTTTAATTCAAGTGTATAAATTCTAAAAAACTTATATATACTTGCAAAGCTGATTCTTTATATAAATTATTGAAAAATGTTATAAATAATTAACAGCGAATTTTTTGCACAATTTGTAAAATAATCTATTTTTGTAACATGCTGTTCATAGAATTTTAGATAAATAGAGACTTTATTATAAACTTTTTTTTTCAAATATTTAAACATAAGTGTCCGAATGGGATTAATGATAGTTAATATTCATAAAGACTTTTCATCAAATTTTAAAAACTATTGAAAATACGTTAAAAACTTCTCATTGTTACTACAATCATTAACTTCTACAGGAACGGGAGAAAAATGAGAAAAAAATGCCTTAACTACCCGACTGAAAAGAAGGGTTATGTGTTTCACGCGTATCTGTGTATGTGGATTTCTTTATACCCTCGAAACATCCCAACGGCTGCATGGATTTTAATGAATGAGGTCTCTATCGATTCGTCTTAACGGCCCGATGGTTATAGGCTAGGTTTTGTTTTTATACATTCAAAATGGTGGTAGAGACGAAAAAATTACGCACCCTATTGAGTGGCATATCATTGGATAGGTCTTTCAAAATGAAGATGATGTTTCATTGACGATTTTACAGTCAGAAGCTCCGTTAATATATTATACAACCTGGAAGTGGTGTATGTAGGATCTCTAGCTTTATTGTAACTCTAACCATCCTAAACATCTATACATCTCGTCAAAACAGTGTTTATAGATAGGAACTAATAATTAAACACAACTTAAAAGTCAGCAATACAAGTAAATAAAAAAAAAATAGGTAAGTAATATAAACAAGTAATATAAAAAAATATTTTAAGTCAATTCCTACTTAGGTCAATAAGAGAATTCGTTTTCTCCCATTCTTCTTTCCTCTTGAGTGGCGCTTAAAATGCCTTGATCAAGAAGAGGGCTCTCTCGATTATTGAAAATTAATTAATTTAATTTAATAAATGAATTAATATTTGAAAAAAACTGCATTAACATCAAGTGTCATCCACATATAAGTTTTTAAAAAAATATTTGAGCTAGATTGGATGAATAATAAGTATTTTATTAACGATTGAAAATTTGAAAAAGATATATATAGCGAGAGTGTGAGCTAATAGTAGGAATTGAAAATAATAGTTTCACATTGATGAGAAAAAATTAATTAGTTCGCTTTTTGCGCAGTCGGGTTTTTTTATTTTTTTAAATTTAATTGTTTATTTTTCTTTTTTTACGATTTATACATTTTATATTAATAGGAATTCAAAAATTAAAAAAAAGTAGAAAAAGCAATGAAAATTCACAAAAATAGTCCACATTTGTGGTCACTGAGCGTTAATGATAATTTATGAATGAAATGATATCTTATAAAACAAAAAACTAAAAGTAAATTTATTTTTTTTAATTCTACAAATTATTATAACCTAATATATTCAATATATCTGATGTTAATTTTTTGGCATACTAACGGTTCTTTCAAATAATCTAACAACACTGACAACCGAAAAATTATTTCACGCTTTTTTTTTATAACTCTAACTATATATCGGTGCAGCCAAACCATAAATTTCTTATTTCTCTTCCTGAGAGATATTATAGTGTATACGTTATTATTATTTTTTTTTCTTTTTCTTATTGAAAGTATTTATAATTATTAAAAACTAAATAACCATATATGTGACCAAGGACCTGAAGAGATTAAATAGTTATGATTCATTTTTCTATACCTTTTATTAAGTATCTATACTCTTCAATAATGGTATAAGAAAGCTAATACGTTAGTTAATACGTAATAACTAAATTTAATCTGCGACTTCACTGCATTTTTAATTTTTTCATTTACCACACACCAAAATGATTGTTCGTGACCTTCTACACATAATGCGTAATTAATGCATTGCAATTCAATTGAAAGTATCTCCAAATAAATATTGGATATAATGTTATTATAGAAGCTTTTGGGTTAGAATATGGCTTTTTAATTACCGAAAACAAAATGGGATATAAATAATATATGCCGTTGGAAGTTTTTAATTATACATTATTGAATTATTCTTTCATTGTCTATATGTACTTGTCATATCATTTTGTCATGTGGATTTTTTATTCAGAGTAAGTAAAAATTTAGAATTGTCCAAAATGGGTTTTTTTTATACTGATAATAAACAATGTAGTGTTCGCTGATAAATGTGACTTCATTTATGTACGCTGAATTATTCATAACGTTTTACTATTATCTCTGTTAATTACAAATTTATCAATACTAACAAGGAACAAGATTTTATTTAATCAAATATCACTTTAGTTATTAGGTTATGGAATAAGTTATGTTTATTCGCCAGTTATTTTTAACTTAATTAGTCATATAACTTAGTAGTTAATTTATGCATGTTTTTATTAAAATAGGACAATAAAAATTAATGTCATCAAGTTAAACAAAAAAGGTCATTCTTTGCTTTTATCTAATGCAAAAAAAAAACAAAATCTGAAGAAGTTTGCCAATATCTTTTTCTGCTGTTATATGTGTCTTTTATGCAATGTTACACAATTGTTTTCGTTTTGTTGATACATTTTTGAACACCGAGATCCGTAGTTACAATCTTGTTCTTTGAACGAATTTCATACTCTAGGACAAATTAACTTGTTTTTTGTCCTAGTCTTTTCTGCCATAGCTCTATGCAGTTTTTATTCTTGCAATGATGCGCTAAATTGGCATAATTATCATGCTTAGGAATATAGATATCTATTTCGTAGGCGTTATTTCTAATTTTAAACTCTATGGATATTTCCTCATGGTGGGTTAAACTGCAGGTATTATTTTCAAACATGAGCTTACAACAATGCTTAATGGCTTTAGTAACAGGCGTGAGAATAAACTGTATGCTCGGGAAGTATAAAATTTCATTCAAAAAGTATCGTTAGATTGTGGTTGTAGTTTGATTGTACCTGTCCCGCGTGATTATAAAGTATCACCGTCCGCTATAGTTACCCTGCTTTTATTATTTGTACCATTTGAACAATTTCATTTGATAATAATAATCATGGTAATATCATCATTTGATAATAATAATGGGACATAAAATGTCGATTGGTAGAATTCCCTGTTTTTTGAAACTGAGCAAATTTTTCACTTTTGAAAAAACATAGCATATTACATATTCAGTAAAAGTAAGGTTCAGTTATCTTTGCTTATAGTTGGTTATGTGTAGAGTTTGAGGCCTTCTACTCTAGTTTGAAAGGGAGTAGCAACATTAGGGTGGAGTGAAAATGACCGAAAAAATATATATTTTTTTTAATTTTTTATTCGAAGGGTCTACAAATTTGCCTTTTGGCGAACTGAATATAAGGTGAAATTTTTATTTCATATGGAATTCATCTATAGGGCCTTATCAGCTCTAAGATTATGTCCTTTATGCGTGAAAAACTACGATTTCACTATGTAGTATAAATTATTAAAAAAATTTGTTTTACTAAATTTCTGATTTCAGTAAAATAACCCATTA
Organism: Maratus speciosus; assembly: GCA_963932465.1. Taxonomy (NCBI): domain Eukaryota; kingdom Metazoa; phylum Arthropoda; class Arachnida; order Araneae; family Salticidae; genus Maratus; species Maratus speciosus. The sequence goes on from OZ010789.1 coordinate 196,122,777, forward strand.
AAAATTACTGATTAAAGTATTACATGTAAACAATCGAAGTGTCGTCGTGTTTTAACATGTTAAATGGTAATAAAGATAACCTTAAAATATGAATTGCATTGTCGCAAAGAAGATGAAGAAAAAGCACAATAATTAGACATACAGTTTACTTTTATTTTTCAAATATACATAAAAGATAGTTTTCTAAATGTATAGGAAATACATTTTTCTGAACATATAATAATATAATAAAAAGAATGCACGACGTACTGTAAAATAATCTTTCATATCACTCTGATTTATATTGGCGTTTGGTATAAAAACTAGGCTTTATCTTTTGTGATTTGACTTTTGCTCGCACATAGACGTCCCTTGCTTCTACTCTTACAGCCGCTAATGATGCTTCAGTAATTAATTTCACGCGTCTTTCAACTGCTTGAATATGATACGGAAACTTGGGGAATTAAAAAGATGGGACATACTATATTTTTATGAGAAATTCCTCTCTTGACACACTATTAAGAATGCGGGGTGATGTGATTTCACATTCTTGCCAGTCAGTAATGTTAATATAGTCTACAATTTGTCCAAAAAGTTTAGACATTCAATAAAATTTGCATTAACATAAAAAGTAATAGGATACAATTAAAATTCGTGAGATAGGTAATACATAAAATCAGTTTTGCCGATATGCACATATAAATTATGATAAATGATTTGAAATTATAAAATATACATTAAATTATATAACAATGTGCTGTCCCAAAAGCCTAGACACCTGTATTTTTTTTTTTTTTGGTTTTACATTTGTAAAAGTAACTAAAAATTACTTTTAATATTTAAGTGTATTGCTACGATATTTTATAACATCAAATACACGTTGTTCCATAGAATTAACTAAACATTGCATTACAGAAGAAGGTATTTCATGCCACGCTTTAACAATTGCAATTTTTAAGTCATTTACACATGTATATTGCTTTTCATTTTCATATATTTGACGAGATAAGATCACTTATATGTTCTCCATGGAATTCAAATCTGGACTAAGTGCTGGCCTATCTAATAGTGTAATACTGTTTTGCCTAAACCATGTTCTCGATGATGTGGAGGTATGGATGGATGCCCCATCTTGTTGGAAAATACAGTCCGGTCCTTCTAGTAAGTCCATAATTGGCAGTAAATTAGTACGTAAAATATCCTGATAATCCTCTGATTTCATTTTTCTGTCCATAAATCCTAGAAAGGTTTGGCCGTTGAAAGTAACACTCCCCTAGTCATTACGGATGCTCCGCCTTGTTGCCTGCTGAAACAGTTCTTGACTTCTTTTCTTAGGTCGTGCCAGTAAAATTTATGACCATCAGGGCTGTCTAAATTCCATTTCTTTTCATGACTGAAGATGACAGAAATCCATTTTCCACCGCATGACACATGCTTTCTAGCCCACCTTAGACGTGCATCTTTATGTCTCTGTTTTAAGCAAGGTTGTGCTTTCCTTCTCCTGTAAAAAATATTTGTTGAAGGTCAATTCTTCTGTGTAACGTACTTTTTGAACTTTTGGAAATTGATGCAATTTGACGCACAGATAAATTATCAACTGAAGCCATTTTTAATAACATTCTGTCATCACGTAACATTGTTTTCTTTTGTATTTCGACTCACTTTCTAATATTCCATGTTCCACCTGATCTCAAAACTCTAAAAATACTTCTCAAGGATCTCTTTATTCTTCTCGATATTTGTATAGTATTTTGTCCTTGCGCTTTTAAATGTAAAATCTTAATAATTTCATGTTTACAAATTTCTTTAGAGCGTGGCATTTTTATCAGAATATGCAGGAAATGTCTTTTCAGAATCACACACAAAACAATGCATTGAACTCATTTGATACCACAAAATTTCAACAAATTATTATGCTAAAAATACAGCAGACGATATTTTAATTAAAGGGGAAAATGTTTCTGCATTTATAGAAGCACGCAAAAATAAAAATATTTTATATTGTGAACGAAAATGTAAAAGAAAACATGTAATGCTGTATTATATCTATACTTTTGGAACCACACATTGTTATATAGCTTAATGCATATTTTATAATTTCAAACATTTGATCATAATTTATATATGTATATCAGCAAAACTGCTTTTTTCATTACCTATCTCACAAATTTTAATTGTACCTTATTTTTTAAAATCCCACAACTGTCAAGTGTTCACATTGATGCAACAATTTTCCAATAGGAAGAGAAAAGGAACATTGATCTGGTCTGTAGTTTGTCCATCAAGATCAAAAAATTAATGACGCAATGGCATTTCGTTTGCGTGAAGCTGGCATATTAACCACTGCAAGGCACGACTAATCTTTGTTTAAAAAAAATCTAATAGCGCCATTCTTTCTCTTAGTGTTTACAGTTGTTCCTCCTCATCCTATAGCAATAAGTTTATCAAGGTTGGTGTTGTTTTCAGTGCAATATTTAAAAATTCTTTCTGCAAAATCCTCTCCTGACCCAGAAGATGGTTTGATGTGTCCCAGATACAGTGAATGTGACTCTTCAATCAGTGATACGTGTTCTTCATTTATGGTTGTTCGATTAAATCTATCTCAAATTTTCCATCACTTCTTTTGGATTTGAGGAATCGAATAAGCTTCTGGTATTCAGAAAAATTGTTGCCTATCTTTAATGATCAATGCGCTTCTGGAAAACCACAATAATTGATGCTTTCTTCCAAATTTCTCCGATCTTTTCTTTTAGGATGTTAAGTACTTCTGACTTTGGTGGATCTTTAACATTCCTGTTGTGTTTCAATTACTCTCTTGTACAAAAATAATATTTTGAAACATCTGCCATTGTTGGCAAAACTGCTTTATTTAGTTTTTAAGGGATACCAAATAGGGGATATTCCACTGAAATTCTAGTAATGGTAAACTTCGAAGTAATTCCATATGCACTCATTTAAAAATGACTCTAAAAATCAGAACAAACAATTTTTAAAACTCAGTGAAACGTTTCAATTATTTTAAAGTAAAGTCTTTAAAGTTTAAAAATAATAAAGGGAACGGCACAAAACTTTTAAATATAAAAATGCCAAACGAGATTACCAAAAAACCCTGTAAATGTACAATTTATGATAAGAACCCTTTGTGTGAAACAGTGAAAATAAAAAGGTCCTGGTAGAGCTCTGAAGGAGTTTTTTAAAATTCATGATATTTTGCACTTATATTAGAGGTAATAAAAGGCAACTTTTGACTGCTATCCAAAATCAAATTCCAACGTTCGTTTTTTCACTCCACCCTAAGCAAACTGCGTGCGAAAGGCAAATTGCTTCTATCTGGATATCTATTTTTAATGATACCAAAAATAAACTAGTCGGATGTGTCAATCACGAAACATTCTTTTTTTCCCACATGTTAATATTTCAGAAGTTATTATGCATGTCAATCCTTCAGTCTTATTACTTCAATATTACACCAACTTTGATTTTCATCTTACGTTTCTGCTTCATTTTACTAATCGGAGTAAACAGGAGTAAACTCAATCATAATATTTAATAAATCACCATTTTTCTTAATTATGTTGCATATCAGCTGCTTGAATATTGCCGGATTTATTGGATGCGAATTGCCCTGGATTGTTCACATATTCATATGGCACCTGCTGGCCATAGCCAAAAACACACAAAAAATGGTTCATTTCTATGCATTACTTCGTACATTTTTAGATGACACATTAATGAAAATGGATCAATATTCGCTATTCCAGCGCTCCATTCCGGAAGAATATTTCCAAATCTAAGAAGGACCTGCTGTTCACAGCTAAAAATTTACACAAAAAGCCAAGGTTCATTATAAACAGCCTGATTCTCAATTAGCCTACGACATATGTACCATTAATTTAAAAAAAACTGAACGTTTTCAGTTTAACTCTAAACATTTTATCAGAAATTTAAACAAAAAGCTGAAGTTTATTTCATATCCTTTTCAAGAAAGCTATAATTAATTTTGTTTTAGGAATATATTATAAAATTGTTCATTTTTACGTTTGAGAGTGATACTAAATTAATCATACCATACATAAAAATGCTGTTTTTTACTTTCTTCTATCTTCAATGGAAGAAAGTATTGTAATCATTTTCTTTAACTTCCCGTTTTCGTCGAGTTTACTACACGTTTTAAAGTGTCAGAGATCTCAAAAACATGTTTATACAAAATGTCTGTCTGTCTGTGTATCGCCGTTATACTATCCAAAAAGTGTATGAAGATTTGCATAGAATTGAACCAATTTGTTTTGTATGTTTTTGACTGTGGCAAGCAGGTCCTCATTCAATTTATTGATATTAAGTCGGAAGTGGGGGTTGTAATAGCGATTTTTGTTCCATTTTCATTATTGTACCATCGAAAAGTGTATGAAGTTATACATCGAATTGAACCACATTTTTGTGTATGTTTCTGGCTATGGCCAGCATGTCCTCCTTCAATTTAGTAATATTCCGCCGGAAGGGAGCGATGTCTATGTTATTTTCATTATTATACCATCGAACAGAGCATGAAGTTATGCATAGAATTGTACCAATCTTTTTGTCTATGGCAAGCAGGTTCTCCCTGAATTTGAAAAAATTCTGCCGGAAGGGGGCGCTGTAATAACGATTTTTGTACCATTTTATTATTGTACCATCGGAAAATGTATACAGTTATGCATAGAATTGAACCAAATTATTTGTGAATGTTTTTGGCTATGGCTAGCAGTTCTTCCTTCACTTTGGAAATATTCAGCGGAAGGGAACGCCGTAATAGCGATGCCTGTGCCATTTTCATTATTATACCATCGAAAAACTGTATGAATGTATGCATAGAATTGCACCAAAATTTTTGTGAATGTTTTTGGCTACGGCAAGCAGGTCCTCCCTGAATTAAAAAAAAAAAAAAAAATTGGTGGAAGAGGGTGCTGTAACAGCGATGTTTGTACCATTTTCATTATTGTACAATTGAAAAGGGTATAAATTTATGCATAGAATTGAACCAAATTTTTTTGTGTGTCTTTGGTAATGAGTAACAATTTCTCCTTGAATTTGAAAATAATCCGCGGGAAGGGGTCGCTGTAATAGCGATTTTAGTGTCATTTTCTTTATTGTATCATCGAAAAGTGTATGAAGATATAATTGAACCAATTTTTGGGGTACGTTCTTGGTTATGGCCAGCAGGTCCTCCTTGAATTTGGAAATATTCTGCCTGAAAGGGGCGTTGTGATAGTGTTTTTTATATAATTTTCTCGATTTCTCTTAGTTTTATTGTCCGTCGACAGCTTGTGCAGTGACGCGAACTCGTATCCTGCTAAGCCGGCAGATTAGCCTGTAGAACAGATTAAAGAAAAGCTATTGATTTTATTAAAAATTATGATCTAGATTAACTCGTTTTTCTCCAATTAATTGACTGAAGCAGAAATTTAAAATAAAAATCATGGTTGGTATAGTATTTTACTAATAATATTGAAGTAATAACATCTGTAACTACTTTTTGGAATATTAAGATGTACGAAATAGAAGAAAGTTTTGGGATTGACACATCCAACTTTTTTTTTTTTTTTTTTGTTTAGAGTTACAATTTTCGTTACTTTTTAAACAACTTTTATATATATAAGCTAATAAAATTGTTTTTTTGAAATATTTAAATTCTGTAAACGGTCATTTATTTTTTCTAAACTTTCACAATAAATGTTATATGAGCGTTTTTTTATAAATTATTATCGATTTATCACTAGCATCAACTACTAATTTATACAATGGTCCAATATTTTTGCGATTGATAATATGATAATGAGAAACACTTATTCTTCTTATATGGCAAAGTATTTCATCTGAATATTTAAGTTGAATTACCATATGGGATTTCCAAAATATCCTTGATGTACAAACTTTGAATCTTTTAAATTGAATTTAACATTTTCCGAAAAAGTATGATTGAATAAAGTCATTTGTGTATTTTTGGTAGTAATAAAGTAAACTAATGAGAATGTGATGAGTGTTAAAATAAAACGCATAAAAGAAAAAGCATTTTTTAGTTTAAACTATAGAATATATAATCATTTTATAACGATTATTTGCCTTTATGAAAATTGCAATCTAATACTTTAAAATTCCATTAACGTAATCACTGTAAAACTCGAAGAGCTTAAAGAATTTTTAATTAAAATCTGAGGGGTAATTTTCATCAAGAATTAGGTGAAGCTTTTAATTTCTAAAGTCTTGTCTTCCTATATTTTAAAAATTATAGATTTTCTTTTAATTAAAATTAACATATAAGACTTCTTAAAATTATTTGTTACAGTTTATAGAAGAAGTTATATTTATCTATTAAAAATATCTGAAAATCTCTTACTGACTAAGCTAACATCTGTTACATGATTTAATTTTAAAAAGGAAGTAACATATTTGCAGCTGCAACTTTTAATGATTATTTTAAATTCTAACAAAATATTTTAGAAAATAAATAACGAAATAAAATAGTTTATTCCTGTTAAATTTTTAATCAAAATGGGGGGGGGGGGGGGGGGAGCCTCTCATAAGCAAAATTTTATTAATTCCTTTTCTGTTAATGTACACATATATTTATCTTGATTTAAACTGCATTTTAATTTAAGCATATAATTTATACGAATATGTTTTCATTCTCGAAATTAAAAAAACTGCATTGATTGAAATTTCTTGAGAATTTTGTAGTAAAAGAAAGACAATGTTCACGCATAAATGTTAATAAAAATTCTATTTATTGCTGTTCAATAAGCAGGTTTTTATTATATTTCTAAAAAAACATGGTAACAGTGTTCTCTTTCCCAGAAGTTAGTTTATTAGTATATTTGTATTACACAATTCAACAGAAGAATTTTAAAAATTTACTCTCACTTGGCTGTTTTACTTTAACTTCAGTAGTATGATAGCATGAAGAAAATGTGTTTGATCAACATTGCATATGATTTTACCCTCACTTACACAGGTGGCGCACTGAGTGCGCCAGTCCTTGAAAAATGCTTCATGAATTCCTAGAAAATCACGTGATTAACACCTGCTCTCAACCTAACATCTTTTCATTTGTTCCTTTCAGAAAGTGCATTGGTTAAAACTTGAAAGTCACAGTTTTCCGCGTTTATTTTCAAGATTATTTTCAGTTAGTCTCTTTTGGCGCACTGAGTGCTACAGCTGTGTGACAATATAAATATTTTTCATTTCGCTCTTTTCGGTTTGCTATTTTATTTTTGCATGATTATAAGTCGTTTTAATATTTACAGTATTTTTTAAGTAATTAATTTTCTAGTATTAAACATTATATATATATATATATATATATATATATATATATATATATATATATATAAATTATATATAAGTATAAGCCCGAAATAAGTTGACATTTTTGTATATATTTCAGGAGTGCTAGAAAAAGAAATATAGTTCATCCTGATGATTATGCGGGACTTCTTCAAGAGTTATCAGATGAAGATTTAAGCGATTTGAATGACGAATATTTCGATTGTGACAGTGAAGAGCAGGTAAACCAGAGTGATCATGATTCTGAATCTGAAATAGAGGTATCTTCTGATACAGAAATTACAGAATCAGATTCAGAGAAAGATGAAAACTGTTTTACTAAAACAATATATGAAAGTATAAAAGGAAAAGGAAAAAAAAATAAGTGAAATCTACAAATGGAAAAAATCTCCTGTCATAAGTAAATATTCGAACGTACGACAGAAAAATATTCTAAAGAAGATATTGCCATTTGTAAAACACAATGATAATATTATAGATGAAATTTCAGCCTTTTTCAAAATTATTGATATAGGGATGATTGATCTAATAGTTTCTAATACAAACTTAAATATTGAGAGTAGACGTAAGAATGGAAATGACAAAGAATATTATAAATTCGTCGGAAAATATACCAGTAGAGAAGAAATTATGGCTGTGATTGGAATTTTATAAATGATAGTTTTGAAAAAATCTAGCAAGATAAATGTACGTGAATTGTGGGCAAATGATGGCACAGGTATAGAGTTATTACGTGGTGTTATGTCTCAAAATAGATTCCAGTTTCTTCTCAATGCTATTCGATTTGATGATAAAAGTACGAGAAAGATAAGAAGAGAAAAAGACAAGATAGCCCCAATAAGAGACTTTTTGGATTCCTTTGTACAACGGTGTAAAGAATCTTATTCACCAGGGGAATACATCACTATTGACGAAAAGCTTGAGCCATTTCGTGGTAGATGTTCCTTCATTCAGTATATCCCCAAGAAACCAGCGAAATATGGGATAAAAATATTTGCACTAGTTGATGCAAAGACTTTTTATACAAACAATCTGGAAGTATATTGCGGAAAGCAGCCTTATGGGCCCTATTTTGTTTCAAATAAACCTTTTGACATCGTTAACAGACTAATTGCCCATTTAAAAGGATCAGGAAGAAATTTAACAACCGATAACTGGTATACCAGTTATCCTTTAGCAAAGTCATCGCTAAATGATAATATCACTTTGTTACGAACAATGCGATCGAACAAAAAGGAAATTCCTCGTGAATTTCTTCCTTCAAAATCAAGACAAGTTGGTTCTACTCTGTTTGGATTTCAAAACGATATAAGCATTACTTCATATGTACCGAAACGAAATAAAGCTGTTATTCTCTTAAGTACAATGCACGACGATGCAAGTATTGACAAAGAAACAGGAAAGCTATGTGTCATACAGGATTATAATCAAACAAAATGTGGCGTTGATGTAGTTGATCAACTGGGAGGAAATTATACCGTCTCAAGGAAAACATATAGATGGCCAATGTCAACTTTTTATGCGTTGTTGAACATAGCTGGGATAAACAGCCAGATAATTTTGGCTTCAGCGCCAAATACATCTTCACTGAAAAGAAGATATTTCTTGAAGAATCTATCTTTAGCACTTATCAAGCCACATTTAGAAAGCCAAAGTTCTATTATGAATTTGCCCATCAAAAATAGAGAGATAATCAAGAGACATATCGCTGATAAAGGGACAACGAAAGCTGAAAAACCACCGAAGAAAAAAGGCCGATGCAACCCTTGTGGTCGTGCGAAGAACAACACTACTTTAATTTGTTCACGTTGTAAAAATTTCACTTGTAAAAATCATATGTATAATATTGAATACACATGTATAAAATGTATTAACCAGGAAATTAATGAAGATCATGATCTTTCTGAATAAAGAATTTGTAAAGTAAGTATTCCTTTTTATGAACTCTATTCTTATTACAATGATTTCATTTAGTTGAATTTGAAGTATTATTTTACAAAATATAAAACTAAAATTGAGAAATATACACATTATTACATCTTTTATGATATATGTTAATCGATTAAATAGTTTATTTATTGAATAATATAAAAAGCGATGCTTTTATAGCTTGAAAATTGGCTGGCGCACAATGTGCGCCACCTGTATAACAACGTAACTTTCTACACCTGTGTAACAAAGGGTTAATACATTATTATAATGTACAGTCGTGGAAAAAAAGAAAATATCCCTACTAACTCTGCAAGTAATTGTGATAGAAAACTTTACTCGTACAAAACGATTGGGAAAAAAAGTCTACCTTTACATGATGTATATAAAATTTGTCTAGAGGGTCATCTAAAATCAAAAACAGGACAAACTTTGTTTTTTTAGTGGTAATACCCGATTTTGTCAATATATTTTAAATCTTCGGTTCAAACTATGCCTAGAAATGAAATTTAAAGTCCTTTGGGTGACATGTTTTTGAATTACAAGCATTAAAATTTAGAGGTAAATGCTAAATCTAGAGCTAGACGTTAAATTACATTTTTATATTTTTATTAATATCTCCTGAAATTATAATTCTTATGTGATACTTTTTTCTTAAATTATAATACTAAAAACCCAAATATAAATAGATTGAATTTGTAATTTAAAAAATTTTATAATTTGGATTATGAATTATGAGATTAATATTAAAAAAATAAATATGAATTGCAACCTAAAATTTTTCTGATATATTTATACTTATTACGTCCTGCTTTATGCAACTTCTCAATTTCAAATTTTTCTTCCAAGTAGTTTTCGAATTATGAGTAAAAAACATCAAAATTACGGTTTAAGGGTCCGTCTATGATGTCTAGAAAAACATAATTTGAAAAAAATATATTTTACTCATTTTAATGAATCATTTGCGCTGACAATATTCGAAAGATATCAAGCGACTGAGATATGTAAATATTGGCTAAAAATAATATATTAAAAGAAGTGACACAGTCATTCTGTAGTATTTCAACAATTGAGTACCGAACTTCAATTTGGATACAGTCTCCCAAAATATGCTCATTTTAAAATAATTCATTTCTTGGAAACCGTTCATATGAATTTCATAAAAGTTTGGATTTAGGTTAATTGAAGTGTGTAGAATCTATTTATGGTGTCAAACTTAATTTTCTACTGAAAAAAAAAAAAAAAAAAAAAAAAAAAAAAAACAAAGTTTGGGTTCATTTTGTTATGCAGATGGCTCCCTATGCAAATTTTATATACATCATTTAAAAGTAGACTTTATTTCCAATCCTTTTGTACTACTAATTTTCTTCTAGAATAATTTGCTACAGAGTTAGTAGAAGGTGTTTACTTTTTTCCACGACTGTACAATATAATTTTATGTACACTAAATTTAAACAATAAACACCAGGATTATAATTTAACGCAATATAAATAAGTACTTTATATAAAAAATGATTACATTAAGGAAACAACAGCAATAGCATATTGCCTATTGGCAACTGTTTTTATAAAAATGTATATATTTTTTTAAAGAACAAATAAAAATAGCTCTAGATATGAGCGTTACTCTCCTTAGCATCAATTTGTCTTTTCTTGCAATTTTTGTAAGTGCACAGAAAACGTTAATATATTTCTTCTCGTTGAATAGAAGAATGGACACCCTCAAGAATGAATAGATATCGCAATAGGTAAAATTTAATTTAAAACCCTTTTCAGTCGAAGAAAGCATTTTTCTATTGTATACTAACGTAAATTTTCCTGGCAGTTCATAGGAAAGCCAAGTCTCACTTCCATTGTTTCTCAAGAAGCAATATGTAGCAAGTGATTATTCATTTATATTAAACTTTTACACAAGATCTAGTACTTTTTGCCTCGTTTGGACTTTTTATTCATCGAAAGATGTTTGCCGATTTTTACATAGTCTGGGATATATAAAGACAAGCTGTCGTGGAAATAAAAATATTTTTATTCTTCTTAAGATTGAATGTAACGTTCATGTATGAGACTTCAACTATTTTTACTGCATTTCACAATGAATAATTCAAACATTTCGTCCAATTTTTGTTCTTTCTTCTGTAGAGTTATCTGAATAATTAAGAGATCAAATGTAAATGGAAAAATTGAAAAGTAATTAAAGTGCGATGAAAAATTGGAAATGAAACCATCATGAAAGCACATCATTATCCAAGATGTTCAGATAGTCTACAATGCCCAAGGTATGTTCTATGAAAATCATCGTTTTAAGATATTCCCTGCGAACATCTCCCAATGCATAGCACCTCCAGCATCGGACAGTCCTTGTGTAAAAAGACGAATATAGCAATTTTTTTATTGGAAAATGACATCAATACTGTCTTACTTAAAAAGAAATCTTTGAACATCGAAAAAGATAACACTATTCTATTTTGTGGTGCAATCATTATATTCCCAAGCAAATTTGAGATGTGAACGTCAATGATGCTTAGGTCAAGAGGAAAAGAGAGGAGGACATTGTTTTTGGAAACTTATTCCTAATAGAATTCAAAACCAAATATGATGTCAAAATTAGGTGTTTAGATCGAACTGTCAGAGTTTCGTAGAATGTCAATATAAAGGCGACCGCTAAGCCTCTTTGTTTGGCATAAATTGAAAAAAAAAGACATAATTTGGGTTAGAACGGCTATTTTCAAGTTTTTCTGTGACTATTTGGAGATTGAAATATCTACAAATTCTACAAATTAGATCAACAAAAAGAATGAACTAAATGGAACTAAATGGAATTGAGAGGAAAAAAAATAAAGTACATACTGTTGTAAGATAAAAAATATAGTTCAAATTTACCATTATCACAAATGTTCAATGTGATTTCCTTTCGTGATTCTGCAAACGTCCCATCGGTAAATCATTTCTTGCCCCAGATTTGTCAGCATGTTTCCGTCGACGAAATTAATTGCAGTGCAGATTCTTGATTTTAGTTCTGGAATGGATGGAGAAAGTAGCGGCTTGTACACTTGATACTTTACAAAACCCCATTTACCAAAAGCAAGCGGTGAAAGATCATGTGATCGTGGTGCCCATTGAAGAACGCGTTCGCTCGCTAAGTTATGACACCAAACGCTACCTATGAACAATCTTCGGCAATATTCCTACTAGTTTGACTTTCAACTAGTTAATTTCATTTAATATTTCGAAAATTCTTAAGTTACGAAATTGCCCAACTAATTTGAAGACATCCTGTATTTAAGGCTGTTTTTTCTTATCTATGACTAATTGTGCAATGCTAAGTTAAAGACAGATAACATAGAAATTTTAAAAACACATATCCGAAGAAATTCGGGCTCATATATTTTTTATATTGAATTTATTTTCCTTATTACAAAAATACTGTGCTCACTCCCATATATTTAATTGTCTTATTACAAAATTATAAATTAATGATTTCTACAATGTACAATTTTGAATCACGTACCTGAATTTTTAGGTTAACATTTATAGAAGAATTGTGTACAACGAGACCAGTAAATGTGTTAGCTTTTAAATATCAAATTGAATGAAATATTATTATTATTATTTTAAATATTATGAAAATTCTCTTGCAGATACAAAAAAAATTTCATTAAAAGACATTGTAAAATGCAAATGATTTCTTTCATTTTTGTGGGGAGATAAGGGGAGATAGTGGAAAATAAGTGGATTATGTCTACATTATCTCAGAATTTTTTTTAAAGAAAATGTATTTTTTATTTTTATCAAATTGTGCATAAGAGATCATATGGTACATAAAAGAAAATACATTATCGCGAGACAATGCCTAAAATGAAAAAGGAACAGCTATTTTCTTTGAGAAAATCGCAACGGCCACTCTTAACTGCATTGAAATCACGTAAATTACAAAATTTTCATGATTTTAATTTTTTTCTATTGTAAATGTAATATCATCTACAATGTAAATTTAATCTCATACTTATTCGAAGAAATTCAACAGATTTAATATTTTAATTATATTATAATTATGTATAACGAATCATCTTTTTTTTTCCTAAATTGGATGAATTAGACGAATGTTTAACTACAATTTAAACTATTCGTATAATTACTTAACTTTTATTACTAAACTTTTATCTTGACTGACTTAAACATTTGTCATTAATACTTCCTTGCTTTTGAAACTGATTCTATAAAGTGCATGGTACACTTTAAACTGGCAACAATGAAAAAAATATCGATTACGTTTTGCCTTTTTATTTTGATAAAAATCTAATTTGGAGCCTTTAGTATATTTGAGTGAAGTTGTGAAGCAATCTCTCACTTATAAATGCAGTAAAAACACTTTAAAGATTTTATGCTTAGAAAATTTTAATGTTCTATTTATCAGCACTTCAAATGCCACGTCCACTAAATATTCACCCCATAAAATACTCACCAATACAACTGTAACATCTGTAACTTCGAGATTATAGACAGCAAAGATAGTTAGATATTATTAAGGAAAAAATAATTGTTTTTAATATTTTAATATTTTTTTTCTAAGATAAAATCTTTAAATTGATTTTTTGCAGTTTGCACTTTTTTGAAAACGTAGTGTATTTTAAATGCTAAATCTTCACCAAATATTTTCCTAATAATTTTGTTACTTTTTTATAGATTCAGCATGATCTCTCCATAAAAATTAATCTTGTAATACGAGGTCTGTCGGATAAGTATAGACCTTTATTTTTTCTACGCGGAACAGCGACTCTAAGGCGGCACCACTATGCACATGAAGGAGACAGCTTAATGCGCATGCTTGAATTTTGTCCACGAATTCCATTGAGCCAGCCGTTGCCTCCTGGATACAAATTGAGGTGCTGTCATATACGTGTTCGTCGTATTTTGATTTCTCTCAAGATTGGTAAACGAGTTGAGCAAAAGCACTGCATAAAATTTTGTCAAAGCTTGGTGATTCTAAAAGCGAAACATTTCGCAAGATTCGTCAGATATCTTAAGATTCATTAATTCTCCAGCTCATTCATCGCACGTGATTCACACTTCTTTGGCAAAACACGGAATTCCAGTCGTTCGCTAACTTCCCTACTTCTCAGACATGGCTCCTTGCGACTTCTGGATATTTTCGAATTGAATGCATCATTGAAAGGATCCCGTTGTTAAAGCAGAGATGCGATATGCAGAATGCGATGGTGGAGTTGAACACCGTTCAAAAATAACACTTCCTGAAGTACTTCGCCAGCGGAAAGAACGGGGGCTGGAGGCGAGAGAGACCTTTAAAAGAATCAGGGTACCAATCCTGTCAGGTAACTTACATATATTTTTGAAGGTTGGCTACTCTTCAGACAGGACAGGTATAATTATAGAAAAAAAAATTAAATAAAATTACAAATGCGTGGCTTTTTTTCAATATTTTTCCATTTATATCTATTTTTATCCAGAAAATTTATTAATTAATTACAAAATCTATCTTTAACGTTATAGAGTAAAGTAGACTCATATAAGCGCTATAAAAAATAAGTGCTTTTTATTCTAAATTGAGAAAGAAGAAAAGCTTTTAAAATCGTTTAGTTTTTAAAAAACAAATTAAGAAAATTCATTTTCAGTAGCAAAATTATTTCTCCACTTAAAATAGTTTTTATTGTAATAATATCTAATAGTATGAGTAAGAGGTAACTGAAAATGCTTTGGTTAAAAAAAAAAAAAAAACGTTCAAAGGGTCGAACTGTATAAAGTCCTCTTAAAAGCTGCATCCATTTTTCATCAAATATATTTTCAATATTTACAGCTAGTACTTAAAGTACATAAAATAGTATACATACTACTTTATGTATATTAACGTAGTACGTAACTACTTTAATTCTCAAAGTAGTTACGTTTATGTTTAATTTTAGCTTTCAAAATATTGTAAAATTATATATTTATGAATTCAATTGTCCTCCGGATTCCGTAAATCATGCAAGCATTTCTAATGAAATAGCTCTGATCAAAGTTTGGTTTCCAAAATGAATTTCTGAATTGTTGAACTAAAAGTATTGACACACATACTTGAATATTGTACTTTAGTTTGAATCACGGATGCATTAGAGCATATTCAGTACATTCTAATATGTTTAGCCTTCTAAGAAATTTATATGTGAATTTCTCTCTAAATGAGAAAATTATTTTGAAACTGTGCCTAAACAAATGCCTGCAAATATATTACTAATATCATTTGCATAGTATTGAAAATCTTCTTCAATGTTTTACGAAACTTAATAGTAATCTGTATTTTAAAATATCAAATTTATAAAATTACAGAAAGTTGCTATGGAAGTTAAATTTAAGTAATTTAAAACACAGCTTAAAAATACATTTCAATTTAATATTCAAATAAGTGTTACATTGTGAATTTCATGTTATTATTAAATAATCAAATGCGTTGATATTTATAATATAATCCAAAATACATTGATCTTATTTACTCAATAAAATCATTCGTCCTCCGTATTCTATAAATCATGCAAACATTTCTAACTCAATAGTTTGCATTAAATTTCGGTTTCGAAAATGCCTTTCTGAACTCCAAAACTGAAAGCATCGACACGCAGAAATGCATATTATTCTGTTCAAAACACACATAAATTTATGACATACTGCTTGTCCTGTAATTTGTTTAGACTGAACAGAAAGATTAATCTTTCATTTGGCTGTAAACTCATGAAATATTTTTAATTGTAGTTGCACTATTGCAAATATATTTCATATATTCTTCACTTCGCGAAATATAATGACAATATTATTAAATATTTTATTCAATAATTTGTATAACTTCAACATTCGGACAGTATAACGCATAAAACTCAAAAAATTACAAAAAAACATTTTGGCAATCTCTAAATTAGACTATCAGTTCCTTGAAGATTTTAAGATACAGGGTCTACATAAAATAATGCCCCAGTTTCAATGGTATGTTATAATAGTTCAATTTATACTATTTACGTCAAATAATTCATCAAATTGAAGGTAAACTAACATATTTTTTTTACAAATGTTCAGTATGTGCACCTGTATTTAGGCAGCACACATCCAATCTAAAATCCAATTCTTCCCACACTTCGGTTAAAAGTCCGGATTAAAACAACTACATAGTAAAACAACTATATGGTATCATATGACAGAGAATGCAGCGCCCTTAGAGGAGAGTGTAAAAGTTATTGAGGATACCTTATAACCTATGAGAAGTAGCGAAATAAATCTGAATTACATTTAGGGGAGATGGGGGCACATGTGAATAGGGGGCAGATGTGAACATCGCAATTTTTCAATAGTTATTATAAGTTTTTTTTTATTTCAAAAAAACCACTAAAGATGACAGCACCTGTAGCCATATGGTAAAATTTTTTGAAGCTTTCTGGCATTTTTTTTGTCCTCTGTAGCTAAAACACTGTATTTAGATCTCAAAAGTGAAATCTTTGTTCCAAGTTGATAAGCATATAACTTTATTTATTTATTCATTTATTTGAATTTGAGTGTTTTAACATATACTATGAATACTAATAAATATTTTTGATAAAGTTCTTTTTTCTTCTAAAATTGAGAAATGTTAATGATTTATCAATTTAACAGAAGCAGCAATGTGGGGCACTTGTGAACAGACAAGTTGGGGGCAGATATGAACAGTACATATGTGCCCCAATAATCATTCTGTGATTCTGTTCCTTTCAGTTAACTTAATGATAAATAATTGTCAGTTCCATTATCTATAATTTTCCTGAAATAGAAGATATTTTCCTCACACAAAGTTGATTTTGCATTGAAACTTCATGAAACACATCTTTCGGCAAATACATAAAGAGCAACAAGCTCGTTTACATTCAATTGTACTTTAAATAAATTTAATGTTTTCTAAAATGCAATAAGTGTTATAGATTATTTTACTAAACAGCTTACAACAATATTTTTATGCATTGTTAATACAAAAGTATTACCTTGAACAACTTTGCAAATTTTTCCATCACATTTGTTCTAAACTTGCAATGATGTCTTACTTCCATATCTAAAACAGTTATGTATATGATACTTTGAATGGAGAAAGGTATGAGTAATATTTCAAGAAAGTAAAATTTTTAAACTGATAACTGATAAAATCCCTATTGTAACCCCCTCCCTCTTTCAAAAGCAAAAGAAGTTAGGGGAGGAGGGGGTTATAGTCGAGATTTTTTTAAATCATTAAAAAACCCTTCTTTATCTATAATTTACAAGTAAATAAGGCAAATACAGCAGTGGGAATCTTTCGTATGTCGGCAGATTTAAGATAAATAGTATGTAAACGCCCCCACCCTAAAATTTTCCCCAAGCAAAAACCCCTAAGTAAAATTTAAACGTTTTAATTTCTTTTTTAAAATTGCTTCATTATTTTTTTTTAATTTTATTTCAGCAATACTTAATGAATCAACTAATCCTCCACCCCTAAAATCTACTTATTTTCATTTTATAATCTTTTGCTTAAACAAATCACCCAGAAACTAGAGAAATATATATATATATCCTTATGGGGAATTTCGCAGGTAATTAACTAATGATTACAACCACAAATGAATAACAGAATAAAAAGCATGTCAAAGGATATTTTTCCTTGTGTTTACATGTGCCCATGTGTCTACATGTGTGTTCACAACTACCCCGCTGATGGGGCACATGTGAGCAATTTTTCAAATTTATAAAACTGTTAAAAAATTTAAGAAGAACTAACTATACAGGTGATTTTTAAAAAATTACCATGCATAAAAGAAAGTTCTATTTATTATATTGAGTAGGAAATATAGTTTATAGTAGGTTTATAGAAATTAATCCAGCCATGAGAAACAGCTATATTTATGCGAACTGTTCACATGTGCCCCTATCTCCCCTATATGAAATGATGTGTCAAATAAATTAATTCGAGGACCTAGAAATTTGCGTCTATACAATCAGCGGTTTAATAACCGCGTGTGGAAATATGGTATCATAATGCAGATGCATACTGACTAATAAAATTAACAAGTATGTGGAAGATACACTTTATTTTAATAAGAAAAGAAAGTTACGTGTGCTCTAAGTGCCCACCATAGGGCATCAATAAGCAGACACGTCCACCATCATCAAATGCTGCATATGTATGCACCCAAACAAACAAAACCGGTTGCATGAGGTAAAGCTGTACGCAAGGAAACCAGCTACGGGTTTTTTTTTTCAACACTCAACATAGGGCTTCATGCCTGGCTTGGTGATTTCACCATTGGGATTTGATAAACGAATGGCAAAAAGAATTGTTCACGGACAAAATATTGCTTTATTTATGGGCGAACGACTACCAAGGACGGGCATGGATGATTTCAGGCCAACACCACTAGAAAGCCCCTATCACCTGTTCGGACAAGCGGACAAACATTTTGCGCATTGCCGGAAGTTTGACGTCGGAGCGATAGGTCAAAAAAGTTGTTTTGGATGTAATTCGGCTTGTCCTTTGCACCTTGTTTCACCAGGACTTGGACGGAATAAACATATTTCCCTGATAGACAGCTTTCTCTGTCTCTCCTATGAAACGCGAATTGTGCAAATCAGATGGGAGTTGTACCAAGCACCACAGGCAACTACCATAGAGGAGCTGTTTGTTGCAGTGGACGCGGCATGTCAAGGAGCAGCTGTAATGGCTTTGGTGCCAGCAGGGTCTACATTATTAATGAATAAACATATTTTTTATATATTTTTCTTTTCTTTTAATTCATTTGTGTATATCTCTCACTTATATTGGTCATGTGATTTTTACATGACTAGGCGCATTTCTTCATGATGCCGCAATTTCACTTTCGATGGTTGTATATGCGCACGAAATTTCAATACGACTGCACGATGTTTTCTTTCATGTTTATGCAGATGCTTGCGATGAATCTTAATGTATTAAATTTATACCGTAACTGTTTCAAATTTCTGAAGTATGTCGCCTATGACATTTAAAAGCAATTTTAAGAGCAGATTCATGTTCCTGCACTGCACAGTATAAAACTAGTCGTAATTTAATTCAAAATTTATTCAATAGAAACATGGTACCATCTATAATGCATAACAAATTATAGTAAATATCCCTTCATTACTCAGATTTCGTGTTCCAAAACAACATTCATTATGATCGCTTTTACATATCGTCCACCCGCAAGGAAAGTGATTATCGTGTTGATATATTTTGTTTTTAATCTCCCTAAGTCTAGATATGTTATTCAATAGTTTAAATCTCTTAATTTTAACTATGTAATCTTTATTTATAGTAATTTACATTTAATTCATTCAGATACTTTTCTTTTAATTTCAATCTGTTTTTAATTGCAATTGTACAGTCGTGGAAAAAAAAGTAAACACCCCCTACTAACTCCTCAACAAATTATTGTAGACGAAAGTTACTGGTACCTGACGATTAGAAATAAAGTCTACTTTTAAATGGTATGTATAAAATTTGCTTAGGGGGCCATATACATATTAAAACGAATCCAAACTTCATTTTTTTCAATAGCAGTACCCAAATTTAACGAGATATTTCAAATCTTCGGTTCAAAATATGCCTAGAAACCAAATTTCAAATCATTCGAATGATAAGTTTTTGAATTACAGACATTCAAAATTTAGTACTTTTAATGTTAAATTACATTTTCATATTTTTATTTATATCTCCTGAAATTATGCTCCTAATGAGCTAATTTTTTGTGTAGCAATAACACTAATATAACCAAACATAAATACGTTGAATTTGCAATTTTTATAATTTTATGATATGAATTATGAATTATGAAATTAATATTCGAAAAAAATATGAATTGCAACATACAATTTTTCTGATGGATTTAGATTTATTAAGTCCTGCTTTATGGAAATCCAAAATTTCACATTTTTCTTCCAAGTAGTTTTCAAATTATGCTTAAAAACGGCAAAATGATGGTTTAAGGGGCCGTCTATGATAGAAGTGAGTAAATTTTTGAAATTAATTCTGCTGTAATCAAACAGGTTTTATTGACGCTTAAACGTGCCTTGATCAAGAAGGCGGCTCTCTCGGTTAACAATCGAGTTCGGAACTTCAATTTGGATACAGCCCTTAAAATACGCTCGTTTTAAAATAATTAATTTATCGGAAACTTATGGCACGAATTGCATAAAAATTTGTTTATAGGCTAATTGAAAGGTGTAGAGTTCATTTATGCTGTCAGAATTGTGTACTGCTATTGGTTCGTTTTAATATATAGATGGCCCCTTAAACAAATTTTATATACATCATTTAAAAGTAGGCTTTATTTCCAATCGTTCGGTACCATTAACTTTCTTCTACTATAATTTGTTGAGAAGTTAGTAGGGGGTGTTTAGTTTTTTTTCCACGACTGTACATCGTACGTAATGTTATTTCAGCGCTCGTTCATTCAGTAAATCCTCTAGTTCATTTTTGGCAATCACCCAAGTTGTCCGAGCGCGCTCTTCAATCTCAGAACAGATCTCCCTCTCTCGGTCGGGAGGCAGGCGACTTTTCTCCGTAGTATATAACCTTGGCGCGTTTGCTGTTCAATTCAGTCTGCCAGTTTGGCGTTCTTATCTCCGCGCGGCGAGTTTTCAGAGGTTGTTTTCACGCATTCTCGATCTTTCGGTGCGCGCTGTTCAAAAATGAATGCTAGTGGTTTTAGTTTTTGGTACAGGTCGGTTGTTCGACCGTATTCCTTAGAGATGTCCACGTTGTTGGGACCGCATGTTGCGTATCTGATGGGTCACTTTGTTTTCTTTCATTTATCAACAACTACATTACTAATTAATACATTTAATTTCTCTTCACCTGATCTATTTTTTTAAATGTGCGTCTTCTGTGTTCTGCGAGAATTCACCCTTACGATGGAGCCATCATATACAGTTTGAGACAGCACCTTCTTTTCCCTGTTTGACTTCAATAATATTTCAAGAAATAAACCCAAGATATTTTAAGTATCTGCATTCTCTTATTTTATGTCTTCAATGTCTCTCTTGTATTTCAAGGTAACTTTTTAATAATTTATTTCTAAGATGACGTCCTGAACCTCAGACTATTCAAGTGACCTTCTCAACATGCAATAGAATAATAGCTTCAATTAAATATCCCTTTAATATCTCTAAATATAATAACTGAAGTGAAAAACATCTCTACATTGTTCAATCTAGCATAAATTCATTTTGAGTTTTATTCCGATAATAGATCTGTCTAACTACAGAAAAGGTTTCATAAGGGTAGTTATCCAGAAAAGCAATTTATAACACTATATGTTCATTCGTGATATCAGAGGTGGAGGGGCAATTACATGGGGAGATAAAATTAGCCAACCCTGGATATCACATCAAATACTTCATTCTTAAAGGATTTACGTATTTATGCACATTTTTACCGCTGCATGCAAAGCTAAGTGCTTTAAATTTAATGTTACACAGGGCTCACAGCGTTCCTAAAATTTTCGCAACTTGCTACCACTATTTAAAAACGATAATCTTTATTTAAAACTTTTATTTCCGGTGTTAAAGGAATATATAACAAAGATTCTTTATTTAAAATACTGGTAGAAAATGATGAAACTTTTAGGAACGCTGCAAGCCCTGGTTACAGAAAAATCATATAAATTTTCTTTTGCATCTCCTGTAAAATTTAATTTTGTGGAGATGTGTCACTTTTCTTTAGAGTTAGCGACATTAGATGTTTAAATAATATTAATTATATACAGATATATACGAATTCCCAACATCATATAAATTTCCCTGGATGCATATGTAAATGAGAAGTATTTCAAAGTTTTTTTTCTGTCTTTTTAAGAGCAAATTCATCTAACCGGTTAATTAAAACATTCAGTATATACTTTTATTATTTTTAACTGAATCCCACTGATGGAGAAAAAATATCATGAGCTCATATTTTCCAAGTGAGTGAATAAATGTTTAACACAAGTATCGAATCATCAACGCTTCACCAGCTAAGCTATATAATGGACGGCGCTGAATAATAGAGTTCCGATAAGACAGATTTCAATATTTTTCAGCTCAATAAATTAAATCTAAGGTAAAGAACTCCATTAAATAATCTATACGTAATATAGTATATTTCGGCGAATTGTAAACACTTCAATTTTAGAACGATTTGTACGATAAAGAGGATATCCCAATTGAACCACCAATTGGAAGAAGGGAATAAATCCAAAAAATAAGAATGGAGATAATTAAAAAAAACTTTATAACTTTTTACTTTCAAATTATAGGCTCATGTGATATCAATGATAATGAAGAAAATATAAATTCTGATTTATTTACTAATAAAGCTGGCTGAAATATATAATATTCATTTATATATGTATATGTAAATGTATTGGATTTATTTCTTTCTTCCAATTTATCATATACTATACACAAAATAATTTGAAATAATAATCAATATAATGACAAAAACTATTTATTTATTAGAAAAAACGTAAGAACACTCTATTATTCATCTATTTCTTCAGTTTCGGATCTTGTAGTTGGCCAGGTTAGAAAAATATTGTAAAAATCTTTGAATTCGTCAGGAATATATTGGATTATTTTTTGTATGTCGATAATTTTTTCTCATTTATGGGTATTTTAGTCACATAGGCCGTAGTTTCTGGTATTTTGCGGTTTGTAGAAGGTTTTTGGAGCAAAAATGTAGCTTTAATGAAACCATCGATAAATTCGGAACATGTCAAGTAATCTTTATGACTTGAGCTATACTCAAAGCTTCTATATTACGATATCGTGAATGTTGTTGCCTTGTCTAATGACTTACTGCTTTTCTTGAAACATCGCTGTCATGAGTTAAAATCAATGTGGTAATAAGTTTAACTGAAAAACCCCTGATGTTTGCTGCCAAAATAAGATTATTACACCATTTGGAACGTAAATTCAGTCCTTTCTCCTAATGTGTCTTTAAACGGTCCCGAAATTTCTGTCACACTGTAAAAACGAATGGCCACGCACAGGAAAGTATTGATATATGTTACCAAAACGATTCATTGCAACAAGGGTGAGAAAGAATTTTATAAGTGTGTTATTTCTATTTTGTCCCCCGCAAGCATCGCTAAAAACGTGTAGTTCTTTGAAAGAGGGATCCATGTTCTGTATAGTTTTCCACAATAAACTGCATACTTCATACGGGCCCCGTTTAGCTTCACCCTCATGGTAAGTGTAGAAATCAGCTGAGTTCGTCTTTAAGTCGTGAAAACAAAACACATACAGCCATAGTTTTCTTAATTAAAACATCTCTAAAACTGGGATCTTAGGAATGGGCAGATTTTGCATGTAATCAAATACAATGGCTTCTACATCTTCTTTTTCCTGACACAAAGCCAATTTTTTTTTCTGTTTATTATAAAACTTTTTAGTACGTTTAAGATGTATCATTCGGAAGTCGAGCAACCGTCTACATGTGGCCGACCAAATTTGTAGACATGATTCTCATTAAAATATTTTCTGTAATAGTTGTAATTTACGCTTTGGTATCGGGGGTTATTTTTTTTAAGTTCATGCATTATTTTGACGTTTAGGCTCGCTTCTAAATATTGCATATTTTTGCTGCTGTAATTAGATTGTTTAAGCGGAAATGACCGGATACGTTCACCAATAGCCGTAATTGCTTCGTTTATTAAGACATTAACTCGATTACGATGCTGTCCTCGTTTATCTTCAGGTAGTTTTCCCAACGATTTAAGGGAGGCCTTAAAAAATTATAAAATGGCCTTATTTTTTACAGCGTATAAAATGAAGAAAGCTTGACTGCATACTTGATTTTTTCTTTCCTTTCATAGCAAAATACGTGAACGTTTTCGGATTTTCTAGTTTTGAACGGCGGCGATTAACCTTTACGTATTCAATGAAACTCATCATGTATATGTCATGTTCATTTTCGGTCGTCCATTGTAAACGAATTCAAGAAACTGCTGTTTTTCTTCACTACTGAACTGCTGAGTGCAGTTTTTTTACAGACACAGTCACTATTACTGTTAGATTTAGCTGACACCAACCTCTCAGTACTTGTACTCACATAAGATTGAGCAAGTAGTCGCTGTGACGTCTGTTTTTCTTTTTTGTACAAATGGACATTTCTAACACCTCTTCTCTTCTTTTTTAGAGTCTCAGTTTCTGACTCATTATCAGGTGAATCGTTACAGCTACTTTCACTGGACATATTCAAGCTTTAATAATGAAATAATCAAATTTATAGGTTAATAATCTCCACGACGCGACGCTAAACGAATGCAGTCTCAAACACAACAAAGAGCACGTTCAGCAGACCTTACCAAAGCTACCAAAGTTACTGACCAATTGTAACGCAGTATGAAATAAATATCAAGGCGAATTGTGACGTCAGCTACAGTTAAACAGGATAGCTTTCGTTGGTAACATTGTTGAATTGTAGCTGACGTCTCAATTCGCCTTCATTTTTATTTCATACTGACCGACAATTAGTTAGTAACTTTAGTAGCTTTGGTAAGGTCTGCTGAACGCGCTCTAAAATGGCGGCTATTAGATCGCTAGTATCGCGTCCACCACCAATGGCGATCCGATTTTGTTTATCGAAAAGAAAAACCAGGCAAAAAGAAACACTATTTCTATACTCGTACAGTTAGTTGATAGTTGGAAGAAGGGAAAAAAGGAAGGATTTGTTTCCTTCTTCCAACTAACTATTTTTATGGTCGCATGAATCTATACGAGGCGAATGGTTTTTGTTCTTTTCTTCGAACACACAACTAAGCTCTACCTCTAAAGAATGCAAAAGTGTAGAAAAATGAATGTGTCAAAAAGTGGCGTTTATTCCCTTCTTCCAATTGGTGGTTCAGTTATCAGAAGTACATTTATTAAAATTTTTATTCATTTTGTTCTTAATATTTTGTCGCAATTAAACGGCTGACTGTAATAAAAGGTGTCCCAAATAAGAGGAATCTGCTGTAAAATATATAACTTAATATTTTACAAGTAAAAGAAATAACTTAATTTTTTAACTTAATCACCAGGATTGTAAGGAAATCACGCGAATTGAAAATTTCCAGCTTTGTAAATATATCCAACTAAATAGTAGTAATTAATAATTTAGTAACTATTTAGCAATAATTTACTATTAGTTCTAAAGAAAAAAATATTACATTTTAAATTTTTCTTTGAGAGAATTGTGTTTAATTTTTTGTTGGAAATATCAGAAAATCGAATATTTTCTTTTAAAGACAGAAACTAAATTAACTTCTAGAAATTTATAACAATGAAATAACTTTTGACAACTGGAAAGCTAATAAATAAATCATTTTCGTTGAAATACAAAAAAATGTATCAGGAGAAATGACAGTAATCATTTGAGCGATCAAATATCGAGAAAAAAAAAATACACATTTTTTCTTTTTAAATATCAAACAAAGTTCTTGGAATTTTCAGTGAATCTTTTATATAACTGTTAAAAAAAGAAAAATATTTCAATTCTTCTTATGTCGAAAAATAAAATATGCTATAATTTTGGGTTTTTTTATATGAAATAAAAAAAACTACACATTTTGGAAAACATGAATTTATGTAGGATTAATTGTGACATACTCATTTTCATCTGCCGATAACTTGTTCTTTGAGATGCGGTTTATATTCCACTTAGTTATATTTCGGTCCTGAAAATACTAAAATCTCCACATAATGCCTTTTAAAATCTTACACATGAATAGTACCTACTTAAATCTAAAATTCATAAACTAAAATTAAGTATACGAATGTAAACAAACACTGATTTAATAAGCCGAACTGTTTATTCCTTGATCACAACTCTTCAAGTTTTCGCTAAAAGTGCAAGGATTGCAAAGCTGTCTTGCCTACAGATATCTAGATAAATCTGAAGGTTGGTTGGTTAGTTGTTTTTTTTTTCTACGCATGGGGTATAGGCCCTAGGGGGAATACCCTCCGTGGGGTTCGATAAATCTGAAGGATATAGATATTTCGACATATAATTTGTGACTTTTATTTTTTGAACGGGAAATTTTGGCTGAAAAACGCAATCAGCTATATAGAATATAGGGAAATTTACATAAAAAATGCCGGTAAAGTACCTGAAAATTTGAAATATCTCGGCCACGTAGTGAGCTATATTTCAATTAATTTATAAAAATAATTGGGCGAAAATGGTTTTTCCAGAAAAATCTATTTCCATAACCTTAAAAAATGGAAATTTCAAATCTGGTTGTTTAGTGGATTTGTTTATATATAGAATCGTGAAGCAATAAAATCTTCTGTATATATTTTTATTCTTTTTTTATTATGCCAAACATATTTTTGTACGAAAATTATTCGAATTCGTATAAGTTTGTAACATAGTGTTTATATCATTACGAAAAGATTAAAAATCGTTTACGTTAAGAATTTTTTATGCATGTTTTCTTATGAAACATTAAAAGTGTCTATATTTTCACTTTAATAGAAGAAAAAAATTATGATTTTTTTAAAAACTTATTCTGTCTTTAGTAAATCTGTGTACGCTTGAATAATTCAATACAACTTCTTTAAAATTTTAAAGGATTAGATAAATAATTCTCAGTTGATTTATAACGGATAGAAAAAACGAAAGAAATCAGTTTATTACATTTAAATTTATGCACTTTTATTTTAAAGCAGATTTAAATAAACGAGGAACTAAAACAAGAATTAAACGAGGTGGAAAATTATTTAAAGATACTTATTCAATATAAAGATGTATTTAACCTCTTGAAGACAAGTGCGAAATAATGCTTTGTAACCGTAAATAATTAATGTAAGTTAGGAATTTTAAAAGTCAAAAGAATATATATTTATTTAATGTGTTTGTTTTCTTTTTTCATTGGGCAACGAAATTATACAGACAATAAAACCGTATTATTTACGCTCTGACGTATAACTATTAAGAAATATAACTTTTTTTTATTCTGATGAGATTAATTCAGCTTTTATAAAAATTTTAAAATATTTATGTACTCTTATTCAAAGTTAAGCACGATTGAGCAGGCGGTACTCTTGAAATAAATTCAATACAGGGTTTTCATTTTTTTAAAGAATTAAATAATTTTAAATAATCAAATAATATGAAATAGTAACGAATAAAGAAATGTAAGAAGTAAAATACTTGTGTGAATTTTAATCACTATTATGTCAAAGCACATTTTAAAAAGATTTTAAAACATATATTTGGTGAGATTAAAAAAAAATAATTACTGAAAAGATTTATTTTACCGAGACACGCACGAAAAAGTTCTTTAATAACCATTAATAATTAATTGTAGTTTGGAATTTTAAGCGGTGAAAATATTACTTTTTCATTTATTTGGTCTGTTTTCTGTTTCTTTATCATGATGCAACGAAAGTAATCCTTTTTTAATTCTTTGTAATGCTTTCATAAAAAAATATTAAAATCTTCGGATACTTTTATCTAATAATTTACATATAAAAAAATCAGTATTTTCTTAAAATCTTCTCAACTAAAATCTTGTAATGCAATTATTTTACTTAAGGTATAAACGGAATATTTCCATCTTACTGCATAACTATGTTTTATATAAAAAATGCATATTTTGATAAAAGACAAAATATAGTTCAATCCCCCCTCCCAAAGATTTTTATATCAGCATAATTTCAGCATAATTACAGTATGTTTATGACTTTAATTCGTTTTTTTCCCCATATTTCCTTAAATTCTGTTTATTTTAAACATTGCTGGATTCGTTACAAGAATTATTTTGACATTGGACTATTCAATAGCGTAGCAACAACTTGTTGAAATCGTCCTATTTTTAAACCGTTAGAAATTTAATCTAATAACAGTTTATGTAACCCTTTATGCCTCAACCAAAGTACCATTAAAATAACTTCTTATCCCTTTAAGACCGGAGTTTTTTTTTTTTTTTTTTTTTTTTTTTTTTTTTTTTTTGTAGAAATTGAAAGTTTGGGTAATTTCCCCTTATCGATAGGATCGTATTTGATGGAGAAAAAAAATATCATAAAAATTATAATAAATATCCGATGTTATGTTATGCCAAGGGAGGACCGCACAATTGTGTGGGTTCGGCCTTAAAGTAGCTGTTTTGGGGCTAAATCTACACAATTGTGCAGTTTGGGATTATGTGTGAAAATATCTGAAAATAAAAGTTTAAGCAAAAAAAGTTGTTGTTTATTGAGATAATTTTCATCAGCCACAATGAAAATGTTTGAAACATTTTTTTTTTTTAACAGACCACTACGATTTCATTTTCTGAGACGTGCTCAATGCTCGCACCCCTCTGAAAAGCCGTTGACAAATGGTATGCCCTTCACACCATTTGGGTTGTGTCTGATCCTTCAAATTTCCTTTTTTTTTAGTTTTTCCAGGAGTGTTATTTTGTTGAAATACCGATCGAAGTACATAAAACTAGGTCTGAACCAGAATAAGGACTATAGCAGGTCCTAAGCATAGATCCTTGTGGACCAGGTCTGTACTTTACCACTGGTATATTACAAAATTTAAAACTATCCCAGATGTTGCTATTACAGCGGAGTGTGGTTTGTTTTTTATATACTTCTTTTCTGAGGAACGTCCTAAAAAAGGAATCGTCTGCTCATCTATGAAAAGTTTTGCCTGATCTCCTGGTAAATTCAAGCAGACGCTACGGAATCTGTCGAGCATTTGCTGAACTTTCCATAACTTATTATTTATTCCTGGTGGTTTACTTGCTGTGTAGACAAAATCGAATGAATTTATCAAACTTCAAAATCTATCTCGTTGTATGCATATAACTCATATAAAACTTATAAATCATATATGGCATCTATAACTCAGAGCAGAAACATACAGTTCGTTGCATATGCTTATTATATATCCAACTAGAAAGGTAGCCCGTCAAAAATGACGGAAATTTAGATATAAAGATATATACAACTCATGTGCAAGAATATGAGTTTTCTCATTTGTTCCGCAGTGATAGATGAAAATAACACATTTTAAGAACGAAACACATTTATGAAAAACTGTGTACAGTAGAAGACCACTAATCTGCACAATTCCAAGTTTTCTGCAGATTTTTGCGGTCATGTCTATTCAGTCTTTGTTTACATTTTTTTAAATTCATATATTGGACAATTTAGATTATTAAACCTTAAAAATAAATAAATTACACACTTGAAATAAGGTAAAAACTATTAAATTATCGTACACGATTTCATAAAATGGTATTATATGGTATTATATGTGTGTGCTTCACGATCTTGGTTACGACTTTGGCGAAATTGGCTGCAACTTGTCATAATTCTAATAGTGTGGGCCTCTATAACAAAAAAGTAACCAGTTTTTAGTAAAATTTCTGATATAAAGTAGTTTTCAAAAACTTGTGTAAAATTGCAGGCCGTTCTCATGTTATGCCAGTCCTGGGAATAATATTTCTAACACTGAAGAGTTTCCATGTATATGTGGAATTTAGAAAAGCTTCTCCAAAAGAAAGGTCCTGAAATGACATTGTAATTCTTCTAACTTCAAAGTTTAATCGGGCCCTGATGTTGTTTACTGAAATCTAATAAATACAGTTATTTTTAATATTACAACAGAATTAAACAGCTAAACTTATTTAACTTAAACTCGCTGTTACTTCCAGATGTTATTTTTTAGTATTAAGAAAGAAAATTATTTAAATTTTTCTAATTATGCACATTTAATTTTTTTTTCCGTCTTTAATAACTAAATAATGAAAAAATATGCTTTTGTTCTGATCTCATAAATACGACAATAAAATAATGTAACTAAGAGACATTGCAAAATTAAATCTTTGTGATTTCAAACCATAAACAAATGATACCGCCACCATTTTACATACTATGACGTCATTAGAATATTGTCCATTGATTGTTGGAGAACTTACTTTGTGAATGATTACCTCAATGATTTAATATTTTTTACGATTCACGATGAATGATTCACTTGTGTTTGTTTAGGTTTATGGAATGAGATATTAAGCCGTGAACCCCATTTCAATTAAAGTTATCCAAAGATGGTACAGATGTCATATTCCCATATTGGCACGATTTTTTTCTGTCGCCAATATCATATAGGCAACAGGTACTTAACTTGCGCTAAAGTGTCGTTATTTTGCTTGATGTGGTAACCCGGATTATGTTGTTTATGCTGTTGATGTTTTCGCCAAATTGGCAACCGAAAAAAATTGCGCCAATATGGGGCGAATATGACATCTGTTCCCCAAAGATATATGTATTTTTAATCGAAATTAAAAACAATGCTTTAATCTCGAAATAAAATGTTTTAGTTTGTATAATTGGTTATTTCTGTTAATTATTTATATAGGTACTTTTCCATTATAGCGCATTTTTAAAAAAAAGCTTTGCGTAATTCGGGCATCAGAAAGTGAGATATATTGCCAAAATATACAGCTATGAAAACAAATCTAATGAACTTTTATTTTTGTTTATATATGCACTTATATACATAAAAAAATCGTTTCTAAATATATATAATATTTTTTATATACAAATTACGACACAGATTTCAGATATGAAACGGGATACCTATGGCGCTAAAATGGTGTTATTTTGCCGGCTATTGTTTTTTATTTATTAATAAATTGTTTAGACACAGATGTCATATTCGCCCCATATTGGCGCGATTTTTTTCTGACGCCGATTTGGCGAAAACATCAACAGCATAAGCAACAACATCCGGGATACCATATGAAGCAAAATAACGACACTTTGGCGCCGGTTAAGTATACATTGCGTATATGACATTGGCTTCAAAAAAAAATCGCGCCAATATGGGGCGAATAGGACATCTGTGCCATTGTTTATTTACTTTTATTTTCTGTTTTTAAATTATATGAACTGTTTTGTTCTACAGTTATTATTCAAACTTTTATTTATTTATAGTTATTTCCTTTTCAAAATGATAGCAAATAATTTAAAAATATATAAGTAACTGGTATTCGAAAGCGAGATTTCTGCCGAATTGGCGTCAGAGAAAAATCACGCCAACCCTGATGCGTATATGACATCTGTGCAAAAAATACTTCTGTTTCTTTATAAAAATGGTTAAATAGTTTTTTTTTACATTAAATAAATTGTATACATATGCAAAAAATTGCTTGTGAGTATGAAGCAGTAAATAGGTTGTCAGAAAATACGTTGGCAAACTTCTTTCTCGCCAAGAAACTTTTCTCCGAAGTATTGTACGTACATAAGTAAAGATTGCTAGAAATGCATTTTTAATTATGATATGCGCTTTTATGTTTCACTACATTTATGCATACTATACCGTGTGTATAAATGCTACAGTTCATATGCAGGGCTACACAAAAGAATTCGTAAGGGTTTCTGAGTATGAGAATAAATTGCTTAAATGTGGTTTTTAAAGGAGTTATGCAGTTTTACGCTGAACTGCATTTAGATTACTAAGAAATGTTTGTAGAATATAGATAAAATGATATACAGGGTCACGCAAAGAACTGGATACATAACCGTCTATGGATGATAATATCTGGAAATATGATTTCAGTAGCTTTAAGAGTAGCTTAAATTAAATTTTAGCTAAATAGTGGCATGTAATAACGGTACTATTGCTATGGACGGTAACTGCTGAAATCAATTTTTTAAAAAAATTATGCGTTTTCTAAAATGTTTACTTAGTTATCTTATTTACCTTATTTCCCTAAATAACGAAGTTTTGTTAAAGCATTCAGGATGTGTTGGAAAGTGTTTCATATTCTATGCTTAACGCATGATTTTTCTTTCTTCTTTAGTCTTATTTTGCATTTATTTTATTCTTAATTTTTAGTCTTATACTGCTTTATAGAAACTTTGGCACAGTTGTCATATATACCCCATATTGGAGCGATTTTTTCCGACGCCAATTTGGCGAAAACATCAACAGCATAAACAACAACATCCGGGTTACCATATCAAGCAAAATAACGATACTTTGATGACAGTTAAATACCCGTTGTGTATATGACATCTGTGCCGAAACTTTAAAATTTAATGTTTAAACTCTTCGCTCCACTCACCTTGCATATAGTATAAACTATAACACAGATAGCGCAAAATAATATACAGTTTGATACTTTTCCACTGTAGGGGCTTTGGCATTTTTAAAAAAAAGTTTGGTGAAATTTGGGCATCAGAAAGTGAGATTTGGGTACTTTTCCGTTATGCGGATACCATTGTCGCCAAGCGTAATAGTTGGCGCAAAATGAAAGTCACGTGAATTAAGGCATTTGAAAAATAAAAGAAAAAATATTGTCGTACTAAAGTGAGCATTTAAAAAATATAACATTTGAAAATTCCAGACTTTTACGAACAATTTCATTAAATCACAAATATATACTTAAAATAATTGAACACATAACTGTTATAAAATAAAGCAATAAAATAAAACTCATATTAAACTGCTGGCATAAAATTACAAATATCTTTTAGCATTTTGAAATAATTGGCGCATTAGCATACATGGTACTTTTCCGTTATACGGACAGCATGCTAAAATGTCTGCTAATGCGCCAATTATTTCAACCTTGATCGTAGATTTTTATTGTAAACCATGCGAAACATTGTGATTTGTTATTTATGAAACGTGAATCACGTGAATGATTGTTGTTTAACCTTAACCTTGGAAAGCTTTTTAATCTGCTATTAATCGAATTAAAAATGCTTTTTTTTTTTTATAAAGTTGTAGTTTACTTTTACTGCTGATGCTGAGATGGATTTTATCATTTGGCAATTACCAGATGATGAGAAAGTTGTGATAAAACTGTTTCAGGAATTTGGAATTCTGCATAATAAAAGATTGTGTTCAAAAAATCATGAAATGAAATTATGGATGAGTTCTGGAAATCCGAAATTGAGTTGTAGCTTACGATCATGCGAAGAAAGCGTAGAAATACGACAAAAAAATTGGTTTAAAGGATCGCGGGTGACTTTCCTTAATGCTTTGAGGTTTATATATTTATCGTGCAAAGAGTTGACATCGATTGAGTTTTGTGAGCTGCTACTTGATATGAACCACAACACAACAGTGGAATGGAATAGTTATTCGAGAGAAGTTTGTGCAAATGCTTTATGTTCTCGACCAAATAGAAAAATCGGTGGACCTAATAAAATTATAGAAGTAGATGAAAGTCATGTATTATTTATACAGATTGTTGGAAAGGATATAAAATAGATGAACTGCTATGTGCTGGTTATGATCATTTCACAGTAAATCACAAATACAATTTTGTCGACCCTAATACTGGATGTCATACTCCAAATGTTGAAAGATTATGGGGCATCGCAAAATGGCGCAACAAAAGACATCGGGAAGCTGTTCGTCATCATTTAGAGTCGTATCTCATAGATTTTATGTGGCTACGCCTTCATTCAAAAAATGAAATGTTTACTGCAATGCTGAAAGATATTTATAATTTTATGGCAGCAGTTTAATATGATTTTTTATAATATTACTTTATAGTATAACAGTTATTTGTTCATTTATTTTAAGTATATATTTGTGATTTAATAAAATAGTTCGTAAAAATTTGTAATTTTCAAATGTTATATTTTTAAAATGCCCACTTTACTATCGAGAATGTTTTTTCTTTTATTTTTCAAATGTTTCAATTCACCTTATTTTCATTTTGCGCCAACTATTGCGCTTGGCGACAATGCTGTCTGTATAATGGAAAAGTACCGCATACATTTTGGCATGGTGTCCGTATAACGGAAAAATATTGAGAATTGTTGTCAAATCATATAAACAGCTATGAAAACAAACTTGATGAGTGTTTTTTTATATGTTTATTTTATATGTTTATTTTATATGTATATTATTTATGTTTTTATGTACAAATTACATCTGTTTCTGTATAAAATTAGAGAAACGGCTTTTTTAATCGTATAAATAAATCGTATAAATATCGAAAAAAAAATGCATGTG
This sequence comes from Maratus speciosus, assembly GCA_963932465.1. Taxonomy (NCBI): domain Eukaryota; kingdom Metazoa; phylum Arthropoda; class Arachnida; order Araneae; family Salticidae; genus Maratus; species Maratus speciosus. The sequence continues at coordinate 196,156,990 of OZ010789.1, forward strand.
TATATAAAATGAAACAGTGGATAGGTTCCGGGAAAATGTTGCCAAATTTCTTTTTTCGCCAAGGCACTTATACTGGAAAAGTACCTAAAGCACATTAAAATCGCGCAGTTAGGTATATAAAATGAAACAGTGGATAGGTTCCGGGAAAATGTTGCCAAATTTCTTTTTTCGCCAAGGCACTTATACTGGAAAAGTACCTAAAGCACATTAAAATCGCGCAGTTAGGAGCTCATACAGTACAGCGTCGTCTATTGGCGTTTATTTTATTAGTAGCATCGGATGGAAGATGTAAAGATGTACTTTAAATTCTCACCCATAGATTTTGAAAAAATATCTTAAAAGAGCGGAGTTTAAATTAAATTTTGGTGACCTCCTTTATGAAAGATTAATAGTTATAAATGGGAATTTCACCAAATCAGCCAGCTATTGCCAAGTTGGCCAACATTTGGCGCTACTGTGGTAACCCTGCATTAGTATTTTTCAACAATTACTCATTTCAATGAGGTGGTCCTACCGGAATCGTGAGGGACACACAGAGACTTGGATTTTATATAAATAGATACTATAGATTTTAAATAGAAATCATGAATAGTACGAACCTATTAATTTAAAATCAATACGCTTTAAAAATGCAATTAATAAAAAATAAATTGCTAAAAACGTAAGTTTAAAAAAAATCCCTTAACAATAAAAATTTTATATATTAGGAACTGTATCTATTTTGGAAATGGTAAATGCCGGATCCGCACAATTGCGTGAGTCATTTGTTTTTCAACTTTTGTAAAGCCTAGTTAAATTTATCAAAGACAAAATCAGTTAAAATCATGAATAAAGTATATGAAAAGAAAAGTTAAACCTAAGCAAACACTACATAGGGGAGAATAGCCTAATTTGGACCACTTCGCTTATTTTCCGATGTAACTCACTTAATTTTTGGTATACCTGAAAAATAGCACTACACGAGGTCAATCAATTCATCCACTAACTAAATAAAACTTTAGATCATTTTCTTTTTGAAAATCTTAAATTTTATTTTAATTTGAAAAAATTGTCAAAAGTGGTCCAAATTCAGCAACTGGTCGCCTAAGTTGAACCACCAGTCTCCTAAATTGGACCAAATAAAATCAGGTTGTTTTAATGACTAGGGAATATAACTAATTTTCTTAAAAGCAAAGTTTGCGGTTACTAAAACAATCAAACAAAATAACAGCAATGAAATATAATGAAATCAAATATCTGAAAATAAGTGTAATTGTTTTAAATCAAAATGTATTCAAAATATAAATCAAAGTTATCAGTAATTAAGAATAGAAATTATGAAACTAATTGCCAGTTACTTGAATATCGTTTAAAGAGTGATGCAAAGCTTACACATGAATTTCATTTATTGATTTTAATTTCCAGCTCTCACAACTTGGAACCGTTTTTGGCAATATGAACATTGAATCAGTTCTGCTGTTTTATTTTCTTACAAATCAGGCAAAACCAATCATCACTATTTAGATTTTTCTTTTTAGATCCTGAATTATTAGACTTTTTTTTTTTTTTTTTGCAATAGAAGTTTTCTTTACATTATGATTGTAGTTCTCCCCTTTCATCATTTCCTTGATAATTGCATTACGCCTATTTTTTAAAACTTGATGTTCTATTTGCTTTTATGCTGTGATAGCTCCCTTTTAGTCGATTTTTTGTGTTTTTTTTTTTCATTTCAAGGTTCACTTTATATGGCGAAGATGTTAACACAACTATTTTTTGACTCCCTCTGTACTTTTTTAAAACTAAATTTAGCAAAGGATATAATATTTCTAATGATTTTTTGGCTTTTGGGGAGGATTTGTAGCTACAGCCTTATTGCAGGTCAATTTCTTCACAACTTACTCTCTCCTTTTTATTTCCTATATCTTCAACAGCTTTTGCTTTCACATGTTTTTTTTTTCTTTTCAGACAACTTGTCCGTGTTTTTTTGACATTTTTAACATTATATTATAAAAGTGTTTAAAAAAATACGCTCTATTGAAAAATACGCTACGATTAATTATGCGCAAACATTATATGTTCAACAGTATTGAATTCACCCCCCTCCTCCCAGAAGGTTTGTGCAGTTTTATGAGTTTTAATCGCAAAAAAGTGTAATTCCTCCCTCCAGAACTGTAAAAAGTCTTCCTAACTTTCCCAGAACTGTAAAAAGTCTTCCCTTCCTTAGCGAATCGCAAATATCCTCCAGGGAGAAAATGTTTGAATCCAACTCTGTAAACCAAATACGCCGTAGGAATAAAATATTCAAAGAAAATAAATACAAATACATACAAGATAAAAGGAATTGCAAACAAAATTTATTGCATAAACATGTAAAAATATTTTTTTTTGTTTATATAGGCCATACTGTATATAAAAAAAACTTGCATTGAGATAGTAATCCATTATAAAATATTAAAAAAAATTTTAAAAATAGTGTACAAAGTGTACCGTCCTCGAAATTCATTACTTAATTTTCAAAATTTATTATCGCATATCTGGTCCAATTTAAGCAACTTAAAATGGTCCAATTATGGCGACTGCGCCATTTTTTAAAACACATAATTTCAAGACCAAGAACAAAAACGAAATCAAACAAAGCCGCGTGAGAAATATGCGCAATTAACTGATGAATTTATATATGTATATGAAAAACATAACAACTTACCTTAATTTTAAAGTATTCACTTACGTTTAGTAGGAAAAAAGTAGATCAAAACAGCTAACTTTAGGTTTTTTAAAATTGTCTGAAAATACCACGTGGTAGGCGGTTGCTTCTTCTAATCGTGAGTGGCGTCATTCTGATGTGTAGGATTTCAGCAGTAGATGGCGTCTCTTCCTGTAATTAACGGCAGAATGGCTACGGTCCAATTAAAGCGGCGGTTTAAATTAGGCTACTCTCCCCTATTATATTTAAAAGAAATAGCGACAGTACATACTTTTTGTCTATTTCCGTCAGATGATATAGGGTCATTCCATGTCAGTTCAGGCAGGCATGTAACCCACCACCACATATTTTGATGAAACTGCGTGTGTTTGTTCCTATTATTAAGATACGATCACCAGTATTTTTTTTTTTACTCCTTGGTAAAATAGTTTCTGTGAAAAAAAATTGTGAAAATTTTGAAAAACTGCTGTCAGTTGACACTCTTGACTGCTCGGTTCTCAAATGTATCATGACATAAATATAATCATATTTCCATATATACTCTACAAATCATCTTCAAATAATTTATGCATAATATTTAGGGTACCCAGTTTATGAAAAAAAAATGCTGTTACGCTTATAACATTTTAAATGTGTCTTTAAAAATGTTTAAACTTTGAAGTGGTGAATTTTTTATGAAAAATAATGCATTAACAAAAAAAGCATTATCGACAAAAGGCGGTATTTTTATTAAATTTATTTTTTGTGGGGGATATACTTAAATGTGTCCTTTACCTGATTCTGAAATAAAAATAGTGAGATTTTGGGTGTTTTTAGTAGTATTTCCTATTTTAAAATATTTTGAGGCGTATTTCAAATCAAATCAAGCAGAGTCATTCCATGTCAGTTCCCCTAAGCCATTTAATTCACCGTCACAAATTTCAATGAAACTGTTTATGTTTATAGCTCATTTTAAGACGTAATCACCTTTAATTTTCTTGATTTTCTTCTAAGTAAAATATTTTTTAAGATAAAAAAAATCTAGATTTTGAAAAATTTTTTTAAATGATTTTAATGACAGTTCTATATTTAAAGACTGCATAAAAAAAGTCATTACAATATAAAATCACTAAATAAATTTCAAATAATGTATATGCAACAAATAATGTAGGCAGATTATTATTTATTGTTGTTTGTCATGTTTAAACACTAAGGGTGTGTTTAATCTTGTGAATTTTTAAAATCAAGAATTTTGTGAAAAATAATGTGTTAATCAAAAATTTATTATTAACCGAAGTCAGGGTGTTATTACTTTTCTTAATTGTACGTAAAAATATCTTTTAAATAGTTATAAAATAAAAATAGTGAAAATATGAGCAATTTTAACAAAATTTTCATAACATGTGAAAGTTTAATGATAAATATTGAAGCTAAATGATGTACTATAACGACTACGATATCGTGTACTACTACTCTTGCTTAAATATAATACATACAATAATAAAATAACAAATTTTATTTACAGCAATAAAAATTAAATTAAATAGTACCAGTTCCTTTACCAACACTACACAGCTCAATTGCCGACTTAAAATCAACAGCCCACTCTTATTAAAAAATACTTTCATTTGTTCAAATAATAAATAAACTACATTTAAAAATCTTAATACCAACTTATTATCTTAAGACGATAATAATAACTAAACAACACAATGAATTTATAAATCAGCTTTTAATTGAAAATACATGAAATGGTTGCTTTAAATGTTGTTGTTCATCGAGTCAATCAAAAAAAATAAAAAAAAATAGTGAACCTAATATGCTGACTGCAATGACACTTCTAACAAAACTGATTAATTCATGACCATTTGCCATCGAACCCGAAAGCTCCAAAAGAAAAAATCAGCTGTAGTGTAAATGTGACATTCTCAGTTGTTGGGATAGGAATGTCTGTGAAATTTTCACTTGTACTTCATTAAAATATAAACATGTACGCTTTCTTCATTGATTCAATTTAAGTAAAACAATTATAAAATGTTGTTGTCATTACACCAGATGTTAAATTTTTCGTTACATACTATTAGATAAATTCTTTACTTTTAGATATTATTGACATAATATCATAAAATTTACCATATGTATTCCCTATAAGTGTATAAACAATATATATGCTTTATTAAACATAAGTGAATACTTTTTAAATAATTTATTTGAGAACAGGGATATATATACACACATATATATACATATATATATACGTTGAAAATCCATCTTTCAGCAATATTGTGATGAAATAAATCAAATTGCATATCATAAGAAACTGAATAAAGTTACAAAATACATGTCATTAAGTTTTAAGTAATTTTTTAGATATAGTTATTTGAAAGGTATAAAAATAATGGATTATGCATTTTTTGCATATTTTTAAAGCACAATATGTCAAAATTTTTTTCAAAAAGTGAAATTTGGTATTTTTTTCAATATCAGCAGCTCAATGCTAAATTTTCAATATTAGCAGACAAATATGAATTTTAAGATTAGGAGTGTCATTTTGAAAATTTCTGTTGGGCAGTGAGGAGCTAGTGATTTTTCTCTTTTTGGAAAGGGATAATTGCTCTTCGCTCCAGAAGTTTTACTAGAAAACAATATTGTTTATTTTTTTTCCAAGAAGAAACGAACATAAAAGATAATTTGAAAAATAAAATAAATGTATAAATAAAAATATTTCCAGAGATTGGATAAATTTTACATCTGAAAATATTGATCATTTTAAATATGATTTAAATACTACTAAAACCAACCAAAATCCCACTATTTTTATTTCAGATCCAGTTATAATGTAGTATTATGTACAACTTAAAATTAAAAAATTAGTCATAGAAACTCCGCCTCTGATTGATAAAGCTTTTTTAATAATTTCATTATTTTTTTAATAATTTCATTATTTTTTTAATAATTTCATTATTTTTTTAAAAATATTTTTGATTTAAAAGATTATACAATTTTTTAGACACATTTAAATATTTTTTAACATAACAGCAATATTTCTTTCATAATCTACATACTTTATTTACCTTGCTTAAATTATTTGAAGAAGATTTCTTTATTAGTTATTGAAATATGATTTTATGTATAAAATCAGGCCTTTGAAAATTGAACAATCATTAATGGCAACTCGTGGCAATTTTCCAAAACTTTGATATTTTTTTCTCATATTTTCAATGTTTTTCTTTTATAACCATTTAAAAGATATTTTTACGTACAATTAAAAAAAAGCAATAACACCCTGCCTTCGGTAAATAATAAATTTTTGATTAACACATTCTTTTTGACAAAATTCTTGATTTTAAAAATTCCCAAGATAAAAGAAACTCTTAGTGTTTAAACATGACAGAAGACAAGAAATAATAATCTGCCTACATTATTTGTCACATATACATTATTTGAAACCTATTTAGTGATTTTATATTGAAATGACTTTTTTTTAATGCAGTCTTTGAATATAGAACTGTCATTAAAAAAAATAAATATATTATTTCAAATTTTTGATATTTTTTTATCTTGAAAAATATTTTACTTAGGCTCAAGAAAATTAAAGGTGATACGTCTTAAAATGAGCTATAAACAAACCCATTTTCATTGAAATTTCTGGCAGTGAATTAAATGGCTTAGAGGAACTGACAAGGAATGACTCTGCTTGATTTGATTTCAAAATGCGCCTCAAAATATTTTAAAATAGAAAATACAACTAAAAAACACAAAATCCCACTATTTTTATTTCAGAATCAGGTAAAGAACACCTTTAAGTATATATCCTACAAAAAATAAATTTAATAAAAATACCGCCTTTTGTTAATAGTGCTTTTTTTGTTAATGCATTATTTTTCATAAAAAATTGACCACTTGAAAGTTTAAATATTTTTTAGACACACTTAAAATGTTATAAACGGAACAGTATTTCTTTTTCATAAACTGGGTACCCTAAATATTATGCATAAATTATTTGAAGATGATTTGTAGAGTAGATATTGAAATATGATTATATATATGACATGCTACATTTGAAAACCGAGCACTCAAGAATGTCAACTGACAGCAGTTTTCCAAAATTTTGACAATTTTTACTCAGAAACTATTTCACCAAGGAGCAACAAAAATACACTGGTGATCATATGTTAATAGTAAGAACAAACACACGCAGTTTCATTAAAATCTGTGATGGTGGGTTACATATTGATATTTTACTGCCTGATTTGATGTGGAATGCCCCTATAGTCTTTTTAAAAGCAGAAAATCCAAGCCTGTATTGTAGTTGGTGCCTACTAGTTGTATCTTATCAAAACATCTGAAGCCAATTAACTCATTTAAATGTGCAATTTTTTTTTTAACTCCCACAAAAACAAGAAATAGTCATTATCTTTTACTTTAGTATCACTCGCAAAATTTTGCGGGTTAGGGCTTAAAGGGATATAAATTTCATTTAATACATTGTTTTGGAGTAATACTGTTTAGAATGAGTTACAGATACTTTAGTTCATCTTATTCCAAAAGCATTAGAGGTTGAACAAAACAGAAATATTTTTAAAAGGTTGATTTCTTTTCAATTTGCATATCTTCAGCTTTCTTGACGTTGAAACATTGTGCGTGAAAAGTTTCAGTTCGGAATTATTCCTATATTTCTATTGTAAGATTATTATATTTGTGCATTTCCTAATTCTAAAAAATACAAAAAAAATATTTTAAATAAAAGATTTGATTGAAGTTATAAATATTGCACAAAATCCCTATAAATACAAATTTAATTAATCAATTTTAATTCGCAAAACCCTTTTAAAATTTATTAAATGATTGTGTAAATCTTCTAATGTAGTTTTTAAAAAAATCTATAAAAATGCTTAGAAGATGACATTATTACGAATTCATAATTTGAGACATAAAGGGTTAATGTATATATTTTTATTTCAATATTTGTTTTCACAATTAGATGGTTTTGTACGCAAAATAACTTTTCCTTAACCTTAAATTACATTCTGTCAGTCATACCAACTTTCTGTTATATCCATCAAGGATTAAGTCTCGATTCTGCCTTTTGAAGCTCTACTGTTGTTTCAAATAATCCAGAGTAAAAAAAAAAAAAAAAAAAAGACAAACATTTCTTTATCTAGGAAAATATAATTTAACCACGGAAGAAAATTTATTATAATCTCTTCCTAGTTACCCTTGATTTCGAAAACCGTTCCTTTATCTTTAGATGTTCATATTAGAGTTGATATGATGGCCACGAGATAATATGGTTACTTTCCTAACGAAATAAAATTTTACAGTTTAATATTTCAAAAAATTTGAGAATAGGAATAAATGTCTATCTCCAAGTAAGTGAATTAACTTTCTTGAAATAAACGTTTGAAGAATTTGTCAGTAACTTTGAAGCTCCAATCCAAAGAAGTAACTATCCAGATTCTCTTCTAAATAGTTTCAACCTAACTATGAATTATTTTATATAAGTTTGAGAAACATTAGATTAAAAAAGGTATTATTTTCGTTGTGAAATGCATATTTTTAAAATAAAATATTATGCAGGAAGTAACTACTATTTTAAAATAGCAAAAAGAATTGTTATAAAAATGTCAATAAATTTTAACTTTAACTTTTTAAAGAGGAATTTTAGCATTCTACTTATTTATTTGCTTAAAAACTTTCATTTCCAATATTTTGAATTTTTTTCATTAATAGCAGCTAATAAAAATTAGAATAACAATAATAAATTTGAAATAATGGTATTACTGTACAATTGGTTTTGCAAATGAACTAAAGCACATGAAAAAAAACTGCAGTGTGTCCGAAAAGCCTCTGACACATTTTAAAATTCAATATAAAAGTGAGTAATTGTCATACAGGTGTGCGGTTTGGACTAAAATGCTGCTCACGATGAACATTTTTCTTCAACCGAATAAATTATTAGTTCCAAATATCGATCATAGATGGCGGCGCATGTCCGTATGTTAGGTTACAAACATGCAGGCTCTTTTTTTTTCAGATTATGGTTTCTACGCAATTAATTTTTTCCTTGGTTTTCTTTGGATGTCTTTTCTGAAAACCAGAGAAAATGATTTTTGAAACCAAACATAGGAAAAAGTGGCAAAATCTGTGATCGAAGTTTGGAACTAATTATTTTCATTCACTTGAAGAAAACTTTTCATTGTGAGAAGTATTTTAATGCAAACCGTACTCTCGTACGACAATTACTTGAATTTATATTGAATTTTAAAATGTGTCAAAAACTTTTGGGACACGCTGTATATTCGGTTGGAAAAGTTCAAACTGTACTTGCTTTCATTTATGTTTCAAGTGGTCTAATGATTATTTTGCGCGAAATTAATCAATAATCAATATCAAAGTTACTTTTAACAACGAAATAAAAATGTAGAGTTTATTTATTTATTTTTTTTTAATCTGATAATAGGAAGAAGTGCTCATCTCCGATTAAATGGATTAACTTTCCTGACAATCATTTTTAAAGAATTTGTCACTAACTTTCTTAAAACTCCAATTCAACGAAGTACTAACTGTCCAGATTGTATCCTAAATAGTTTCAGCGTAACTATGATTTTTTTAATAAGTTCCTTTATACGAATCACAAAAATTATATTGAAAAAATAAACTATTTTTGTTATGAAATTCATTACTAGTTTGAATATGAAGTATTATGCAGAAATTAACTAATATTTTAAAATATCAACCAGAATTGTTGTAAAAATGTAAATAAAAACTTTTTCCGATATGTCTGATTTGTTGTATTATCATTATTAAAAGCAAATAATAAAAATTAAATTAACAATAATTAATTTCAGTAATTGCATTACTGTACAATTCATTTTATAATTGAACTAAAGCATATAATTAAAAAATATATACATTCGGGGGGATAAGTGCGATCTGCACCTGCTTACATTTATTTTTCAAGTGATTTGATATAATGTTTTGCGAAAATGGGCGTGCTATATAGTATTTTACGCCACAGTAGTTAGGCGTTAGGCTTTTACAAATAGACAATATTTCATAACAGTAATAAAACACATATGGGTGAAAAAAATGTTTTATGCCCTTTTCCCTTTTTTTTTTTTTTTTTTTTTTTTAGTATGAGTTATTACCAAATATAATTTTTTCTGTGTATATGTGTATACAACATATATAAAACCAGTTCCATCATAGCTAAATTCATAGTTAGGATAAAAATACAATCAACTGAAAATGCCTTAAAAGTTCATATTCTAACCTCTGTTACTGGACAACATCCACTCAATTTACAGCATTTATATTTCTATGAAAATGCTATTTCAAGTGTATTATATCTTTATTAGTGTACTAGACTTCAATATGTAATTTTATATTCAAAAGAATACTGTACTAGGGATCAATTTATATAACAATATGTAGGATCTGTTACTTGTATTTAACATTTCAGTCAAAATTTTCAGTTCCATGTACTAAATATACTATTAAATGGTCAAATAGTTTTAGTATATTGAAAGAACATATGCCTTTTGATGTTTTGGGACCATTTTTCACGAGCTACTCATATACAACAAGAAAAATAGAGAGAAAAAGTGTGTGTAACAGAAATTATATATAGTAACTGAGGTTACAATTTTGTAGCAGAAGTTACACTGAGCAGCACAAAATAGACAGTAAGAAGTTTATTTACATTATTCTAAAACAATGACACGCTGAAGCATTTTTATGGATTGTTATTATGCATATGAATTTTAAACTAGATTTTTGATAATGTTTCTACATCTGTAATAAATATGTAGTAACAGAAGTAACAAGTAGAAGATGTTACATTTAACAAAGAAAAAAATTGTATTTTCTATAGTTTTATAAAAAATATCTAAATGTTTTTTAAATTAAATTAACGTAATATAATAAAAATAAGACTTTAATTAAAATGACAATATTTAAATTTAAAATTTATGTAACAGAGGTTACAAACAGAAAACACACTAACCTGGAATTCAGATGTTTCAGCTTAATGACTACATGTTTGCGAAACAAATTCAAAATGGCTGTAGCATACCTTTTCTAATATTTTTATCAACATGTAAGGTTAGTAGTACCCTCTGTTTGGGACAATGGAAGTCATTTATTTGGTATGAAAAGTCATAGTAACAGAGGTTACAATTTCAGTGTACAGAATTTAATCTTAAAGTATAAGAATAAAAAATAAATATTTTAGTGTTTCGAGCCTAACTAGCTAAAATACTAGGTTTTATAATTACAAAAAAAACCACTCTAAATAGTGATTTTAAATATTATTAGTTAAAACCTTAAATTGAAACCATGTCTAATATTAAGTGGACTGACTGTTTTTTTTTAGTCAAAATTATTTAAAATGGTTAATTTAAAGTAAAAAAATAACTTTTTAAGCATTTTTTCTAATGAAGTCTTTACTGGTTATTTTAATGGAAGCAGAAAAATAAAAAGAGTTCTTTCCCATTTTATCCAGAAAAAAAAATCGATTTGTAGACATGAAAAGGACATATTATTTTGTTTCGCCCATATTACAAAAGCATTAATATATATCGGGTAGTAATGATTTAATTTAAATAAATTTGGACTATATGTAAGTGTAAAATGGAAGAAATATCATGTTTGTCACAATTTCATAATCAAAGTAAGCTATAATTGGATTATTAAATTTCAATCTAGAAAGGTTAATGAATTTTGATTTTTAAAAAGGTGGACAATCAAGCACATTTTCCAGCATTTAATTTATTCAAAGAATGAGGCCATTAAAAAATTGTTTGAGTTATAAAAATGCAAACAAATAATAGTGTGCCTATTATTAATTCTTTAATATTAGTATTAAAAAACTGCTATCAGAAAAGTTATAAATTTATGGTTTAATCATAGCTTCAAAAATCGAAATAAAAAAGTTTCCGATTGAGTTTAAATAAACTATAATGCAAATTTTAGGCAACAAACGTAAAATTGAGCCATACCTGACGAAAGAAAAAACTAATTTTTGTACACAATTGTATGCAATTCTAAACTTTCTATACATAAAATTTGTTCATATGCAGATACCTTTCGCAGGAAATATTCCATAGTTACGCATATAAGCTTATCTTGAGTTACACATCATGCTTATGATATACATGCATAATAACTCATTAATAAAAATATTTTTTTTTAATTTTAAAACAGCGTGTTTTCCTCTGAAGTAAAGAAAAAATCAATATATTTTAAAAACTATAAAAACACACTATCTAAGTGACGACCGGCATGAGAAATATTAGAGTTTCTAAAGTTGTTCTTGTGTAAATTAGAAGTATCTCTGATTGGGCTCTATATGGTAATTGCAGCGTTATTTTATTTTTGTTTTATTTTGGGAATAGGTAAAGGGTAAAAAACAATGCTACAAAGACAAGAAAAGGCACGCACAAGAGCTCAGTATGACATATTTCCGAATCTAAAAGCAATCCATAAAGTGTCTTTTACTGTAGCTCAGTATTCTTTTTAACTTTGACAGGAAGAGTTGTATATTGATAAAATGTTACTGTCAATTCGACCACAAATACACTTTTAATCTGATATCTGAGTATTCTCTGAATATTATGCATATTTCTATCGTTTCTATGGCTGTTATATCCTTTGAGGTTTGCCTAATAGACATCCAGAAGAAATAGCGAACAGATTTTTCTATTATATTTACGTTAGAAGGGCATATATAATCTGGCAATAAATCCAATCCCCATATCCGTAGTACCTTTTCCGTTAATTTATATATATATGGGTTGTACCTGTTTATATCTCTGTGAATATACATCTACAAGGAAGTAACTGCGCATGTGTTCAGTTACATGTAATTTATTCCAGTATTTACGAAGGTTGAGACGTTAAAAATTTAAGAAAACCAGTAGGTAAAGTTCCAAATCAGTGAACAAAATTATTTTATATTACGAAATGACATAAGTATATTTATAGAACTCTTGTCGTATGTTATTGGAAGTTAAAAATTTAAGGGCAAGCACAAGCGGCTGAATAATATGAGATAGCAATTTAATAGAAATTACTCCAACAGTTAAAATGACATGTTGTCTTTTTATATACGTCAGAATTAATTTAGGCATCCAAAGTTTTAAAGTTATTGCAAAACGTGCATGAAAAACAGAACGAAATTTTAGCGATTGGAATCTTTTTTAGTAGATTGGTATCTCAATTTCATCAGCCACTTCTGCTTGCATTTTAATTTTAAATTTCTAAAAATATACAGAACGCGTTCCATAAATACTGCTTTGTCGTAATAAAGAATAAGCTTGTCCAATTATTTTGAAATATAACTACTGCTTTGCTTAAATTCTTAGCCTATCAGCTTCTCCTATTCCTAAATCAATTGTACATATCTGAGAGCATACACAGTTACATTTTGTGGAAGACTTTTTTTCAAGATGAGGCTGAGCATTAACTCTGAACACATAACAATCATCACCAGAAACAAGATCAAACAGAGAATCCGTTATCATGAAACAATGTAATACGGTGTATGAGTAACTACTTTCTTTAGACTGTTTGTAATGGAGCTGCGTTGTTCCACTTAATAAACCTTTTTTTATTGGTACATAATCTTGAGGCTTTCCCGCTACTAATATCACTGCCTTATAGAAGAAATATTTAAGAGAATTCAATTATCGTTTAATATTAAATACAGTTGATTGATAGCAAGGAATATAAAAAAGCTATGTACACGCTTTCAAATTTTTTATAAAACTTTTGGTATGCCAGTCATCAATAATTTGAATAATAAAGACATTAAATCTCAATTAAGCTCTATGTGTGCACATGTGGTATATAATTAACATATATAGTGAATGTTATTCATATAAATACTTTTATTTAAAGAAATACTCGAATATTTTACATGTAAATATGCATTTTATTTAAAGCTAATCATTTACGTAATTATTAAAATAAAGCTGAAAATAGGAAAAAGGTTTTAATAAATTTAAAATTGCATACGATGCCTTTTAATATCAAGCAGTATTTTTAGAATATAATTTATCACAATATATTTTTTAGAACATGCAATAATTTAACAGCACGATATAGTTTTAAATCACTAATTTAATAAAGGTATTTTTAAAACTGCCAGAATGTCAAAATTTGAAATAGTTTCACTTTTATGCATATATCACGAAACACTGTAATTTAATTCTTCATTAAAAATCAAAGTATGAGACGATGTGCATATGTTTTCTTACAAGTAATTTATACATATGTTTTAAATAATTGTGTTATGAAAGCTATTTAATTTGTATTCTCAGGAATATGTTATGACATTGCATACAATTATGTTCACTGCCCAACTGCATATCTTTCTAAATTATGCAGTACTGCGTGAGGCAAATGTAATGAGTTTTCTCAACACAAACATATTTAAAGATATTCAGGATGAAGCAAATAATAAATGATGTTGGATTTGATAAATGAATTATTCTTCATTATATGATTTCTAGCGTTTCCTGTTGACCAATAAGCGAATTTGTTCGTTCAAAAAGAAACAATGTTGTCCCTCTACTTAATTCATAATTTGAATAAAACTATTTTTTTATTGGCATGATATTTCAACGTAAAACAATCATCTACAACCATAATTGCAATTACAATGTTGAATAAATAAAATTATATTATTAAAATACAGAAAAATATCTCTTTTTTGTGAAACAAAGAATATTTTTTATTTTTTTAAACTTCTTTAAAAAACATATTTTTAATACTTACTTACGTATTATATCTACAAACAAATGTTCTAAGTGTATTAACAGTTTTCATAGCATATTTCTGTAAGCATTTATCTACTAAAAAACAACTTTTCAAAAGTAAAAAAAAGCCAAGCAAAAAAAAAGAAAAGAAAAAAGGGGAAAGTTGTGGCTAAAAAATAGTGTGATATCAAATTTCCAAGCTTATATTATGGTACATATTTAACTTTTTTTATTAAAAATTTACCATACGTAAGTCGAGTACCTAAGTATGTGTTGATAGAAAGCCTTTTCTCCTTTACTAAATACATCATAACGTGTTTCTGAAAATAAATTTTTTTTTAATTATGCATGATGGGCTTGGCGGCCATCTTTCCATACTTTACACAAATTTCTAAGCACACAAGTACATTGTTAAGATCGGAAATTCGAAATTGTTGCTAAAGCAAACATTTTATGCTTTTAATTTATGGAAATGAGTGCCTAGAAATTTGTGTCCTAAAATAAAGTTGAAGTAACTTCAGGTTTCATCTTATGATTCTTTTTTTTTTCGGAGGGTGTTAATTAATTAGTTAAAGCAGTAAAAATCAATTTGTTTTTTTTTTCAAAATAAAAAACAATCTTAATTTATCTGTCTGTAGCCAAAACTAGAAGTTTCAAAATTCTTAATAATGCAAACATATTACGAGCTTGTCTGCTTAGAAATTTGTGTAAAATATGGAAAGATGGCCGCCAAGCCCATCATGCATAATTTAAAAAAAATTAATTTTCAGAAACACGTTATGATGTATTTAGTAAAGGAGAAAAGGCTTTCTATCAACGCATACTTAGGTACTCGACTTACGTATGGTAAATTTTTAATAAAAAAAGTTAAATATGTACCATAATATAAGCTTGAAATTTGATATCACACTATTTTTTAGCCACAACTTTCCCCTTTTTTCTTTTCTTTTTTTTGCTTGGCTTTTTTTTTACTTTTGAAAAGTTGTTTTTTAGTAGATATCAGTCCTTTTTTTAAAACAGATTATATATAATTGAAATAATTCTACTCGCTAAAATTAGTCCTTGTATAGCCTTTATCAGCAGGGAACAAACACAATAGTATACATTTTGTTTACCTATCATTCATTTTTTAGAGTAATTAATAATTTAAAAGTAAGGAAAGTCAATTTCTTCTTTCAAAGTATCAGTCTTTCTCAATTTATATCTCCTTAAAATTTTCTCTGAAGGATGAAAATTTAGTAAAAATCAAATAGAGCCAAAATAAAATATATATTTATAGTTAGTCTGCCAGTTAATTGTTTGTTCTAACTTTTTTTTGCTGACGGTTTTGCAAAATAAATTTACCTTTACAAATACCTACGGATAATCCGAGAATGAAGCCCCGCAGGCATCTAAAGAATCGAAGATCTGTCTAAAGAAGTAAATCTAGCAATTCTAGACATGATGAGGAAACATTTTTGATAAAAAAAATCTAAAAATTTAAAGATATAAACTGTACATCTTCATTTAGATCGTGTTATAGAGAAAAAAGAATAAATATGTAATTTTACTCAAGTCTGTTTATCCTTACCTATTTGCATAAATGTGAGAATATAATTTCATATAAAAATTCCCGTAAATTGATTATCTTTAATAGTCTATTATTAAAGCCGCATAAACATTAGAATTAAATTTTTTCCAGTTAAAAATTGCCTGAAATCTATAGTCTTATCGTTCGTCAAATTTGTTTTATGTTTTTTTAATACCCAGACACCTTTCTAAACTCTGACAAAAGATCACAGAAACACTGAAGTTATCCAAATACTTATATCTTTCTATCGTATTTCTTTTTTGAGGGGGGGGGGGAAGAGCGCTTAAGAACTTCGTTTTGTTCTTAGAATTCTGAATTAATCATTGAAAAGATCTACCTACATAAGTCTTGTTGCAGAATTTTCATTAGCTAAGAGTTGCATCAACTTATACATCATGTGAATATATTAAATTACTTTTGTAAAATACTAGATGGGAGCCATTGATATTTTCAGAGCATTTGCCTACATTTTAAACTTAAGTCATTTACAACTATTCATTCATTTTCTATACGAATTAAAGAAGTCGTTGTTTCCATGGCAACTGTACCTTTCACTATTGCTTGTTTGTTTGTTTTATTGAACACATATATATCAGATCACGTGGGGATCACGGCGGGATTTGAACCCGCCCCCACCTACGCTCTCAAGCGATTAGCGGCGTGGTGTCTTATCCACTCAGCCACGGTGGGCCACAATTGCTCTCTCTAATACCCAGATACTCAAATTTAACCAGCTGCGCTTATAATTATGCTCATAACAGAGTACATTTATATGTAAGAGTGGTGACATATGCACAAGTCGTGTACTCATATTCAAGTTTTTGTCCAAAGTACAGTAACTCAGTTTTCAGTAATAGACGTGGAAGATTTCGATTAAACTAACCAGAAAAGTTAAAAAACATTGCCTATCTGATTTGATTTTATTCAAAATCGTGTCAACCAACCAAAGTTAATGTCCGGGATCGAGATAAACTTTTCTCTGTTAGTAAAATTAGATTAACCAATCAGTAACCTCCATCCTTGCAGGCTTTTCGGTGTTTACTGCAAACATAAAAAAAATTTCAAAAATCCAGGCTTCTGATTGATCAATCTCATCTCGCTAATAGCGTAAAATCTATCTTGATCCCGGCCTATTCAACACCCTTTAAATATTCGAGAAAGCCTTGACACGCGTCAGGAAAATATCACACAAAGCAGGCAAAACAAATAAGAAAAATCATTCATTGACTCATTGATATCCACGAGCCAATGAATGATTTTGTTCCTTTGCTTTGCCTGCTTTGTGTGATGTTTTCGTGACGAGTGTCAAGACTTTCTCAAATATCTAGGGGGCGTTGGTTTATTTCACCATCATGAAGATATGAAAGGAGAGGAGCAGACATGTCAATCTTCCCGTGTGAAAAAATACATAAAAAAACGAGTTCTTCCCCCCCCCCTTCTGCCCTTTTCTCTCTTGATTTTGACCGATAGCAGCCCATTTAGCAGTCTCTAGTGCAAGATGCCGCTATATATGGCGGACGCAAGGGGGAGTGTGTTAGCGTGACCAATGACATAATAGGCCAGTTCATGATGATTAAAAGTCACACGGAGTTGGATCATCTTTACACGATGATTAGTACAAAGCGGTGCGCCAATTTTTTGTGTCCATTGCTGCGTGCAGATAATCAACTCCGTGTGACGTGATGAGCTGGCCACATTTTAGGAACAGCTTCAAATGACGTCATCTATATCTACTTCGAGGCAAACGAAAAAGACAGGCTACCGCGGTGCTACAGCGTCTAGAATATATAGTGTGGAAATCCAATCAGTCGATCACAGCGATATCTGCAGGATATTTCCCAAAACTCCAAGACAATTTGGTCTAGACGCTGTAACTTTTTTTTTTACGTTTTATTAACATACGTCTGACCTGTGTGCTTGGCGTCAAACCCGCTGTAATAATACCATGTTTACTTTGAGATTTGAAAATATATCGCAGATGTCGCTGCGATCTCTGGTCTCTGCGATCTGCCCTGGATTTCAGCGTCAGTGCACATTTAAGGGATACACTTCTTAGCAGTTCTTGGATAGCAAATTTCCACATTATGTATTCTAGACGCTGTAGCGGTGCATTACAAGTGTCTATTTCTTCTTTTAAAAATATCCTGCAGATGTCGATGCAAATGACTGTTTGGAATTCGACATCGTTGTACATTTAAGGGATTCAATACTTCAGCACTTTTTTAAGTATTGCTCCGATAGTCGATTTCTACAACATATAATCTAGACGCTATAACGGAGCTATAGTTTCTAGAAGATATAGTTTAAAAATCGGCTTATTAAAAAGGTGCTAAAAAATTGTATCCCATAAATGTTGAACGAGGATGAACGACGAATGTCGATTACAGCGACATATGGTAATTCCAACGTAACTATTTCAAAAGAAAACGTTTCGCTCAGAGAAGATCTAGAAAATGTTGCTCCTATCGACATTTGTCATTCAGTATTTTTCAATATTTATGGGATAAAATTTTTAGCACTTTTTAAAGCATTACTGGAATAGCCTGTTTCCACACTATGACCGTGATCTAGGTAGATTTTTTTCTGTTATCGTAACGAGAATGACCAATCAGAAGCCAGAATTTTTGCTAACATTTCACTGTTTGCAAAAATGTACCTGGATCCCGGCCTATATTTTTAGCCGCTATAACTGAGCTCAGGAATTGTACAGAAAGCAAACTCCGTATTTTGATACATTAAGGCCGGGATCTAATTAGGATCAAGTGTGTCTCTATAACGAAGTAGCGACATACGGCCAATAAATGTTTATTGGTAAAACTGATAAAAACAAATCGTTAAAGCTCTTTGTGAGCATGCCATTATCGTCAGGCTAATGCATGTTGAATTATTTCCCTAGTCTAATAGAGATCGTCCATGCGCGTATCTTCCAATGGAGGATATTCCAAATATGGGTTCGAGGCTGAAAAAGTCACGTGGTACCGGTAATGGAGGATATTCCATCTGCGTTTTGATCACGTGATCAAGATAAAAACATCTAGCGTAAAGAAGGGGAAGCTCCGTAGACGTGTAATGTAAATCCCCGGTAGCCAATGAAACAGTTCATCAGGCAAAGCAGTAGCATCTTCCCTTCTTATGAGTTAGAAGTCCCTTGGGTAAATTACCGGTATCACGTGACTTTTTCAGCCTCGAACCCATATTTGAAATATCCTCCATTTACCCAAAGAATTTCTAACTGATAAGAAGGGAATCAGGAAACTACACTGTTAAAAATATCGTGAAAAATTACCTCTGTTCTTAAAGGTTCTCTATTTTCTGACCAATGAGAACGCTATATAAACGCCTATGAAGCGTTCTCATTGGTCATAATACAGATAGCCTTTAAAAACAGAGGTAATTTTTCACGATATTTTTAACAGTGTACTACTGCTTTCCCCCATGAACTGTTTCATTGGCTAGCGGGGATTTACATTACGTAGACGGAACCTTCCCTTCTTTAAGCTAGACGTTCTTGCCTTGACCATGTGATCATAACGTAGATTGAATATCCTCTATTCAAGAAAGCGAATTGCCGTACTTTCGACAAAAACTTGAAATGAGCATGCCTCCTGTGCATATATCACCACTCTTATTTACAAAGGCTCTCTGTTATGGTGTTGTTTCTGATACAGCGCCTAGAATACCTAGTGTGGAAATATGCTATCCAAACAGTTCTAAAAATTTGTATCCCTTAAATGTGCGACGATACTGCTAAAATTTCAAGTGTCAATCGCAGCGACATCTGCTGGATTTTCGTATTACTGTTATTACATTTTATAGACTGGCAATTTCTTGCAGTTGTAGAAAATATCCTGCAGATGTCGCTGCGATCTGCATATTGCAGCAGTATCATTGCACATTTAAGGGATGCAATATTTTATCGCTTTTTTAAGTATTACAGGGTTAGCCGATTTCAACACTATATATTCTAGGCGCTATAGTTTCTGAGCGCTGTTGGTTAAATTTCGATATCTGTGCTTTAGAGTGAGCAATAGAGAAAAGTACTAAAACTATTGAAACAACAACTTCTTTAATATTGAAATGTATAGCAAGGGAGTTCAGAATCAATGCCTTAAATAGTTTGGAATATGCACTGTTGTTATGACATCAATACCCTTCCTGGATGTGGAAATGCAAAATTGTGTTCAACATAATTGGCTGCAATCTAGATAGATTTTTCGCTGTTAGCGAAACGAGATTCATCAATCAGAAGCTTGCACTTTTGCGAACTTTTCGCTGTTTGCAGCAATGCAGGCTATTGATTCCTGAATCTCGTTTTGCTAACAGCGAAAAATCTATCTGGATCCCAACCTAGATTTCTGTAAACATTGCACTTCATCCATGGCACTAAGAAAATGACTCAAAACTTTTATGACATAGTCCGGGATCCAGAAACAGCAAAAATTCTCAAACATTCTGGCTTCTGATTGGTCAAACTCATTTCGCTAACAGCGAAAAATCTATCTGGATCTCAACCATAGTTTTCTTCGATGAAATCAATGCAAAAGGATAATATAAAAGAATAGTATAAGACTTCTAAATTGGTTTGGCGGGTTTATCGCTGTTTGGCATAATTTATAAATTTTAGAATTAATTAACAGTTTTTCGCTAATTAAGAATAGAAAATTTGTGTTTTTAAAGCTGAATTTTATAAAAGCACGTAGATTGAGTAAATATCTGTCCAAAAATGCAATCCTTACTGTTTTATGTCCATTATTTAAGTCTCTACCTCAATTGAAGCATAAGGTGTGACGAAGAAAATAAATTTGTCATTTTCAGTATATCGACGTTATTTTAAAAAATCTATATCTCTGTTTATAATTAATTTATGAGGATGCATTTGATCTCAAATTGAAGATCTTTTCCATTAGGTCCTAATGGTTTTGGTTTTATTTTTATGCGATGATTGGTTCTTTTGATATGGGAAATTTTACGCTGGCATGTTTGCTCGATTTAACATGGAGAAGCTGTCTTCAGTATAATAAGCAGTTACGGTGTCTTGCGTTTTATTCTTGGCGTTTGTTTGTTTGGCGAGGTTAGCATTTTTTTTCAGCTTGGCTTGGCAGAACGACCGTCCTGCTTGATACCGCAGAATAATTTTGAATCAACATTAATCGCTGTTTGAGGGTTATTCACAGTAAAGTGTTAATAAGTGCTACTGAAATTCCCCATTCATCGTCAGACATTTATTTTTGAAGTTAGTGAAAACATTCATCTAATCTCGTCTGTTTCTTTAAAGCATTTTTATATTATATATTGATGTTAACTGTAAGACAAATGTAAACAAAAATATTGTTTTTAAGCAAAATCATGAATATTTCTGATTAATACAATATTAGCTCATTGTCACTTGCTTTTCTAAATAATATTTTTCAAAATGATTGTTGTTTAAACAAATTAACCATAATGATTTTACATTATTATTAATTTATTGTAGCTGCCTCCAACCAAACACAGGTCGAAATGCACTCTTCACTCGCCAGTTCTGAACCGTAATTTAATGGTTATGAAAGAGATTCTAAATTAGTGTCTAAACGTGGGACTGTGCTTTAACCCTTAAATGCCTGGTGTTGCTTTTCGGCAACATACCCAATTTAGCCTTCTAAAATACTATTAGAATAATATTGAAACTCTAATGGCTAATGTTGCCAATAAAATACATCTAGAGAATATTATTAAATCAATTTTCAACATGCCGATGACAGCACTAGTGTTGTTTAAGAATAAATATAGATTTATTTTTTTAATTGTTGCTGCATGATCTTTTTGTTTTGTTCGGAAGCTTGTGAAATACACTATTTTGCTCTGTGGTGATCAAATAAAATTTCTTACATGGAAAAGTAAAGTATGTAGCCCGTATTTATGATTACTTTTGGATATTTAACTGCAATATATTTGTTGTAAGCAGATTTTTGAGTGTGTTGCCAATTGGCAGCAACAAGCATTAAGTGTTCCACTAAGCCTAGAGAACAATGAGCAGTTTTAGTTTTACTTTCTTCTACATTCAATAAAAGTAATTTATTTTTCTAGTTGTTTATAATTGTAGTTCACCTTTTTTTAAATGTATGCAAGATATTCTTCTACATTTTATTTTCTGCAAATTTTACTCTATCATTTTTAGAATGCCTCCAAAAAAGTATTTGACTCAAAAACAAAATAGAAGAATTGGTTCTTAATTACTCTCATAATGATATTGAAATGGCTATTCCGAAATGCAGTAAACAGATTTCAATGTAATCTAAACTGCCAAACAGATAGATTGTTGGAAAAAAGAGAACATAAATGTAAATGAAAACCAGATAAAGTTTAGTGGAAATGAGATTATTCACCAAACGTGAATGAGTTGGGTACACCACTAGCTTTTTTCAAATATTTCTCTTCAGATGAGGTTATAGCAAAAATTGTCAGTGAACGCAATTAAATATGCCTGCCAAAAAGATCGTTATAAAGCTACGAATTTCACATCACAAGATTTAATGCAATTTATGGGAATAATATTATACATGTCTTTAGGGCATTTGCCTAGTTTTCGATCGTATTGGAGTCATGAACTTGGTTTTCCTTTAACTCAGGACACAATGAGTAGAGATCAGTTTGAAAAAGACCAAAAATTTATTCATTTCAATGACAAGCAAAAACATCTACCTCGAGATGATACGAAACATGATAGATTAACACAAAATTTGACCTATCACTGATATTTTACACAATCATTTTGCTTCTGACCCTTTTAACCAAAATTTCCCAATTGATGAGCAAAGGTGCAGTATGAAGGTTCGACATTACATGAAGCAATATATGTAAAATAAACCCATAGATGGGGATTTAAACTTTTGTACTTGCTGGTATTTCTGGGAATGCTTGTAACTTAGAAGTATATTCAGGTCAAGAAAATATGCTAACGGGACCAATTACTGAACCCGACTTTGGCCCTTCAAGCAATGTATTCAAAAGACTGTGAAGAAAAATACCAAGATTAGTAAACCATAAGTTGCATTTTGACAACTATTATGCGGCTTTGCCGCTGATTGTACATTTGGCAAACACTGGCATCCGTACATTGGGTATACAGTCAGAAGAAATAGAATTCCTTGATGCAAACTACCCGATGAAACACCCTTAAAATTTTTAGATCGGGGTTCTTCATTTGAATACACTACAACTGTATATGGCATCGACATTTCATCACTAGTCTGGAAAGACAATAAATTCGTCACGACGCTGTATCTTTTTTCGCCGGAACAAATCCTGTAAAAAAAAGTCAGTCCCGTTGACAGGAGTCAAAAGAAGATCATTAAAATAGATAGTCCATACGTAATTAAGGAATAAAAGCGACATGTCGGAGGAGTTGACCGATTTGGATAACTTAACACTACAAAATTAATAATCGTAGTCGCAAATAATATCTAAGAATATTTTCCCATTTGCGTGAATTCACTACAGTACACATGGCTTCTCTACAAAAGAGTTTTGAATGCTAATGATCATCAATCGGAGATAATGCCTCAATCAAAGATCAGAGCAGTATTTGCAACACCATTATGCATGGTGGGAAGTAAATACATCCCTAAGTGTGGAAGACACTCATCAATGGTTGAATAAGAATTTCGGGAAAAAAGTCATAGAGGTCCATCACAGTACTCAAATAAAGATGTCGATTCGACCAAACAGGACATATGCCTCTATATTCAGAGAAAAAGATGAGGTACAAATTCCCAAATTGCAAAGGATACATTGTAACAAAACAGGAAACATGTGGTGTTTGACAGTGTCTTAATAGAAATAATTATTTCAAAAATTCCCATACAATTGTCTAACTAAATAATTTGAACTCATATTATCAAGTATCATAAAATAAACAATTTATTTTGTATTCCACATTGATTTTTATAATGTTTTACCATAAATTTTTGTATTTGCAATAAGAATTAATTACTTTTATAAAGCACTTTGTGAAAATTCCTTATCATAGTTCTTAAAACACATGTCTGTTTAATATTATAGAATTTTATCAAGGAGAATTATTTTTTCAATTAAAACCGAGTGTTGCCGATTGGCAACAGTTTTTTAGCCGTTTTTTAGCCGTAAACGATACTTAAAACAAAATACAATTTTTTAAAGTATTTTCCCCATGATTTATTTAAGAAATGAAAGCCGAAAAACATTTTTTAATTGATTTTTAAAAAGTCAGGCATTTAAGGGTTAAAAATATGTACACTTAAGTTTATTTTAAACATGATTAAAATTATGTATATTTTACTGTACTTTATCCCATTAGCACTTATATTTTTTTTATTTATATTGTGATTATATATTTAAAGAAAAATAGAAAGACATTAAGGACATTCAAAAACTCAATTTTTTCCAAAATAATTTCTATGCGTGTTTAATTTTTTTTTTGTATAATGTACATCCCATCATCGTTTCATCCTTGTATTCCTTCTAGTTTAAAAAAATACCGTAATGGAACTTCAGAATGTGAACTATTATCATATAAATAGAGAAAATTATCGTTTCTTTGAAAGTTTTTTATCTAAATTTTTAGATTATGCAGCTGTATTGAACAACGAATATTAACTTAAAAACGATACTAAATGAAAGTGGGAAGCGCAATTTTTTTATTAAATAAAAATATTATTTCTTGTAATAGATAGGGTGCTATAAATTTTATATTAGTGTTGGTTATTGAACTGTTGAGGATAAATTATCAAATTTTTAAGTTAAAAAAAAAAAAAAAAAAAAAAAAAAAAAAAAAAAAAAAACTTAAAACAAATATGTACGAAGCAATTTTGTTTGAACAAAATATTCAGTATAAGAAAATATAAATTTAAAGTGTAAAATAGAGTTTCTTTTCCGTGATACCATGTGTGAGTGTTACATGCTTGATGTGACATTTACAGTATTATTTTTGTCTTAATTGATTTATTGTTGTCTGTTTTAATAATTCCAGTTACATAAAAAAGGTGAATAATGCGTTAAGTTGGACATACACTGTAAAAAAAAAAAAAAAAAAAACATTGTATATTTGCCAGCACAAACAGCTGGAACCCGAATTGCCAACACATTGTGCTGTTAATTTTACGCAACTACTGTATGTTTCATGTTTATATAGTCAAGAAACCGAAGAAAGCTACAGCACATTCGACTGTGATCGAGTTTGAGCGCGAGATGAACAGTACTTTGTACTGTAAAAATGTCTTTTTTTTTTCAGTGTATAAACAGGAAAAATGTGTAAATTTGTTTTTCTTGCTTGAACAAAGCAAGAAGTTAATCTTTATAATTATCAAATTGCTACATATAAATTCATTCTCATTTCAACTACTTTCTTAATGAGCAGTTCTGAACTTAGTAGTCCTTTAACTGGTTAAGAATTAAGGAAAATAACAGATAAGGTTTTTGTTTTTTATCATTTTATCATTAAATTAATTTACATACATTAGACAGACTTGACTACAATTAAATTAATATATATATATATAAACATTTAATAAAAAACTAAAAATATATATAAAAGACGTTTCGCTGTGCAAACGCACAGCCTCATCAGTACACATATAACTACAGCAGAATATCGGAACATGGCTTGGACTCAGTCAAAATGAAAATTAAAGTTAATCATTTAAAAATAAAAATAAATATTCCATCGGGATTGCACCGGATTCATTGAGTGTATAAGGGTATAATTTTGTAAACCAGCTCTCCATGAACAATCTATAATGATAAGTGTTGCAATTTCTCTTCAAAATTAAAGAATTTAAGAATTTTCGAAGGCTGGGTTGTGGTCCGTTTCAAATGCATGTTGTACCAATTTAGAGTTCAATCTTCCATTTTTAAAGGCGCCGACATGTTCTTTAAGTCTGATATGAAACGATCTGCTAGTTTCACCTATATAAACGTTATCACAGTTACTGCATAGAATTATGTAAACCACACCGGCCGATTTTTTTACGTCATAATTATGTTTATGGCTATTTAAAAAGGAACTTAATTTTTAAAAAATCGGTCGGTGTGGTTTACATGATTCCATGCAGTAACTGTGATAACGTTTATATAGATGAAGATCGTTTGATATCAGACTTAAAGAACATGTCGGCGCCTTTAAAAATGGAAGATTGAATTCTAAATTGGTACAACATGCATTTGAGACGGAACACACCCCAGCTTTCGAAAATTCTTTAATTTTGAAGAGAAATTGCAACACTTATCATTATAGATTGTTCATGGAGAGCTGGTTCACAAAATTATACCCATATACACTCAACGAATCCGGTGCAATCCCGATGGAATATTTTTTTGTTTTTAAATGATTAACTTTAACTTTGATTTTGACTGAGTCCAGGACATGTTTCGATATTCTGCTGTAGTTGATATGTGTACTGATGAGGCTGTGCGTTTGCACAGCGCAACGTCTTTTGTATATATTTTTAGTTTTTAATTAAATGTTTTTATATATTTTTATATTTTTTAATTTAATTGTAGTCAAGTCTGTCTAATGTATGTAAATTAATTTAAAGATTTTAATTCAGACGTTAAAATGTATGTGTATCTTTATCATTAAAGTTTTAATATGCCAAAATTAATAGTTCTGTTAAATTAAATAGTTCTGTCTAATGGCTTTTATTTTTCAATAAAATGAAGTTATTGTTAAACAATACATAGAAGATCTTTTTCACTTTATGGAAGTATTTTTGTAATTTATGTTTCCCCTTTACATTTTGAGATAAAAATTTGACAACTTCAGAATAATCATCTGTTACTATTGGCTAATTCTATCTGTTTTTGTAGTGTAAGTCACATAGCTGATAATTGCTATGCTTGTTGGCCACCGTTGTTTTCGAAAAGTTGGCTTGTCCTTATTCAATTAATGCGATATCTCCCATAAAAAAGTCACATATTTCCTTTCTGAAATACTGGTAGCCAAAAATCGTAGCATGTGACTTACACTACAAGTATTCATGGAAATAGCCTAGTATGTTTTGATTTGAATGTAAAATAAAATATTTATTTTGAAAATGGCTCCTAATATTGATAGGTGACTCGTAGGTCACTTAACTGCGCTTACCGAGGAGAAATATTCGTATCAACAAATTATAAAGCGGTGTACCGCGGTTATTCCATTTAAAAAAGGGCATTTATAATATATTAAGTTTGAAAGTAAATAAAAGTCTAAGTGAAAGTAAATTGAAAGCATGACCGCGACATTTCCATCTAAGACTGTTCGAACGCGCGTAAATATCAAGAAAGTGCAGTTTCTGATCCTAAAAGAAAATCCGCCTATTCAAAGATCCATTTCATCGAAACTACGAATGTCTTCTGGCACTGTAAGTAAAATGATTCATGGAACAAATGCCATAAATTTCCAGGGCCACCATCTAAAAACTTTTCTTGGCGTGAAAACCCCTTTTCCGCCAAGTAGTAAATATCGCCAAGCACCGATTTATACGCATGTTAGGCTTAACGAAAATAAAATGTAAATAATAAACAAAACTTGCTAATGTGGCAATCAGTAATCATGGTATGAGCACTCCGCGCTAATTAACCGAAAAAAACATAACTGGATTCAGCAGTTCTCGCTGTGTAGCAATCTCAAAATGTACAAAACTCGTAAGGCAACAAAATATACATAAAATTATCAACATACCTTAACCTTTCTTGAAAGTTCAAGCCTGAAATACCTACTAGCATCACCGTCATTTTCCAAAATAGGCTTATGAATACGCACTGAAGCACTGTAAACAAACCTCCTTTATTCGTTAAAAGTTCCTCATATTTCTTAATTACTTCAGCAAGAGCGTTTAAACGGACCACAAAACCAATATTCAATCAAATACATCCAATAAATTTAACATAAAAATAATTGACAGGAACACAACACGATATCACAAGCCATATTCAATCAACTGAATGCGCATCAAACCACGATCTCCCAAAAAAACGGGGTTACCAGAACATGGTTGTCATTTCCACAAACACCGCCAACATCGCAAACAAAAAATCGCCAAGAAATCCAAAATAGTGGCCAGGTAACATACAGCATCTAAGCCTGATTCATAAAGATTTGAAATTAAAAAAGATGTCTAAACCTAAAGTTCATCTGCTTTTGCCAAAACATATTGCTGAAAGAAAAACAAATTCTAGTAAATTATAATAAAAACACCTAGCTGCTTAAAAAGGGAAATTTATGGTCATACTCGATGGGGCATAGTTATATTTAAGCGATTGTAGTAAAAAAAAAAGATCAATTTTCTATTGCTCAGCCGACGGGAATGACCGTACGAAATGGCTTCGTCAGTGTAAAGAAAAGTTTCCAAAGGGATTCATGATAGTTGCAGGATTTTCTTACGATGACTAATTAAAAATGAAAGAAAGCCTGAAATAAAGCGAAAACTATCTAAACCTACTATCAGTAGAATATTTTAGAACCAATTTTTTAAGAAGAA
This sequence comes from Maratus speciosus, assembly GCA_963932465.1. NCBI lineage: Eukaryota > Metazoa > Arthropoda > Arachnida > Araneae > Salticidae > Maratus > Maratus speciosus. The sequence goes on from OZ010789.1 coordinate 196,185,460, forward strand.
ATTCCAGTTTTATATGGAAAGGACATAGATAAAGTTTAGCTTCATATGGATAAAACCTCTAGTCACACGTCAAAATCAAATGCCGCTTATTTAGCAAAGAAAGAATCAGAATCAGGAATAAAGTGCATCCCATTTAATGAATTAACTGCAAAATCACCCGATGCTCCTCCAATGGACTTTTGCGCCTTCGGTTTGTCAAAGGCAGCATTAGAAAAACGGCATCCAAGAACACTGAACGGAATTTGAGAAATGGTTCAAGAGAAATGGGGTAAAATTGACATGCCAATACCAAGAAAAAAATTACTTTCATGGAAAATTCTGGTTAGATGTATTGTTAAGAATCATGGCTATCAGATAGAAGCAAATCTCTGCGCAATATACGGCATTTATACATAAAACTTAACTATCAAAATCGTTTCCATAAAGCGTGAACAACCTTATGTAATTAAAAATTCAGTAGAGGAATAATTTATTATACTTCTTATAATTTATTCTATGAACCGTAGACCGAAGTGAAAAGACAAACAAAAAGAGTATTAAATATAATTTCAGATTTTTCGTTTACAAGGCGAAAATAAAACCTAAGTTAAAAGTAGACGTATAATCAGGAAATCTGAAAGTCTTTAAATGTAATTCGAGGAAATTCAAAATCATCTTTCAAACTACCATTCGAGTTTCTAATATTTCTTCATGTAAATATTAGTTGCATTTTACTTGGCTTCACCCACTTATAATAAGCTAAATATTAATTAGTATAAGCACTGACTTTACGAGAGGAACACTTGCAACAGTTCAGCAACCAACTAGCGTCTTATGCGTTCCTATACAATGTAAAAATTACTTAACAGTAATACTTAAGGCCGTCTTTATGAAACAGAAACGCTTCATAAGGATAAGCTACATTAGATACTCAAATATACAAAAATACATGTGAAAACAATACTTATGCTTTGAAAGTTATATCAATTAATTAATGAAAATATGCAATGCAGGCAAATGCAGTTCTGAAATAATAGGAACATTTATTAAATATTAAACATCCGTTCCTACCTTATATATCTGAATGAAAGAAAAGTGCTTAATAAAAATTTCATCGATTTGTTTAAATTTTTAAAAGTCAACTGGATTGTATAATGTTTATTGGAAAATTTTCCTTCAAGTTCAATTCTTCTCAAATTTAAAGTGATGTTTCATTAGAGAGTATTTTCCGTACACATAACTAACGAATCCGCTTTGCATTTTAAGAAATTATTTTAAATGATTTAAATTAACCTTAACAGTCATACGTAGAAAAAGTAGACGCAGCTTTTATATTTCGAATTGTTTGGCTAAATAGTTGCAACATGTAATATTAAAGTTAATTTTATGTAGAATATGATTTTAGAAAAATATTTTTTGTTAAAGACACATGCGTCTAGAAATTTGATGTCGCACATTGAACAGATTAAATAATCATTAATTTTTGAAAACATGGCACTTTCACTCACCTTAAATAACGATTGTGAAGACCCTTATTGTGCTCTGCTAGTGGATGGTGCGGACGGGAACTGAAACATTTTCTTCTTTACAAATGGATGAATTCTTTAATTTATTCTATTTCTCTTTTCTGTAGAGAGCAACAAACTGCATAAAACTATTATACCATACATTTTTTAGATATTCATGTCATCAATAGTATTTCTAATTTGAGGGAAAGTCAGTAAGTAGGTCAATGAGAGATGGGGAATTAGTAGCAAATTGTTTCCAAATATACCAATAGGTGGCAGCATAATCCAACTATAAGATATTAATTTCGAATTTATGAGACAGCAGTTGCACAAGATGAGCAGGATTGTTTAAAAGTTGTTGACGAAGAGGGAAATGGTCGTTCACTTGAGATTGCGACAGAAAAATCAGTGCGGAAGGTTGAGGAAATTGTTCTATTTGTTGGACTATTTTTGTTCGCATGACAGCTCTAATATTTCCTCAACCTTTCGCATTGATTCTTCTGTCGCACTTTCAACTAGACGGCTACTTCGCTCTTCGTCAACAACTTTTGAACGACCCTGCTCATCTTGTACAACTGCTGTTTCATAAATTCAAAGTTAACATTTTATAGCTGGATTATGCTGCCATCTATTGGCATATTTGGAAACAATTTACCACTAATTTCCAACCTCTCATATCAGTTTGAGACCTACTTTCTGACTTTCCTTCGTTGTTCACTGAAGAAAAGTTTCCCTTTTCTGAAAGCAGCAACTTTTCACTCATTTCTTCGTGAAATTTGCCCTATTAAACAAGTTGAATATACGCCACTGGTTTGAATATAAATAAATAAATCATGTGAAATATACATGATTTTTGAATGTGGGGATTGAAATATATGGGTTTGTCCTTGAAAGGTTATATTTTATCGTTTAAATGGAACGTTTTTAATACAGAAATATGCAAAAAAATGGAATTTTTTCTGGAATTTCCGGAAAAAATTTACATTAAAATACGTAAATGGGTGCCTGAATATGCAGTACAATAGCTATATTTTAACTGATATTTTTTACATTGTATAAAGTTGTACAAAAAAGTGAAAAAACTGCTGCCTATTGCCGAACATGCAGGTTGATCAAAGATGGATGCAATTCAGACGTTTAAAATGTCCACTTTAAAATGTCTGAAGACTGAACACTTCATTTTCATACACTAATGTGTCTGAATTTTAGACATTTCAGTTTACAGTGTTTATACCAGGATCATAGGTGGCCGCCCCTCCGGGTGGTTCCGACCCGACCCCTTGATTGGGGGAGGTGACCGGAAGCTCGGCAGAGTTCGTTGTGTACGAATGCGAAGGGGCCGGATGGGGACGAATCGCCACCTCCTCGAGAGGCTCATCTCCGACAGGCGTTGAGCTCGGTGGCCACGGTTAACGGACGTTGTGCATAGGGCCGTTGCCCGCTTCGGTGGGTTGTCAAATGGGCGGTCCTCCGGCAGCCGGGTTCTCTGGCCAAGCCGGGTAGCGACGTTCCATAGTCTGATCCCAGAGCCGGTCATAGACCGGGTGGTGACTCTGGGCAAAGGATAGCTAAGGCGATAGGACCCCATCCACCAATTGACTAAGAGGGAGCCTGAAGTATGAGTGAGGGCTTTGTAGTGGAAAGTCCTCGGTGCTCGCTAGTGACGACGGGGCTCGCGGGAACGCCATGCAGGGACTCCCGGAGCAACCGAAGGGCGAGGGTTTCGGACAGCGCCCAGGTAACTTTATGGCTTGGGTGGCTCATCCCTCGGAGGACCTCAGCTGGAGCAGTTGTGAGCCGACCCTTAAGGTGGTAGGGTTTGACGGTGCCCCCGTTGACCAAGGAGCGGTCGCGTGGGGAGTTACGGTATGAGTTACGGTATGGTTCTGGTTGCTCCATGTCGTGTCGTGTCCCTTGGAAGGGGGTCGGCCGGCAGGTCCACCATCGAACACTATTCCTGCAGGGAAACGGGCCGGAGGCTCGCCGGTAACGCGGCGGCTCATCGTGCCTCAGGGGAACTCTTGGTCCGATCCAGGTCCTCCGTGTCTATGCGGTACCGGAGTTTTCCTCGCCTGGTGATGAGGACCTAGAGGTGTCTCCACCTAACTTTCGAACGCACTAACAAAGGTAGCGGTCGGTCACTGCACGGGGTCAGGGGCCTTCGGGCCTGGGTACCCTCGACGGCCGTGAGGTAAGGTAGTGGCGGGCGGGCTTCTGTCGGCCTCCACTGGCTTTTCTGTCTTTGGATGGAGTCGAGTCGGTGGGGGCTGAGGGGACTCCGTTCCGTCCGACCCCCTAGCGAGGCGGAGTCTATTCCGTCTAGGTGGAGCTTTCCGTGCCCGCCTGAGGTCGCTAACGGCACCTAGTCTGGGCCAACTGGTTCCCGGCGTGATCCACGAGGGGTTCCGTCGGTTGAGCCGGGTGGCTTGGGCGAAAAGCCAGGAGCTGGGTCGCTTTACGGCCGGAGGGACTTTCCCCGTCCTCCCTGGTCTTCGAGTTAGGGGCTCTTCACTAACTTTCCTATCGGCTGGCCCACAAAAATGTCTTTGCCGGAAAATGGTATCTGATCTTGGGGGCCTTCCGTAAATTAAATTCGGGACGGGAAGCCTCGGTTCAGTCCGTGGGCCCAGAGTCTTTATAGGTGTCTGGTTCCTGCGTTGTCTTGCGGGGTCTACCGGCTCGAGTAACCAACTTTAGGGACCACTTGGTTTTTCTAGCTGGGTGGAGAGGACTATCGTAGCGATTGTTCACCAACTTGGGAATAGCCGGCGTGACGTGCGCTGGGCAGTGCGCCGGCCTGACCGGAGTTTGCGTGGGGTTCTGATCTGTTGGGACTTGTCTGGCGGCGACCTTCGGGACGCGCCGCGGGGCTCGTCTCACGGGTGGTTCCTTGCGTTGACAGATGGGCCTTCTAAGGGCCTGGGACCGGGAGAGGGTAACCCGTCTTTATACCAGGATCATAGTAAGACACTTAAGTGTCTTAATATCAGATTCCTATGATGTCTGAAATTTCCTATTCAGACAGTTGTCTGAATTACTTTTTCAGTCACATATGCGTCTGAACTTAATACGCCTTTATTTGCAGTGTACGCACCACGTAATACAAGTAAAACTTGTCGGACGTGCCAATCCCAAAACATTCTTCTATCTCATACATATTAATTCTTAAAAGGTCTGTATCATAGTGCCAAAAATAAATTGCAATCTATCCATCATGAAAATTCTAAAGATATGAAATTCCGTACATTACTTCTTAAGATATGTATAAAATCGTGTAAATCCTGCAAAATACACCACAGCAGCTCCACCTTTTGGGCGATTTTCACCAAAACATAATCAGCATCAATATGTATCAAGAACTAACTGCATCTGAAGTTTAATGATAATCCGTACATTAGTTCTTAAGATAGAGGCTATTGCAGAAATCGCGATAAATGTCGCATAGCAGCGCAAGCTGTTGAGTGATTTACACCAAAAACTTATAAGCAACAATATAAATCAGGAACTACCTGAATATAAATATTATAAATCCTGTGCATTAGTTCTTAAGATAGAGCGTCCACAATATTTGTGTCACGTACATACATACAGACAGAGTCACAGACAGCCATTTTGTAAAAAAAAAAAAAAAAAAAAAATTGGAATCTCTAACCTCTAAAATGTGTAAATTCGTCGAAAACCAGAAGTCTAACATTTTCACGAATCCAATATATATTTTTTTGTAAAAAAGATAATTAAAAAGATAAGTAAGATAAAAGAAACCTTCAAGAATATGCCTCCTATGCTTACGCCATTGCACAAGACCATCCATAGTCACACACATAGCCACTTGCTAAAGTTACTTACCCTTTTGAGCATTTTCTATTACATGGCTGATTATTATACATTGATTATTATATATTGGCCCCTAATTATCTCTGCGACTAAATCTTCACTGAAAAATATGAATTTAAACATGTTCTTTACATCCTCAAAGTTCAAGGAAGATTAGTAAATAATTTTGGTATATATTCGACAAACCGTGCAGAATCGAAAACATCCAATCTCCGTTCCTTAATTTTTTGGTGCCTGTGTATATTATTCTGTAGTCACAAATACAAACAAAAATAATTTTACTATCAAAATAGTGCGAGTTTGAGAAATCAATGCTGCATGTTTAACAATAATAATATTTTATTCAATTTAAAATCGATTAGCATTTCTGAAAAACATTTTAGGCAATAACCAGCCATAAATAATAACGTGCATTTTTAAAACCTTTCAATATAAATAATGATGGTTATTTTCTTATATAAATTACTTTTAAATATTTTCCAGGCCTTTTGGACGATTTATAGCAAAACATAATCAGCACCAATATTTATCAAGAACTAATTGAATCTGAAGTTTGATGAAAATCCGTACATTAGTTCTTAAGGTAGAGACTATTGCAGAAATCGCGATAAATGTCGCATAACAACGCAACCTATTGAGTGATTTACACCAAAAACTAATCAGCAACAATATAAATCAGGAACTACCTGAATATAAATATTTATTAAATTCCGTGTATTAGTTCTTGGGATACAGCGTCCACAATATTTGTGTCACATACATGCAGACAGACAGAGTCACAGACAGACATTTTTTAAAAGAAAAATCGGAATCTCTGACCTCTAAAATGCGTAGATTCGTCGCAAAACAGAAGTCTAACATTTTCACGAATCCAATATTCTCTTCTTGTAAAAAGATAAGTGAAAACATAAGCAAGATAAAGAACACCTTTAAGAATATGCGTGCTATTCTTACGCAAATGCACAAGACTATCCATAGTCACACACATAGCCACTTGCTAAAGTGACATACCCTTATGAGCATTTTCTATTACATGGTTGACCGCAAACCTTGATTTATTATTATATATATTGTTGGCCCCCTAATTATCCCCGCGACTAAATTTTCATTAAAAAATATGAATTCAAACATGTTCTTTACATCCTCAAAGTTCAAGGAGGATTAGTAAATAATTTTGGTAGATATTCGACAAACCGTGCAGACTCGAAAACATCCAATCACTGTTCCTCAACTTTTTGGTGCCTGTGTATATTAATCCGTATTCACAAATACAAACAAAAATAGTTTTACTATCAAAATAGTGCGATTTTGAGAAATCAATGTTACATGTTTAACAATAATAATATTTTATTCAGTTTAAAAACGATTAGCACCTCTGAAAAACATTCTAACCAATAACCCACCATAAATGATAATATTATTTTTTAAATCTTTCAATATAAGTAATGACGGTTATTTTCTTATATAAATTACTTTTAAATATTTTTCAGGGTGCCGTGCTTGGTTTGCGATCTATTTCTACATAAATTTAAATTTTATTGGAGAATTAAAAACAAATTTCGAATAATATCATTGTATGAATTGACACAAACACATTAAATATTCTTTTCTATAAAAGAGGACACTAGCATCTCATTATACTCATTTTTTCATGCCTTCAGTACAATAATATGAATAAATCATACCTTTTTACCTTGCTGCATTTGATATACTAGTGCTTTTGACAGCATCTGTGAAAGATATGCCTGAATGATGTATGTATCAACTTTTCTGATGGACACTTCTCTTATGATTATTAACAGCACAGCGTTGGATTTGGCTGAATTTTATCATGCCATCAACTGAAATGTCATAGTGTTATGTATTCCATTCTAGCATTCCTGTTCTAAAGAGAATATTTAATCCTTAAATGCCTGATTTTTCAAAAATCATTGTAATAATGTTTTTCGGCTTTCATTTTTTAAATAAATCATGGGAAAAATACTTAAAAAAATCATATTTTGTTACGGCTAAAATACTGTTTGTTACTAATCGGCAATACTGGTCTTTAATTGAAAAAATAATTTTCCTAGACAAAATTCTATAATATTAAACAAACAAGAATTTCAGGAACTATAGTAAGAAATAAATTTTACTTGCTCACGGCAGAGCAAAATAGGGTATTTTGCAAGCTTCCAAATAAAACAAAAAGAACAAGTAGCAACAATTGAAAAAATAAATCTATCTTTAATCTTAAACAGCACAAGTGTTGCCATCTACAGGTTGAAAATCGATTTAATAACATTTTCAGAATGTATTTTATTAGCAACATTAGGCATTATAGCTTCAATATTATTCTAATAGTATTTTAGAGCCTAAATTGGGTATGTTGTCGAAAAGCAACACCCAGCATTTAAGGGTTAATGTAAAATTATGAAGATTAGAATAAAAATTTTGCCTATTAACAGAACATGGTTTCCATGCATGTAACACCAGTTATATAACAAATATAAATAAAATATGTCAGTAATACTTTCAAAGTTTTGTTTAAGTAAAACAAATTGCTTTTATTTTATAATTTGTATGAAATATTTTCTGTACATGAGGCAAAAGAAAAATAGTAGTTATGTAATAAAATACAATAAATTATATAGTTAAATTAATCCATCAAATGTGATACTCCTACACTTAAAAAAAATCCGTATGTATATTATTCGTATGAATATTTATCTAGGAAAATATAATATCAAAAATATACAAAAACCTCTCCGAGTTACCGACGATTTCGGAAAACGTATTATTTATACTATTGTTTTTAATAAAGCATCGTTCAAAATTCAATGTCGCTCAGAGGAGGCTGGAAAACTGTTGATATTGTCGCTGTGCACATTGATTACCAGGGTCAGGAGGATAATTATGACCACTTTTTTCATTTTCAGCATTATCATTATTTTTTTTTTGCTTATTTCTATTTGTAAAAGTGGTGTTTTTAATACATAGGAAGTAACCTCGATCATTTAAGAACAACTTTTAAAAGTTTTAATTCTCATAGCTATTTTTTTAAGTTAAAAGTTTGGTTATAATTACTCAACCAAAAACTCAGTCACATAAGTTTCGGTTAATTAATACCAGGGTTGGCATTAATGGATAACTTTTTTAATCGATTGATTAGTCGATTAAAGATTTAATCTAACGAAATTGAAGCATAATTCAATTTATCATAATTGAAATTGAAAAAGTAATTGCTCTTTAAAAAGTTTTTTTTTATGATTCATTCAATCTGAATTAATTTAATCATGATTAATTTAATCGTGATTAATTTAATCATTAATTAAATAGACGAAAATTAAATATGACCGCCCTGTTTTGTTTTTCTTAAATTCGCTATCACTGCTACGAAACTCTTTTTAAGAGTTGAGAGTATACGATTTTCCTTATTGGATATTATACAGAGTCACACAAAATTATTCATATAAACCGAAATCAATATATTTAAATTATTTAGGAGGGATTGGGGACAAGTGAAACCCTTTTAATAAAATTGATATGTTCTTTATAATTATTTTAGGCAAATTGGAGCAATATTATCAATCATTTGTAGTCACAAATCGATTGTGATAACTCCATCATAGACTATACTTCATGTCGGTGCCATTACCTTCAATGGATGCAGAAGCGGAAAGGTTCTGAAATTGCGATTTTTATGATATTGATGGGGAGAGAAACTTGAAATTTGCATGAAGGTATTTACTATGTGAGAATAGTTTCTAAAAAATTCGAAAATTAAAACGGTGAAATCAGCAAAAGGTGTTCTAAAACTATCCTAAATTACGATTTCAATGGAATTGTTAAGGATAGATAATTTAAATTTGACGTGGATGTTACTTTTAAAACTAGTCTCACAGGACAGTTAAAGTTTAGACATTTAAAAGGTTGAAATGAATGGCGAAAATCATTCAAAAAACGTTTAAAATTACGATTTTTATGGAACTGATAAGGATACAAATTTAAAATTATGCACGGTTGCTACTTTTAAGACAAAAATATATACGCATTATATTTTTTTAAATTGAAATATAAAAAGCTGCGGGAGAAAAAGAGCCTTTTAACGGTAAATATAAGAAAATTTCATAAAAATGTATTTTTTATGTTTTCTCGAATGACAGTAGTTTTCAAGTTAAAAATTTCATCAGACAGAAAAGTTTCATCTCATCTTTTTTTATACGTTTCATTTTTTATACATTTTTTATACGTTTTTTATACTTTTTTATACGTTATATAGTGTAGTGACTCCCAACGAAAAAATAAAATATATTTTAAACCATACTTAATGACCAGTGTTGAATTCAGGGGGTGAACCCCCCCCCCCCGAATCAATGGCATGTCCCCTCCCAGAAGATTTGAGATTTTGTATGTACAATGGTCAAAAAGTGCAACCCCCCCCCCCCCTCCCCTGAAGAAACTCTACAATGTCCCCACCAGAGCCACAGAAATCCCTCCCGGAGAAAAGTGTCTGAATTAAACACTGTTAATGACTAAAAATAAAATCGTAAGATTTGTGTACTAAGTATATTTCTCTTAATTGCAACTGAATTAAACATTGAAGCAACAACAAAAAAAAAGATATGTATATACATATATAGTTTGAATTTTAATCTAATTAAATAAAAAAAAAAAACATCTGTAAATATTATTTATTAAACTTACAAATATTTTTACAGTGCACATTTACATTCATTTAGACAACTTTTAAACAGTTTAAATAATTGAAGGGGGGGTGGGGGGGAGATTCTGCATCAGATAACTGAGATGAAGCTGCAAATTGCGTTTAATAAACATACCAAATTACGCTAAACATACTACATTACTGTAACATACTGAATTATGCTTATATCATAAAAAAAAAATCTTGCAACAAACTGAAGCAGAAAGTCTATTGTAAAAGCAAAATGCAATAGTTCGACGTCAGCTTCACATCATAAAGGTGTAAGAATAAATCATAGGGGATGCTTTGCATCCTCCACTTTTTCTCGCCAAAGCAAATTTTTGTAGCATAATCAGAGCAATCAATTTCATTAAAATACTCAAAAATTTTCAGGAATATTTTCACAGTACATTTACATATTTCCAGACATTTTTGAAGGATTTTAATGAATTAAAGTAAAAAAAAAAATGTGTATGGGATAACAAATTTGCTGCTACACATTTTGTGCAAATAACCATACTGAATTGTTGTATGTCATAAGAAACTTATAACAAGCTGAAGAAAAAAGAACATTGTGTAAGCAAAATTCAACATTTCGATGTTGGCTTTACATAATAAAATTATGAAAATAAATCAGTACATTTGCTCTTAATCCCCCCTCCCCTTTTTACCAAAAGAATCTTTCAAAATATACTGACAAACCAGTTAATTTCAATAATATACTGATAAAATTTCATTCATGTGCCAAAAATTCGAACGAAGTTTTAATTGTTCTTTAAACTAAATGCATGTTTGATAATAGTGTATTACTAATACAACTAATTAATTATTAATGATACTAATTAATAAACGTCCTTTTATGACTTCCACAGTTTAAAAATCTTTTTGAAAGACGCACTTTGACCTTATTATTTAATTGGTATTTCTTTTTTTTTTTTGTAAAATGAGTAATTTTGTTCGATTTCTTGGCATTTTAATAAAAACATCTGAGCGTTTCGAACATTAAACAGATTTAAATGGTTTCGTGAATTGACAAAATAGTAGCGAATTTTGATTTAGAAACAATCTCATGTTTTTTTTTTAAATTAAGTATCAATTTTCAAAACTATATTTTTTTCTGTTATTTACAGTAATAAAATAGTCACTGTATCATATGTATATACGTAAATCAAAATATCTATATATAAATTTACATATTTAAATAAAATTCATAATTTTGAGGTGTAGATAAATTAATTATCGTGGCGAAAGTAAACATCCTCTCGGCGCTCCGGCAAAATAGTTAAGGGATTAAAATAATGCCAGGCTTAACAAATTTTTGTCCAAAATTCACTCTGAAATTGTATTGCCTACATGTCTGTATTCTGTTTAAAAGGCATTCTACTATAATTTTAACAAAGTAACAGAATTTTTTATAACGTAATTTTCATAATTTTCATTTAACCTTAATTTTAAAATTTGACTCCTTACTTAAAAAGGTAAAATGTATATAATTAGTATTATAAATGTTATAAAAAGAGTAATACAACCAGATTTCCTTTTCCCGAAAAAATTGAAAGGTCTTACTTATACTGTACAAATGCAACACATGAAGTTGCTAAGCAGCCGTTATTGAATTAAAATCTGCCTGTTCGTTTTTTGTACTCCTTTGTGTATTCCTGGAACATGGATTGTTGGGTAATGTCAAAATACTAAATTTAAAAGTTTTTATTATTTATTATTTTTTCAGGTTTTTAATCAATGCTTAGTATTTAATTATTCATTAACTAGTATTATTTAGATAACCTTTACTCTAAGTTGTAAGTACCATCTGCTATAGAACGAGTGACGTGAATAAAAGTGACTCGAATCTAAGAAATATCTAATATCTAAGATCTATATCTAATATCTATATCTAATATCTAAGAAAAAATATCACAATGCAAACTGAATTATTTGTAGTACTAATATCATATTCAATGCTTTAAAATTTCATATTGAAACTCGATTGTACGATTTATATCCAAAATGAAGAACTGGTACCCCGTTGTACACATATTCTATCAAAATATACCATGAGGCAGACTGAAATATTTATATTATACTAATCGATATTTACAACATAAAATTTCCTGCCGAAATTCGATAACATGATAACATAGTAAAAATGACGAATTGGCAAGCCGTTCTACTTGTACCAAAACAGAATATAAAGAAGCAGACTGAAGTATTTGTATTGCAATAATCAATATCTTTAACGTGTCAAAATTTAATGCCGAAACTGAATAAAATATTAATAAATCTGAAAGACGGTTTAGTTCCCCATTTTGCTCATGTCGTACTAAGATATCACGTGGCAGATGAACACTATTTAATGTGCATTTAATAATCTGTTTCTAAATAACTAATTCATCTTGAAACACACTGCCGTAGTAACTTATAGGATAATACAATGAAAAATTGTGTTTCAATTGTACTATATGACGTTATTGTCTATCATCAAATTTAGTCTGCTGGGAGGGAGGGGGGGGGGTGTTCCAAAATATTTTAAGAGTACTTTCTTTAAGCTTTAACTTTGCATTAATTTCATCTCGGAACTCAATGACGTTAAATTAATGCCAAAATGAGAAATTTTACTCTGCTGCTCGTATCGTAATAAGTTATGCCGAGGCAGAGGAGTCATTTAATTAACTATCATTTATAATCTAATCCAATATCGTAATTTCATATCTTGTAACTGGATTACGTAGTCATTTTTGTTGCCACTGCCAGTTTTATGATACCAAATGTGAATAAAAAAAGTAAAGAAGAAAAGAGAAAAAGAGCAAGGAAGAAAATGAAATCGCCCTCTATCGCGGAATAGAAGAATTAAAATAAAGTTGGGGGATAAAATGCATACAAATATTTCGATTAGAAACAATACCATTATTAAATACATTCATTTATAATATAGGGGTGAGTAGCCTAATTTGGACCGCCACTTTAATTGGACCGTTGCAATTCTGTCGTTAATTACAGGAAGAGACGCCATCTACCGCTGAAATCCTACTCATCAGAATGACGTCACTCACGATTAGAAGATGCAACCGCCTACCACGTGTTGTTTTCAGACAATTTTAAAAACCTAAAGTTAGCTGTTTTGATCTACTTTTTCCTACTAAACGCAAGTGAATACTTTAAAACTAAGGTAAGTTGTTATGTTTTTATATACATATATAAATTCATCTGTTAATTGCGCATATTTCACACGCGTCTTTGTTTGATTTCGTTTTTGTTCTTAGTCTTGAAATTATCTGTTTTAAGAAATGGCGCAGTTGTCATAATTGGACCATTTTAAGTTGCTTAAATTGGACCAGATATGCGATCATAAATTTTGAAAATTAAGTAATGAATTTCGAGGACGGTACGCTTTGTACACTATTTTTTTAATTTTTTTTAATGGATTACTATCTCCATGCAAGGGCCATGTTCCACAAACACCGTATTTAACATATATTCGTTTAATCAGTAGTTTCATAAAATATTTTCACAAATTCATGTCATAAAATCGTTTTATTATGATTATATCTATCTGTATATGTATACAGTAGATATCCATTTTATCGATACTGTATAAAAATGAGCACTTATACATTCATTGTATTCATATATAGTTTTCTTCATTTGAAAAAAATTCAGAACTTTTTTTTAAAAAATCGAGTCATACCGAGCCTGATCAAAAAAGATCAAAACCTACTCAAAACCAAACCAAATCCAAAATATTTAAAGTCAATCCGGTCCAAGACAATACCTGATGCAGGACCCTAGCAGCGATCAAAGGTGATTAAACCAGAAGAAGATTGAAAAAAAGATAAAGTAAAGGCCTCAAAGCCAGAACAATACATGGAGTTTTTAATCATAAATCCTTCATTAGATTGAATAATTAGATTGACTATTTAGGTTAAGAATTAATTTAATCGTAAAAGAAAAACAAGCGATTACACCAAAATAATCATTGTTCATTAGTCTATGAGTAGGATTGAATTGATTTTATCGTAATCAAGGCACTGATTACATTAAAATAATCACTGATCGTTAGTCTATGTGTTGGGTTGAAACTAAGCGTAATCGGTCAATATTTAGTCATGTTTAAAAAAGTAATCGTTAGTTTTCCATCGTTAATCTAATTAAAATTTTGCACAGTCCTGATTAAAACCACTAGTGGGGAAATTATGGCCACAATATTTCCTCTTTATACATGACAATACACATTTGTTTGGAGTAATTCAGATCACTTTGAACTCCAAAGTGACAAATCCGTTTATCAAAAATTTTGATACAAAGTTTCAAATTACTATTCGGATCTCAAACATGCTTCAGACTAGTGATAAAGAATAGCTAAGATGAAATATGTATTATGAGGCTAATATCTAAGCTTGAGACAAAATTTTATCATACACAGTTTTCTCCAATATGACGGTGGACACAATTACCTCCCCAGTAATAATTACCCCACCTGACCCTAGTCATTCTAGTATAGAACATGGGAAGTAAACTCTTAAAGTATGTTAAATTTTTCTACTAAGTTTGAAATAAATTTGTAAAGGCTCTTTGTTATGTATTCTGGCTAAAGCTGTATTTCTTTTGTTGTATTTGATATCTGCTCTAATTTTTGTAATCCTAATTTTAAACTTTATGTTTGCCATTCCTATATAACTTTACATTGATTCATCTGCTTTAGTATAAAACACAATTTAATCATTTTAAAACAAATCCGTTGGATTCTTAAAAAATATTAGATTAGTTTCAGTTCAAATCAAAAATCATAAGATAAATCGAAATTTCACAAAATAGCAGATGTTTGATGTTTAAGATAAATTTTGGAGTTTATTTTTCGTTTTTTATACTGCTTAAAAAAATCTAAACTGTAAAATAAATCATCATTTCCTAAAATTTTGACAACTTAAAAAACTCCAGTTTAATTTGCAAAAAACAAAACATCGATAACTTGAATAGTTTAGGATGAGAACTATGCAGAAACTACACTCATTAAAAAAAAATAAGAAAAAACAAATTAAAATATCTTGATTAGCCCATTTGTGCGCCAGGACATCGACTTAAACTTTTGTTACGATTTAAATACTGGGGGGAACAACAAACGTTTTTTTGAGCATACATTAAACACTTTAATAATATAACACTTCATATATATGCAAAAAAAAAGAAGGAAATATATTTATTTGTTTACATTTAGAACCTCACATTAATCTTGAAGTGTTATTTTAAACATCAAAGATTTCCGCTTCTAGAAATTGTGTTTGGTTTATCTATCCATAATCCACTTATTTATTTATTTATGAGAGTCTAAAGTAATGTTGGATTTGCAGAAACATGTATTTAACCTAAAATTTAAAAAATCAAAAAGCATGTTCACCTTACCATCATTTAAAATATTATATGCTGCATGGAATAACGTAATATTTCAACATTTAAAATGAACCTGTTATTAGATAGTGATATTTTTAAATATGGGATAATTTAGATCGTTTTTATTTAAGAAAAATTGCGATGAGAAAAGTACCCTTTTGCTTAAATCTTGAGAAACATATATTGTACAGAAGATTTTATTTATTAATTAAATAATGTAGGAGTTGCAATAAAAAAAATAAATATTTTCAAAATCTTATTTTTTTTTTCGTTATATCTCTATTTCCGACCAAATCCAATGTAATATTTCTTAAATGTTAAAACATTTGTTAAGAATTTTTGTATTGTCTTATTTTCTATTACCTTCATAGTTTGAAAAGACAAAATAAAATCCATCTATGAGTATATTTCTTTTCTTTAACTATGAAACGACAACTTGCATATATACATATAAAACGAGATGAAGATTATTATTATAAATGTTACATTGAAACAAAATTATTCATAACATTCATTTATATGTATGAATCGTTCCGGAATCTTGTTTTGGAGAAAGTGTAACACGATGTAAATACAGTAATATCTCTTTTCCATTCTTCTGAGTACGGAATCAGAAATATTCCAAATGTGTGAGTTATTCTGACTTTAAGATAAGTTTGAATTCTGTATGATAGTAATTCTTCTCCGCGTGTGGCAGAAATACATTTGACAGAAAATGTTTGGTATGACAAATTAAAAGCATTCCGGAACGATATAAAAATAAATATTATAATGAATGTTTTTAGTACAAAATAAATTTAAATTATCGGATGGATATTTTTGTATGTTGAATGCGCATGGGGCATTTTGAAAAAGTTCTTCATAACGTTTAAAATATTCAGGAAAATTCTTTTTTCTTTTTTTTTTCTTGTGGGAGAAATATGTGCCATAATACATATAGTGTGCCCTTGAATAGCATTTAAAGGGGGAAAAAGTTTGTAGGTTATTTGAAGGCTTATTTCTCGTCAGTTGAAGGCACTCGCGAGCTATTTCTAAATATATGAGAGACCATTTCGCTTGTTTCTCGATCGAATTTGCATATTTTTGAATTTTTGTTTTTGAATATTATATTTGAGATCATAATGAAAAGCCGTCGTTAATTAAATTTTGGATTTTTATTGTTGTTAGATTATGATATTACTTACAATTTTTGAACATGATAAACGGAGGTGTTTTTTCATTCAATGCTTTGTACAATTTTGTCCGTGAAAGATTCGGAAAATTATAAAAATACTTACTTAAACTTAAACCTTAAACTTTTCAGATAATTTTGTTTCATAATTTTAATCCAATTGGGGAATGTAAAATCAGCAAAGAGGATTCCGACTTTTAATGAAAATATAAGCAAAATTGCTAAAATATCCATCCACCCCTAAATAAATTCAACCCATCTGATATTGATAGATGAGAGAGACCACTTTTGCCATTAGCCCAAGTCTTTTTGTAAATGGGAGAAAGAGGAAGGATTGTGTTGTTTCAATTTGCACATCTGTTTTTCCTACCGGACAACACTACAATATCTCAAGGAAAAATAGTAGGGTTTATCTTTTCTCTATATATAACGGCAGCAACTTATTTGCATCTATGTAAGTGTGCGTTTAAATAATCTTACCGACAAAAATAATCTTACCGACAAATCAACTGTTTCTAATCATGATATCATCTGAAGCCCGAACAATTGTCTTGGAGTCCAAATTTTTTAGATAAAATCATAAAGTCAAATACAATTTAAATGGAAAAAAAAAATGATTTTGAATACGTTCTTTTCATCTACGAGTTATTTTAATAAAACTATTTTCATTTATATTACATCTATTTTGTGCAAGAAAATTAAAAGCCAAACCAAAAATTTAATTTTCACAGAAATTAATTGAAATGAACTCAACGGCTATTGCTGCTAGTTGTAAAACATGAAAATATTGAAATCAAATGAAGCAGAATAAAGTACAATATAGGAAAAGTGAAGTCTTGTTTTGTTTGATGTTAAAAATGCATTACAAATTTTGAAATTTCAAGCTGCGTCAAAACTACTGTTGCCAGGTGTACATTTTCACAAAAAGCATGAAAGGAAACAAAAAAGCGGTACATGAGCTACAAGAGGACATAAAAATAAAAAGTACATAAAAAAAGAAACTGTCTATAACGGAAGACTGTATTAAGCTTAAGAATTTGATGGCATCTACTGAAGACTATTTATGTCAGGGGAGCATGCTGGTCATTCCATACGCTGTATTGCTTTAGCTTCAAGCATGTTTTCCACAAGACGAACTGTATAAGTCTGGCATTATCATGCATGGAAAAAAAAGAAATCACTAATTACTGCAACATAAAATTTAACTTGAGGTCTCAGTATCTCGTCTGTATTAATTCGGATCGTCAAAGTGCCATTCCGAATGATATGCAGGTCCCCACGTCCACCTATGCTGATTCCAGCCAATAGCATCAACCCACTTCGTCTGTAATGTGATCTTTCACGTACGAAAGTGGAATTATTTTGAATGCCTCTTTCTCTCCATGCCAAAACACATCAAATGTCACATCCAGACTGAATCGGAACTCGTCTGTAAACAGAATTTGACCCCAACAACTTTGCCTCCAAATTCGATGTTCAGTTCCCCACCTTCTTTGGGCCGCACAGTGGCTTGAGGTCAACGGAATACAGACCATTGGCTTACGTGCATAGAGACTACCCTGATGAAGCCTATTGCGGACTGTTTGGCTGGACACCCTTTATCCTGTGGCCAAGAACAACAGTGTTTGCAGCTGAGTAGCATTGTCCGTTCCGTCTCGACGAGCTGTTAACAGGATATATCGGTTATCAGTTTCTGTATTATCACATTTTCGACCTCGCACTTGACGATGACAACCATTCCACGTGTCTTGGAATCGATCCCACAACCTTTCATGGACACTTCTTGCGACTCCAACAGCGGCCACTACACTTCGTTGTGTTTCCCCAAAATCAACTGTCCTGATAACACGCCAAGCCATGGATTGCGGTGAATCATGTTGTTGTGACAGTGTCAAGCCACCTTTTCTCAAAACACACGCTGACAAATTGAATTTTACAACTGAAGAAGTGAAACAGATGTTTTTGCAAAATCCCGATTTCTGCACTTATCTCTTTTTCTAGTTTTTGACGTCATAAACTTTAATTTACATGTGAAGTTTTGTTTATCTATTTTCTACAGCACTTTAAATTATGGATGTTTTATTTTATGTTACTTATCGGTGTACATATTTGCGTAATTTCGTTAAAACCATGTGCTCCCCTAATTGTTATGAGCAGGGCATATAACCATTTTCGACATTTAAAAAATGCACTTCTATTTGTTAACAACAATTTTCATTATTCTATTATATGGAGTAATTTAATCTAAAAATCAAGTGTTAACAAGAAATAAAACTTTAGATTTTTCAAAAAGCCAAAATTTACTACTATTATATTTGACGTATTCCTTAAAACCGGGATCAACATGTCGCATTAACATGCGCTTCTTGCACATAAAAATTAAAAAAATTAAAAACATATATAAATAAGTAGATTCAGAAACTTCTTTGTACATATCAAAATTCATGAATTTAAATTACTCTGTGATTACTGTACCTCATATATAAAGAACGAGTAAATTATTCGCATTTTTACTTTATTTATATTTCGATTGATTTTGTGAACGAAATTTCTCTGTTCATGAATCAAATCAAATTTGCTCAAATTTCATGTTCGAAAACAGGCGCTTTTTGAGAACCAATATTCCTCTGTATAGTTTTAACAAATATTTCAAATTTTCTTCCAGATTAAATGGTAAATGGCCGTAACCGTAAGATATTATTTCAGATAAATATTTATAAACCCTTGCATACATTTATACAAAATACATATTTATACAAATAGTTTTATGCATATTCATCTATATATTTATATAAATAAACGTTAAAATTTTGTTTCTAAACATGAATCGAATACACTCATATACTGAACAATAGTTTTTCTTTTCTTTAAATTCAAAAAAAAAAAAAAAAAAAAAAAAAAAAAAGTTTCATGATTTATAGTGTAAACGGGCAATGTAAAAAGCATTTATTAAGCAGGAATCTTTTAATAGAATTAAATTATTATTTTTACATCTGTTTAACTTTTCCTTCAATCCTCTTTTACCTAATGGGAAACCCGTTCGGCCAAATATTCTGTGCTTCTGTAACTGGCGCTAATATTGCTATCATCAGTTTAAGACGGAAGCGAAATTTATAAGTGGCGTTCACGTAAGGCTGTTTTGTAGATTCTTTATGTGTGAAATATTAATGGAAAGGAATAAAATATGAAAATAGTATTACGTTTTCTATTAATGTAAAAGTGTAGGTCTGGCATCATAAGAGGGTTTTTTTAGTACTTCAGTAAAAACATTTCTAGATTTTTTTTCACATCCAGTATATTTACACGTTCAACTTGCAAACTTAGAAAATTAACCTACTTTAAAAACTCTGCATAAAGTTAAAGAAGCTAGGAATATAGTAATGAGAATTCAAGAATATAAATTATGTACCCTGTTTATTAATTCTGGTTGTGGGGAGAAATAAATTCTAATGAGAAATGAAACTTATTAATTTGATTTAATAGCAACAGGTGCTGATTATTTCAAATAAAATTAAGGAAGTTCTGATGAGGCTGGATTACGTGGATGATTAAAAGAAATAGACTTTTTGAAAATATTACTCTTATATATCTTGAAAATCCACTAGAGAAAATGATTAAAAAAAATTCTAATCCTAAAAGAAATTTACTCTAAAAATAACTGACAACGCATGCACAAATTTGAAACAAAAACGCAAATTGAGAGTATGTTTACACAAACCTGTATTTTGTTCTGTTTTGTAATGTTAAATTAAAAAATTACTCTAATTTTACAATTTAATCTATGCAAGATACTAATGAATCTATAGTTTTATTCTGAATCTAAATTACTGCCATAAAGTGTTTTGTATTTAAACTCTAAAACTTGTTATATTGGTAAATTTAGTGCATACGAAAATAAAAGACATTTATTATGTTGAAGATTATAAGTATATTCTTAAATTTAGGTTAAAAGTGAAAGCCATGCAAAAATACTAGGTGTCCATTATTAAAGTGTCCTCAGACTGCTCAATTTACGAGAATGAAACCAAATTTTGTGGGCCTAAGGGTTCAGCGAAAGAACAATGCCGCATATTCCCCTGTTGTTGAGATTTTGAACTATTTTTTTCTCGGTATTTTTTTTTTTTTTTTTTTTTTTTTGTTTGATCATCTGGCAAAATTTGTCTACATTCTCACAAGTAGATAACGGTACAGAACATGCTGAATAATGTCAGTTTATTCATATATCGTAAAATCGAGTTCAGTCTATAGTCCATTTAAATAAATTTATTAATTAACACGTATGTAAATTGATAGATAGATAGATATACTTAGATATAGATGCAGACATATCGTCATTTTCAGAGATGTGTGACATAATTATCTAGTGGATGTGCCAATCCTAAAACTTTCTACTATTTCATACAACAACTTAATATTTCAAAAAGTAGTTACAATTATTAATAATTTAATATTATTAGTTCAATATTATAAAAACTTTGACTTCATCTTAAATTTCCGCTTCAGTCAATCGGTGTAAAAAGGATTTAATATCAATTATGATTATTACTAAAATCAGCAGTTTTTCGTTATTCTGTTTTACATTATTTGTTTGCTAATAGCTGGTTTGGCAGGATTCAAAGTTTCCGTCGCTGCACGAGTCGACCGTCTAGAATAAAACTAAGAAAAATCGATAAAATTATACAAAAATCGTTATTACAGCACCCGGCGAAATATTTCGGAATTCAAGGACAGCGTGCTTGTCAAAGCCAAATATATATATATGAAACTTAGTTCCATTCTATGCATAACTTCATGCGCTTTTCGATGGTACAATAATGAAAATGGCACAAACATTGCTACAACAGAACCCCCTTCTCGTGGAATATTTCCAAATTCAAGGACATCTTTCTTGCCATAGACAAAAACGTACACAAAATTATTTTCAATTCTATGTTTAACTTGATATACTTTTTGAGGGTACAATGGCGACACCCGGACAAACATATATTTATATAAACATGTTTTGGGGGATCTCTGACCTTTTAAACTTTTGAATCCGTCGAAAACTGGAAGTTGGAAAAAATTTCTATCATAATACTTTATTATGTGGAAGATATAAGAAAGTAAAAATGAATGTCTGAGAAAAAATGTTTGAATTTCGATAAATACTTAATTTGAACAAAACCTTTATTTGACACGAATTATATTATAAAATAATTTTATTAATAAACTTTGTTGTTTTCAAAAACAGTAGAGGAAAAGGTCCAAATACCGGCTAGGGTCCAAATACTGGCTACTAGGTGTTCTGAGAAGGCAGAGTTTGTAACTTTAGTTGAGAGAAGAAAGTTACGAAAAGTACGTCGCTGAAGTCTGTGTCATTTAGAAATAATAAATGCAAAAGTGTCGAATCTACGTAATCTGGTACATCAAAAGTTTTTCAGATATGTGTTTCTCATTTTTTTTAAATATACTGATCGTATATTGACTTGAATTGCTGATTAATTTATTTTCTAGACATATTTAGCTCTCAACTGCCACGCGCACATTATTGGTATTTTGTTATATGAATGAGTAATGCCGGTTTTAACTTAAACATAGCAGTGGTCCAAATACCGGCTACCTAGAGTGGTCTAAATGCCGGCTAGACGGTATTTGGACCTCTCTCGGTTGCTCTGCTTGAAGGGGAGTGAAATAAATTAATTTAAATAGTTCCATAATTAATAAATTAATTTAAATGGTTCAGAAATGGTTCCAGTCCCCTTTTCGCAATATGAAAAAAGCAACCATGGCTTTAATTCTTCAGGACTGACACTGGTTACCGGATCACTTTCAAAAAAGTGCTGTTGGACACTACAAAATTGCCTGCGATAAATGTGAAGAGAAAGAAAAAATGACGGAGTAAACCAGGCGAAAGAGGCAAAAATTTGATTTTAACCTTCTCGTTGCGCAACCCGAGATTTTCTCGGTGATGCATTTTTTCCGTCTAATTAACCCTCCTTGATTATTCGCACCAGTTATTTTTTTATTGTAATTTTTCTTTATTTAATTGGAGCATTTTCCCGGTTAAATTAGAAAAAAATTTTGTTTTGAAAAACCGGTGACAAATGAATAAAAATTCTTAAAAGACGCTCGTCGCGAAGGGGTTAAAAACGCAATTTTTGAAGCTATTTTGATAAAACAATTACCCAGCGAGAGGATTAAGAAAGTGAAAAATGAAACTATCCAATAGAGGAAGATGATAAATTTGTGTCTTCTACATGGGTGCATTCTCTGTGGACATGATTGGGGGAGGGGATTCTGGGTTCACTGTTAAGAATGATAAGAGTGATATTATGTTTTTGATTTTTTCAGATAAAATAATTCTCATTTCAATCAGCAAGCTTTTTTTTTTTGTTTTACACGTTAAAAATCAAAATTAGAAACATAATGGGAAGAAGACTGTGAGAGATAGTCGTAAAGAATTTTAGAAATTTGACAAAAATACTTATTTATTAAAAATTGCGTATTTTTACTGTGCATAAGAAATGTTATTAATCAATACAATTTATTAAAATAATATTCTTATTGCTTAATATTTGTCATTAGCTCTATTTGTGTGATCTTTTGGAAAAAAACTTAGGTATTTAGACCCCAATTTAAAAAATCAAAATTTGAAGACTTTCGGAATTTCGCTTTTTATAAACAGAAAACGCCTTTTAAACTGATTTTTTTTCTAAACTGGTGTAAAACGTGTCCAGATACCCTGTTGTCACTTTTTATTTTATTAATTTTGAAAATTGTATGATCTAGATTGAAAACAAAAGTGGTATTTGGACCTTTTCCTCTACTAAATAGATTGCATGACGATATTGTTTTCCACATGCTAAAAGTATTTAAAAGATATTTTAATGATGACTTTCAGGTGACAGAGAGACTACTGTGAAGTCACTATCGTGCTCTTTTGGGAAAAGTCATCATGTGACTTTAATGTTACATTATTTGGTGACCTATCACAATGCAGCGTTCACGATGACTTTGAAATTGAGTCTACAAATTGCAGTCACATGAGAGTCACAATGTAACTACATTGTAAAGTCACATGGTGACTCGTCACAAAGCAGCAGTCACATTGGCTTCTCAGTGGAGTCACATATAGTGATCATTTGAGACTCATAATGAGATGTATGGAATTTCCTATTTTTTTGCTTCACCGTAGTGACTGTGACACTTATGACCATGTGTGACCTGAATGAGATGTTATATGGGATACAGATAGTAATTACTCGAATTATTTCCTTTTGAGTGTTCGCGTATTTGAAAATTAGCATTTTGTGACTTTTCCTGAATTTTTGATGACTAGTGTATTTAGGAAGCGAAAAATTTCGTTTCGTGTTAAGTTTAATAGTGTGTTCAACATTTTACTATATACACTAGCATTAATTTGTATATTTAAATATTTCAATTAAAATCTAGAATCAGTTTCCTTTCTAATGCAATTAACATTTCCTGAAAGTTTTCTTGAACGGAGATTATAACTAGTTTGTAATTAAAGCAACAGTTTAAAAGATAAACTTGATTTCAATAACTTTTATGACGAAGTGAAACATAGATAGATACTTGTTTTATAACGTAACATAATATAATTCAGGATGATTTGTCTTGAAAAACATTTAACATATACAGGCATTTACATTTTGGAAAAAGAAAAGTAAATCACTTTGTTAAAGCAATACTTTCAAAGAAAAACACAACTTAAAAAACTTTTGAGAAAAAGAGAAACATAGAAACTAATTTTCTAATTCAAAATAGAATAATTCAAGATAATTCGTCCTAAAAAGTATTTAACATATACTAACATTCTTTTTTGGAAAAGAAAAAATATAAGTTGAATTTCTTTGTAAATTCATTTTTCTTTCATAAAATTTAAAAACAGATGTTATAGAACAGTAAAAAAAATTTTTTTTCGTATATGTAAATGCGCAAACATCTCATAAGATGAAATACACTCATGCTGAAAATTAAGAGAATTTTCCGAATTGGTCGATTATTACCAGAACTACTGGACAAATTTTAATGAAATTCGTCATATGTTGACATAATGCAGCACAAATAAACCTTCAGAACTGATAATGCGCACGCATGATCCTGCGTAAGAACCACCAGCGTCGGAAAGGTATAAAACAGATCTTACAATATTGAACCAAAAATGGGTTAATAGCGCGACAGTCTCCTCTTACAGTTATATACCTCTCACAAAGTGAACCAATACTGGAAAATAGTCAGTTTATGTATCCCTCTGCGAATTACTCTCACTCCTCCAGCAATACTGTTTTCAGGCCCTGGATGGTTCTGGGAGGTGAAATGGGAATTCCAATTTTCCTCTCCAAAGCATGTATCCACGACATGTTCTATAAGGTTTAGGATTGGAGATATGGCTGCCGAATATTTTCACTTTCCAGAAATTTGCGACCAGAATAGCTATATCTGGGCGCAAGTTGCAGTCCATTAAAATGAAACCAGGGCTAACTGCATATCTGAAAACGCGCACATAGTATACCGATATATCATCCCTATACGTCACACCAGTCATACAGCCTTTGCCAAAGTCAGGGAGTTAAGTGCACCCATACAATTTGATGTCTTCTCAGAACATGAAATCTCCGCTGCCATAATAGTCTTTTTCTCGGAAGTTGGAAAGCAGGTAGCAGATCCCTCGTTTTCTCCAGATAAAAGTGCGTCGAGAATTTGTATTTAAGCTGAATATAGACTCATCAGTGAATGGGATGGTCCCACATTGATTCCTTGTCCAAACTCGATGATCTCCGAACCATGCTAAACGGGTTCTCCTGTGTGCAAAAGTGAGTGGGACGCAAGAAGCAGATCTTATTGCAAACAGACCTCTGTCACTCAGTCTTTTGCAAACAGTAACTCTTGAAACTCGACTGCATGTGGCCGCAAAAAGGTCACGAGAGAGCTGAGAAACTGTCGCACTATTGTTACCCCTCGCTGTAAGGGACAAACAGCAATCTTCGTTTGCCGTCGTGGCTCTTAGACAGCCTTTCCCAGGCTTTCTCTTTTATAGATACAGTGTCCATAAACAGTTTCCATAAGTTAAACACGACGCTGGGTATTACATTGAAGTATCTAGAAATCTGCACTTGATACTGCGCTGTTTCCAGCCTCTTTGCGATTTTCACCTCATTCTATCATCCAATCGTTGGTGGTTACTTATCTTTACTGTATTCTTTTGATTTCATCGAATGTTGGAAACCAAAACTGAGTTGTTCAGCGAGGTGTTCAAGCGAACAAAACACGAAAATAGCCACGCTCGCTTCTAAAGCCTGTTCTTATGTCTATCCTCTCCTATTCGACACTAAAGAACTGCATTTTTTTTTTCGAAGCATACGTTTTACCTTTCGTACAGTACATTTCATGAAACTCGACAAAATATATAAATTCTCTTATTTTTGAACATAAGTGAATAATTATATTTGATAAATATTTATTATTCCATATGAAGCTATTGTAGCACTAAAAACCCAATATTTGTTAAAAAATCTTTGAAAGTTAAATCTAAACAAACAATTTTATTCACAAAAGTCGGAGTCGTGGGATTTTACTGTTTGGAAACATGGTATTACGTAGAAAAAATTATGTATATATAAATATACTGAAAATATCCTTAAAAATAATAAAAATTTTCTAATTACAACAACTGGTTTAATAAATTTCATAGATGATTAAGTACATTCCCCTTATGTTAAAGTAATTACGTCATATTGTAAAAAAACGAAGTAACCATTAATCGATTAAAAGTGTAATTTATATAATGATTATATGTTACGTTTTATATCCCTAAGGTTAATCACAAATTTTCCTATTGTACGTTACGAATCAATTAATTATTACTATTACTATTTAGTAATGCGTTACGTATGCGTCCAAGATCTTTTTATTTTCTTTCCAACACTGACCACTCTCTGACACTTCATTAGACCGGGGAAAATATGAAAAATCATCAACTGACAAATTTAAAAACGAAATTCAATCATTTGAATGCATCGGAAAGCGGAAAGGGTTGGGCACGAGATCTTGAGGCGCAGGACGAAATCGAGGGCTTCAAATTTAATGTTCGTCTACAATTTTCGTCCAAACTATTATAAAAGCAATATACAGGGTGTCCATAATTAAACTACCCTACTTTAAACTTGTCTACAGACGAAACTATTGGTCAGAAAACTGTGAAATTTTGTGAAGGACATAATGAAGGAGTGGAAATTTGTTTGAATGAAAAAAATTTGTTAATTTCGCCACCAGGGTTTTTTTTATGAATTACACATTTTAAAAAGTTTTTACGCTTTATTTTTCTCAGATTAAAAAAAGACAAATATACCGATCGCCCCCTGAAAAAAATAAAGCGTAAAAACTTTCAAAAATTATTGGCGTTCGAATTGGACGGACCGTGCAAACTCAGAAAAAAAAAACAATTCGCCTACAACAGCCGCCATTTTTTTCACAGAACTCAGGCCTAGTATTCAGTGGGCAGTGGCTTAATGTGTAAATTATTAAAAACGCCCTCTGGTGGCGAAATTTTTAACTAGTTTTTTTTCGCTCAAACAAATTGCCATTTCTTTATTATGTCTGATGCAAAATTTCACAACTTTTTGACCAATAGTTTCGTATTTGACAACTTTAAAGTAGGGACGTTTAATTATGGACACCCTGTATATGCATGTACCGTAGTTTCAGTCCCGGGTTCTTTGAATGCACAAAAAAAACTCCAACTACTAGTTTACTGGAACTTAGAATTGTATTTAAAACATTTTAGAGGGTGTGGTTCGTACAGTAAAGTGGGAAAGAGACCCCGATGACAGACGGGACGCCAACGCGCCCTTCCTTTATATCTTTTACATATCAAGGGCAAGAGAGAAGTGCAGTTTCGCTAGAAGTCCAGAAATCTTGGCGTTCCACAGTATCGCCAAATTACAATCTTTTTGGTGACTGCACGTAGATAGACAAAGGTTTGCCAATATATATTACAGTAAATTATTTGGTGTCGCTACCAGACGCGCGACTCATAGTTTGCAATAACCGTTTCTAATTAAGATGAGAGAGGCGACAGAATACCTGGAATTGTTTATATTACAGACAGGCATTCGCTTAAATGATTGTTATTTAAAATTGCGCAATTCAGACTGCTGCATGGGAAAATGACGAGAGAAAAGGGCATCTGGTTTTTAGCTCGAACATTTTTCATGATAACGTACATGATTCTCATAAAGTACTTTCTTTTACTTTTGCTGTTAATACATTTTCAACGCGCAAATATTAGCAGAGATTAAGAATTACTTATCTATGACGTGGGGCGAAAGCCGATGCAATTAAATGAAGACATACTGTTACCAGCAGCTACCTTTATAATATTTTTATTTACTCTTTTCACTAGAAGTAGTTACGGAAAGAAAAATGATTCAATGAGAAAGGGAAAAAATAACTGAATATTTAAGCGTAATGAATTAAATATATTGCAGAAAGGGGAAAAACACTTTAAGAAAAATCCGTATGGTTTTAAGAAATGAATTTAATTACATATTTCAGTTTAACAAGGGGGAAGGGAAAGAACAGCATCTTTTAAAAGTAATAAATTTATTTTTTAAATTAATTTTAAATAAAAAGAGAAATATGTGACAGAAACGCTGTCACAATGCAATGTATAAAAAAAAGTTTTTGGTACATTTCGGTTAGCCGGACGCCAGTGTTATATATATATATATATATATGTGTGTGCATACATGTGTGTATTTGTAGATATATTTATATATACATATAATGTATATACACACATGTATATATGTATATATATGTGTATATATACATACATGTATGCATACATAGATATGTATATATAACACTGGCGCCCGGCTAACCGAAAAGTACCAAGTTTTTTAATTTCTAATGCCAATGGTTGCCAAACATATTTTAAATGATATTTTTTTACAGCCGAAACTTTGCGAAATGTAATTTTCATATCACTATATCATTAATTCTACCTTCAAGCTATATTATCAGCAGATTTCGGGCGTAGAGATTAACACTAGAGAAGGAAATGTATTTTAGTAGCAAAACGAATAAAGCGAAAACGAAAGCTGTGCTACGTTTTCAGTATATTTTACAAGCGTTTTATTGAGCTACATATTAATATTTGGAATATACAATAAAAATATACAGTTGGAATATACAGTGTAAAGTACATCTGAATATAATACAAAACAGCATTATAGTACTGTGTATTACGTAAAAAGTGAAATTTTCATAACATTACAAGAAAACACATTTTAAGAACGCTGCTATATCTTTATGGATTAAATTTCGGTTGATCTAAGAAGTATCGATAATTAGCAACTAAATTAACTCGATATCTCAAAATGCATGAAGCAGTTGTTAGAACCAACTGACCAATACACGTGCATGACCACTGCAACACACAAACATATGCTACTTGCTCATAAAAAGAAAAAAAGAAAGGAAGAAAAAGAAATTTTTGAAAAATAAATAAAGCAAAGCAGATTGAATAACACCCTCTGTACAAGAATCTCGAATGTGTGAATTTCGATTAATATGTTATCACTGTACCTCATGTATAAATTGTTTAGTGAAAACATGTTTATAGTCCAGGGGAAATGTAACAAAAAAGGGGGTTACCTTGCAAAAGATCGGGTAGAAGATTTTTTTTTCTGAATTTTTTATAATGATGCTAACATATAAACAGAATGCCAACATTCAACCAAGTTTTCTAACAAAATTTCTTAAGGCTAAATTTTCAGTGGCCAAAAAACAAGAAAATTTTGGAAACTTTTTATTTAATATCTCGAGACCCGTTGCCGTAGCATGTTATTTGTCAGTTACAATATTAAAGAAGATAAAATTCTCTAAAATTTTCATATTTACAACTTTTTTATACACTCAATAGCAAGCGCAGTACGCCATTTTAAAAATTGGACAATTTTTTCAATTTTCTTGAAAACCGTGAAAAACGCAGTTCTGCCCCGATTATTCAAATGTTTCTCACGGATTTAATCATGTATGTCAACTTCTATATATTAGTACCAGTAAATTATGTGTTTCAGGGTTAAAACTAGCCTTTTTTGCACCCGTGGCAAACATGGATTTCGGCGCCCCCGTCCACCGCCCCTCTTTTAAAAAGAAAATTTGCTACGGGAATTTTAATAAATTCTAATAGCTGGATTTTCAAAATTTTAAGTGTGTAAGCATTAAATACGTAATGCTGAACTTCATAATCAGTTTTGTCTAATATTGATTGATTAAAACCTTGAAAACCATACAGAAAGGAACCGAAATACATTCCGCTTTAAACAGATTTCCATACTAGCAGGTATAATTGTTCATATTCTTTCGCTTGAAAAAATATATACTTTTTCTTTAAAGACCGAATTCCGTATATACAGATTTCATTTTCTAAGATTTTACGGTAGTTGTCGTATTGAGGAGTTTAAATTCACAGGTATATGAATTATGGGACTAAATTAGTCACACGAAGACACGCGCAAGGTAATATTAAACCTATGGGAGCGTTCTTGACAAATATCGCGATCGCATTTTGTTACTTTTAAATAATTTTTTTTTTCATGGGATACCTGAGATCAATATCTAATGTTGTGCTTTTGTACTTTTTTCGGGTTTGGTTGCTTTTATATATATACATATATATATATATATGTGTGTGTGTGTGTGTATATATGCCGGTAGGGGGCGCTGTAACAGCGATTTTTGTGCGATTTTGAATATTGTACCATCCAAAAGTGTATGAAGTTATGCATAGAATTGAACCAAATTTTTATTTTAAGTTTTTAGCTATGGCAAGCAGATCCTCTCTGAATCTGGAAAAAAATCGCCGGTAGGGGGCGCTGTAACAGCAATTTTTGTGCGATTTTGAATATTGTACCATCCAAAAGTGTATGAAGTTATGCATATAATTGAACCAAATTTTTATTTTAAATTTTTGGCTATGGCCAGCAGATCCTTCCTGAATTTGGAAAAAAATCGCCGGTGGGGTGTGCTGTAATAGCGATTTTTGTGAGATTATTGAATATTGTACCATCCAAAAGTGTGTGAATTTATGCATAGAATTGAACAAAATGTTTATTTTAAGTTTTTGTCTATAGCAAGCAGATCCTCCATGAATTTGGAAAAAAATCGCCGGTAGGGGGCGCTGTAATAGCGATTTTTGTGAGATTTTTTAATATTGAACCATCAAAAAGTGTATGAAGTTATACATAGAATTGAGCCAAATATTTTGTGTTTGATTTTGGTCATGGCATGAAGGTCCTCCCTGAATTTGGAAAACTCCGCCGAAAGGGGGCGCTATAATTGCGATGTCTGTACCATTTTCATTATTGTACCATCGAAAATTATATGAAGATAAACATAGAATTGAACCAAATTTTTTGTGTACGTTTCTGGCTAGGGCAAACAAGTCTTCCCTGAATTTGAAAAAAATCTGCCGGAAGCAGGGCGTTGTAATAGCGATGTTTGTACCATCTTTATTGTACCATCGAAAAGTGTATAAAATTATGCATACAATTGAACCAAATTTTTTCGTGCATGTTTTTGGCTTTGGCCAACAGGTCCACCTTGAATTTGGAAATATTGTGCGGTAAAGGGGCTCTGTGATAGCGATTTTTGTATGCTTTTCTTGATTTTTCGCAGTTCTGTTGTCCATCGGCGGCGCGTGCAGAGGCGGAAACTCGCTTTTTGCTAAGCCGGCTATTCGCAAACATCTGATAACAACAAAATAAGCAAAAACTATTAATTTTAACAAATATCATGATATTGATTAACTCGTTTTTAGTCCGTTTAATTGACTGAAGCAAATTTTAAGATGAAAATCAAAGTTGGGATAGTATTGAAGTTATAATATTGACGTATTAACATGTGTAACTAATTTTTGAAATATTATGTATAAGATAGAAGAAAGTTTTTGGATTGGCACATCCAACTAGTTTTTATTTGCACAACTTTCTGACGGCGAATTTACTTTCATGAACGAAATAAAATTTTGCTCGAACTCCTCATCCGGAAACTGAATTGTTGAACAATTGGATCTTTCGAAAACCCAGGCTCTACTGTATAATCTTAACAAATAATGGAAATTTCATTGGAAATTAAACGTTAAATAATAAAAATCAGTTGTTTTTTTTGTTGTTTTTTTTCGTTTCTAAACATAAATTAAATTTACTGGCCTACAGTGCAATAAAATATTTTTTTCTTCAAACAATAAGTTATTGTTAAGTTATTTATATAAGTTTCTAAATGTAAAATATGTTAACAATAAATAATAAATTAAACTGAACGTACAAAATAGCTTTTTTAAGAAAGAATCTTTTAATGGAATTAAATGCAAAAGATATATGTTTATTTTTACATATGTTTATTTTCCAGATATCTATTCGAGTTTTCATTGAACCTCTTTTATCTAACATAAAAGCCCATTCGATTCAAATACTCTGTGTTACTGTAACTGGCGCCAATATTACTATCATCAGCTTAAGACCGAAGCGAAATTCATTACTGGGTTGTCACGTAAGGCAATTTTGTAGATTCTTTATATATGAAATGTTAATGCAAAGGGATAAAATATGAAAATAGTATTACGTTTTCTATTAATGTAAGGGAATGGGACTGTCATAATAATAGCTTTTTTTTTTTTTTTTTTTTTTTTTTTTGGTAATTCAATAGAAACTTTTTCTGGATTATGTTTTTTCATATCCCATATATTCTGTATGCAGTCTGAAAACATAGAAGAAAAAACTGCATAAAGTTAACGAAGCTATAATTTAAGTAATGAGAATTCGTGAATACACTTACATTTTTATTGCATCACTTTTTTTGGAAAATGCAAATAATTTCTAGAAAAATGCAACGGTTGTTTGATTTTTGACGGCAGATTATCTACTTCTACACTAGGGATATAGGTCCGAAGGGGGAATGCCTTCCGTGGGGGTCTTACTAAGAGAACCTAACATGTATTTACGCATGGAAATCCATGTCTCGAAGAAAACCACGAAAACTCCGAAAGATTAGGCCGACGGCGCGATTGGGTTCGAACCCAGCACCTCCCGTTTACCAGCTTCGAGAGCGGAACATCTCAGCCATCATGCAATGTCTTTATTTGATTGAATGACAATTGTTACTGATTAATTTAAGCTGGGTTCAGGTGAAGTTAGATTACGAAGATGATTAAAATAATAAGATATTTTGAAGTTCTTACCGTGTATGTATTGAAAGTATTCTGCAAAAGAAGTTTTCAAAAATAAATAAAATAAAAAAATCAGAAAGAAGATTAGCTTCAAAACCGTCCGTTAACTTAATCAAAAAACCTATGATAAAATGGCAATTTCCACAAGCCAGTACATTTTTTTCGAGCTCTTTAATTAAACAATATTCTAATTTTGCTAAATACTCATTTGTAATCTATAGTTTTATGCTGAATCTAAATTTCTGTCGTAAAACATTTCCATTGGGGAATAAACTATAGGATTGAAAACAGATGGCGTAAGTAGCACCGGTATGTTTTGGGCGTTACAGCAGCGGACGGCATATAAAAGCCTCACCAGTAGCCTTTAAAAATCGGTACATTTAATTCAATCGACGTGTAAACAACAGATGTGTTTTGTGAATTCAAGATACCAAGTTTTCTGCCAACATTTAGGTTAAGAGTAAAAAATAGTACGTGTGAAAATGTATGAAATTTTATATTTCAAACTATTAGAATTTTTTTAAATCTTGGATGCAAACTGCATATTTTAGTACACATATACAAATAAAAAAAGTAGTTAGGGGTTATCACTTAAGTAATTAATTTCATAATATACACAAGCACACATATACATACATACAGATATATAGATAGACAGCTAGTTATATATTTATAGATATAGAATAGACATATTGTATTTCGAGATGAGTGAGATAACTAAAAATGAAGTTTCTGAGGAAAAAAATGTATATAATTTTGATATTTGTTTAATTTGAATAAAAAATCAATATGTCACAACACTCTATTATATTGCAAAATACTCTTCTTAATAAACTAAAGTAATATTTACAAACATCTTATGAAACAATTTGCAGTACAATTTTATTTTTTAAAGTTTAATTTTTAAAGTAGTTTCAATTGATTTTTTTTTCTTTTAATTAAAATGCTAGTCTATATTTTGCAAAAATGCCTCACAGCGTCATTTTTTGAAAAAAAAAAATATTAATTAAAATCAATTCATTCCAAACTTATATGGTAATTTATACATTTTATAAAATGTAATAAATATTGTACTATTTATAAACTCTATTAAATATTAAACAACGTAAAAAATGCAATAATTGTTATACAATTTACAAGATATAATAAAGTCTACCTTTAGTTTTTTTTTAATAACAGCTGTATTGCAACTAGATTTTTTAATGTGATTTTGAAAGTTTTCACATATTTATAATTTTAATGAAGTTCTTTTAATCTTCCTTGTGATGCACATGTCTAATTTAAGGAATTTCCTTAAATTGAAATAAACTCACAAAGGAATAAACAGAATTTAATTTGAAAGTATAGATTAATATTTTTTTTATTCGTGCTATAATAATGTTAATTTAATAAAAATAAAAATGTATTTCCTTTCATTTTTCTTACAGCGTATATTATGATAAGATATGAAGCAAAATAAAATAAAGTATATTTAACTTACATAGGAAAAGCTATATTTTAATTCAAAAATCCAACAACTATGTTTAACTCAAAAATTTCGTTCTATGTGCAGTTCTTCTAGTATGTTTAAACTGCTCCTATCTATCCAAATATTAATTTGCATATTTAATTAGTTTAAATAAAATCTAGAATTAAACTCTTAAACGTAATTTTTTTTAACTAATTAACATTTTCTGTAAGTTTTCTTGATCAGAACCAACTAGGTTGTAATTAAAGCAACACTTTAAAATATAAACATAATTTCAAAAACTTTTAAGGTGCAATACAAGCATAGGTAATTAGATTATAACTTAAGACATCGTGATAATTCGTATTTAATTGCATTTATCATATACAGGCAATTTATTTCAAAAAGAAAAATACATAAGTCAAATTACTTTAAGTTCATTTCTGCTTTGATAAATATTAAAAACAGCAGCAGTAAATTATGTCTTATTTAAATCTCGAAAATGTAGAAGGGTAATCGTGTCTGAAGACAAAATAAAATTATATTGAAAATTCATAGATATAGGATTTTACTGTTTAAATTTGAGTTTTTGTATTAAAAATATTATAATGATACAAACGCGAAGAAACACATAATTAACCTATATATTACGCAGAACTGCATATGGGAATCAAAATTTAACTTTTAATAAATAAGTTCAATTCCAGGCAAAAACAATATCATAAAAATATCCGCTTATGTAATTGCAGGAACCCGATTTTAAATATAGCGAAAAAAAATTCTGAAAAATAAATGGCATCTAAATCTGAATATCATTGTACAAATTCATATTTCCAAAAGAATAAATAATGTGCAGTGTATGGAAAAGTAATGAAAATGGTGCTATCATTATAACTGTATTAATTAATTTCGTAGATCATTAAGTGTATCTCTCTTATGCTAATATAATTATGGCATGTTATCAAAACAACGAAATATCCTTCTATATATATAAAAAAAAGTTTTGATTTGGAAATGGACCAATGAAAATCTGCGTAGATATTACCGGTAGATCGGCATCCAATTTGAATGGTTAAGCATGACCTTTCTTAGTTAATATTAAAAAAAACTGTTACATACAAAAATATGAAAATCGGTAGTATTATAGAGAAATGTTTGATAAATACGCTGATGCAGACAGTTTTCAAATCGAAGAATTATTTTAAGAGATATTTAATTCCAAAGTTGGACAGAATCATTCCATTAAAAAAGTCCTATAGGAGCAAAAACTGTACATAGGAATTTAATCATTTTTAGATCATTTTATGCGCCAGAATTTCCCGGTATGCAGACTTCATTTAGTATTTTAATTTGTCTGATTTTTTGAGGTTTTGTTCATATTTTAAATTCAAATTTTCAGCATTTCGAGAGATATTTTTTACAAAATTTAGAAAATTGTATTAATTTAAACTGTTGCCAACTGTATAAACAGTGCAAACAATAATGTTTGCTTCAAATTAAAAATTTATTTTACACGTGACTATTATAAACAGAAAATATAAAAAGCAGAAACTCATTGAAAATTACGTCATAAAAAATATACTTACACGTGAATTTTAAAAGAGAAAGAATATTGTAAAAAATAAATTCATTAACATGCGTTAGAAGTCTTAAATAGGAGAATTTACGTCACATTTACGTCACATTACACTTATTACGTAAAATGAACAAAAAATAATATTGCAAAACAGTTTAAATTTAAAAATTGCGCGAGACATTTATTTGATATTTTAAGTTGATCATAATATTTCATTTCTAACAAAAGTATTTTTACGTGAATACTAAAAAGAGAAAGAAAGTTTGCTGAAAATTACGTCACATTATAATTGTCAGATTCAAATTATAATTCAATCTTCCGAATCCTTTTTAAAGCCGATCAAATGGAGGATATTCCATCTCCGTTTTGATCACGTGGTCAAGGTAAAAACTTCTAGCGTAAAGAAGAGAAGGCTCTGTAGACGTGTAATGTAAATCCCCGCTAGCCAATGAAATTGTTCATGAAGCAAAGCTGTAGTATCTTCCCTTCTTATCAGTTAGAAGTTCCTTGGGTAAATTACCGGTATCACGTGACTTTTTTCAGCTTCGAACCCATATTTGGAATATCCTCCATTAGCGTGCTATTAGAGTCTGCGGTGTCTGAACGGGTGTTGACGAGCGTAGCTCGTAGTTGGCAGAGCCCCCTAGTATATTAAATTATTAAAAGATGTAATTGATATAACGAATTTATGAAACTGTATAAGTTTTATATACCTAAAATTAAATATAAAACTGTATCCAGTTTCAAATACAATAAATATTCAACAAATAGACAAAACAAAATCTTTTAAATGAAATCGATGCATTTTCCTAAAATAAAAGTTTTACTACTGTCAGTGTTAATTATAATTGTTAGATTTGTTTAAATTATAACACTGCATGAAATATTAACACTTCTCAATTATAGCATTTCACTAAAGGAAAAAAAAACCATCAATCATAAAAAAAAAAAAAAAAAAAAAAAAA
Source organism: Maratus speciosus (assembly GCA_963932465.1). Lineage (NCBI taxonomy): Eukaryota > Metazoa > Arthropoda > Arachnida > Araneae > Salticidae > Maratus > Maratus speciosus. Next base: position 196,222,243 of record OZ010789.1, read on the forward strand.
AAAAAAAACGAGTTAGCATTTTCAAATCTAATTGGAAGTATACTGACAACTAAATTTTAATTACCAACTGACAGAACAGTTGCAGAATTTTATTTATTTTTGATTTTATAATACACGTAAAGAAGAGCATTTATTTATTTTCAGATTAAATTATTCGGAAATTAGGGCGGAACAATTACATTTCAACGACATAATTATTTTGATCGTGAAAGGGGTGAGTTTGAACGCTCACAAACTGTTGACAATCGCAAAGCTTGATGGTCCAATACAGTGACCATCAAACTTTTGGTTATATTTCGTAGTACAGTAGAAGGATAAACTGGAAAATGCAAAATAAGGTAAAACAAGCATTATGGGAGAAAAGTGTAGGAAGAAAGCAGCAACAAAAGATAAAGGCGAAAAAAGATTGAGTCGCATAAAAAATAAAATATGGAGGTATCTTTGACACAGATTATTGCAGATTTTAATTCAAGGACGTATTCAAACCGTCATGGACTGAAGTATAATGAAAGGTAAACACAACATCCCACACAATCGTATAGCATCTTTCCACTGACTAGTAAGCGTATGGATTTAAGCCTGCTGTTTGAAATATTGTTCTTAAACAGAACTATTGATGAACAGAAAAGTGTTATCAGGGTAGTCAAATTAAGCTTCGAATTTTGTTATGATTATAGAATAATGTATCTTAGAATCTTTACTAATCTATGGTTCCCTCGATCAAATCTGGGTTGTGCTTAGATGGGTATGTTATAGTTCCTCCCATAGCAAAAATAGTTGAACGCGCTATAAGCAGAATTTGTATAACCCTCCGACAGTCTTGGAAAAGGGCAAAATTGTAATGTTTTTTTTTTTTTTGCATTTTGTTTTAAATGCTTTTAAAAAATGATTCGTTGAACATTTTATAAAAAAAAACTTAATAACGAATATAAATTCAATCCTTGGAAGTATTAATCATTGTTCAATGTATTAAAAATACATTAAATCAATTGAATTATATTACTTTAAATACTGCTTATATTGCAGTGAAACCTGGAGCTTAGTGAACGTATTAACACGGGCTTGTCAGTGAGACGGATAATAAACAATAAGAGTGGGAGCCGGCAGCACAGACAATCACAGACACTGATCACGAGTTCACGGCCGAAATTCCAGAATTAGTTAAAACTTGATTCGCATATTAAAACGCAATCGGTCTGCCAAGTCATACTTTGGTGAAAAACACCTGAAAACCCGATTTTGACTCGTAGGTACCATTGTGTTTTCTTGCTCCCAGCCTTAAATGTTTTCATACCTTTGGGCGCAGGAAAACACAATTGTAAACCTACGAGTCAACCGCTAAAATCGGGTTTTCAGGTGTTTTCTACCAAGATATGACTTGGCAGACCGATTGTATTTTAATATGCAAATCGAGTTTTAGCTAATTCTGGAATTTCAGCCATGGGGTGATTGCTTGTGCTGCCGGCTCACGGTCTATATTATTTCTTTGTTCATTCAAACGAATTTTGACGAGAGTGTCATTTTTCGAAAGCTATTATCACGAGAATGAAGAAATGTAGGAACTGTAGTCCCGAATCCCATAGTTCACGAGATATGGACTCTTTTCTCTTGTTGAAGAAGATATAATAAAGAAGGGAAAACAGCATGAGATACCTTCAAAAGCTATCGAAGGCACGAATTTTGTCTTTTAATTAATTATGATAGTGTTTTTCATGATAGTGTTTCATGATAGAGTGGTAATAATAATGCTATCCTCGTACTGGAGAAATGGAGTGGACAAACGGATGAAAATTTAATCAGCGAAACACTAGGTTATGCTATACATCTATGATTCCTCCCGGCTTAATCGACAAAATACATTCAGGCACTGGATGTTTCTTTCTTCCAAGAATACAAATACTCGTTAACGAAAATAGAAGGATATTTAAAAACTGATAGAAGTATTTGATGTAATTTTCACACTATTACTATAGAAAGCATATTTAAAACACATCACTTTGCCTACAGCCAATTCACTTCGCATACTTTCAATGCAATGTCACTATATGCTTTCCAAATGGTTTTAATACGAAATATAGATCCAGTCCTCCGATTAGTAAAACAAGTATGCTTCACTCTCAGGACCACCCCTCCCCCCTAAAACAAACGCTCGTGAATGCTGTTACAACTGGCAAATTTACAAAATTAGTTGTCAATTTTTTTTAAGGGAACCAAGTAAGTGACATTAGAGGAAAAAATCGATTTTTACTTTTTTATATCATTAAATAGTTTAAACTTTTATCTTTCCAACGATATGTCACAACGAATTTTATCTTTCCAACGATGTGTGGGAAAGCCCTATCTCCGCCATGATAAATTACCCAACTTTATGTACCTTTTCTTATAAATGGTGAAAGACAGAGGTCTAGATTTTTAGAGTAGTTAAAATAACATGATTTACGTATTTTAACAGACCATTTTCTTTCTAAGTGAAACTCAAAATTAATTATTAATTATTTATTGAAAGTCATTTTAGATTAGCATTTTTGGTATGATTTCACTGTCTAAAAAAAATAATTTTTAACAAATCATTAAATCCCTGTGTTAAAGTATACAATATATCATAATATAAGTATTAAATAAAATCTGAGCTCTTAAGTTTAATAGATAGGGAAAAAAAGGAACATAAACATGAAACATCCAAATTTTCAGAAAAAGTCAGCTAAAGATTTAAATGGCCATTAAGCTGTGAAGTACTCTTAGAAAGAATGATTAATTTCAACACTTTTTTTATATAAAAACATGTGTGACACATCGTTGGAAAGGTAAATGCTTAAACTATTTAATGATATAAAAAAGTAAACATCGATATTTTAGTTGAATTTTTCTTTCCCGGTCCCCTTAAAACTTTAATAAAAACTATAATACAATTTCTATTTTTGATAGACTTGAAAAAATTTACAACTCAAATTAGGAATATTATTACACTTTTTACAAATAAGAAATGTATTATATTTTCTAATCGTGGCAACTTGGCAAACATATAAAGCAAGTTGGCAAATGCTGAAATTGGACATGGCAGTTTAAGGTCCTCTCCCCCCGGAATAAAAAGTCTTAGTGATGGCCTGTTCACTCTTACTAAACAAATATGCGCTGACTGTCAAATAATAATGCCCTTCATCATTTATGGGGTGTTTGAAACACTTGTGTTTTCAATACTTTTACGTAGAAATACTATATCATGTTTACTATAACACAAAATTCCTGCCTTCAATAGCTTTTGAAGGAATCTCATGCTGTTTTCCAGTCTTTAATTCTCTTCTTCCGAAACAGAAAAGGTTCCATATCTCGTGAACTATTGGATTCGGGAGTATAGTTCCTGTACATTTCTTCTTAGTTGTGGCAATAGTTTTCGAATGACACCACTCTCATCAAAATAAACACCTTACAGTTGGGCATGTTCCTTAGTGAGTTATTCATTATTTTTTTTTAAGTGTTTATTGTTTATTTTGAAAGTGTTCAGTAAATATATTGTACGTATTTGTCGGCATTAATAAAAAAGCTTTATTTAATAATCATTTATAAAAACCATGTCTATCAAAAATTTTAATATCTTACTAAAATCTATAATTTTATTTATTCAGGAAATTATTTATGAGAGATTCTTTTAGAATTTTAAAATACCACACATATGTAATTAAAAAAAAGTCTTCTGAAACCATATTGAATATTAAGATTAGATAATTTATGTATTTATTACAATTTATCATACTGATAAGGTATTTATGTCGTCGAATGTCTTGTACATCAATAATTTTCATTTAAAAGCGAAAGTTTAAATCATAACACTTTTCAAGTGGACCGTAATTACAATTTAAAAAGCATTCACTTTTAGTAAAATAAGAATATTCCCCACTCTCTTTTTAGGGTTTTGTTAATCTGACGAAACACTATTTGTCTCATTCCTCTGTCTGTCTATACGTCACAGAGCCCGCTCTCAGAAACTATATATGTTGGAGACATGAAATTTTGGATTCTTATAGTTGAATACATCACATCAAATGACAGGCCATAACATTTTGAAAAAGCCTTATATTCACCCCTCTGGGCTCTAAGTTGTATATTTTCAGCTTTTTTTCTAACTGAACCCTTAATTAAGTTGAAGACTTGAAATTTTGTATTCTTATAGCTGAGCACCTCACATCAAACGACAAATTACAAAATTTTGAAAAAGTCTTATATTTACCCCTCTGGACACTAACATGTGTATTTTAAGCAATTTTTCTAACTCAGCCCCTAATTAAGTTGGAGATGTAAAATTTTGCATACTTATAGCAGAACACTTGCAATCACATGAAAAATCATAAAATTTTCAAAAAGTCATATTTTTTACCCTTCCGGGCTCTAACTTCATTATTTTTAGCAATATTACTAACCTCCATACTTTTCCCCCTGGATGCACTTTTCTAAATTTTGCCGACACTTCTTTGACCACTCTGTCATATTATGCACCATAGCCGTACATATTTTAGTTCCAATTTTGTCCACCAGGGGCGCCTACCTATATTGGGTGCTATGGGCCCGATCCCCTCGAGTAATATATCTACGGATCGTTTCTAAAATGGAATTTCGTTCGGATAGAGATTTGTTTAGAATAGAATGTGCCCAATGGTTGCGAAATGTGGAACTAACAGATTTTGCAAAAGGATAAAGTAGTTTGAAAGGAATATTAAACGAAATCCTCTGTGCAATCTGTGATCAAACTTACCCACTTGTTTTTCTTTCTGACTAATTTAAATTTCAGCTTATTATAGTACACAAAAAAACCCTTCACGTCTGCTTCATTAAATTGTTTCACTTAAAATAAAAATTTTGCTTTATATGGCTACATTTTCCAAGAAATCAGATGTTTGAATGAATAGTATTAATGATAAATTCGTTATATTTAAAGTAATGACACAAAGAAATGATGTAGAGATTTTTATGGACTTTGTAGTTACGGTATATCTTTACACACAATAGAAATTTGAGAAACTGACCGAGACATTAAGGAGCATTTGAAAATTTAAGTTTAAGAGAAGTATAAAACTACTTGAAAATTATTGAAATTTAAAATTCAAAAATTAATAATATACGTCCATAAAAATATTAAAGAATTAAATTATATTATTTAAGTTAATTTTAAAGAAAAAAAACAACAATAAATAAAAATTATCAATTTCGTTCCTAAGCTAAAAAATAAGATGATAGTCAACAGCCGTGATAAGCTTTTCGAATTCTTTAAAAGGGGCACTTTTCAAAAGTCATATATTTTTTTCCTTACTAAAGTCAAAGAAGTTTTATATTATTTAAATATTATTATTAAGAAATCTACAAAATGCAAAAGATGTAAGAAATAAAGAAATTTAGATTAAGTAAATAAATAAATTTTAATTAAAAAATTAAATGGTATTATTTAAGTTAATTTTAAAGAACAAAAAATAACATCAATAAATAAAAATTATTAATTTCGTTACTTAACTAAAAATTAAGATGGTAGTCAACAGCCACGATATACATTGTAAATTCTTTAAAAAAGGGTACTTTTCAAAAGCGATTTATTATTTCCTAAAAAGTCACAGAAGTTTTATATTATTTACGTATTATTATTAAAAAATATACAAAATGCAAAAGAAGAAGGAAATGAAAAAATTAGATCAAGTAAATAAATAAATTGAAGAGAGAAAACAACTCTGGTTTCATCATCCATATTCAAAGAATATCTAGAGAGCTTTAGTTTAGAGAAGCTTGAGACCTCCTAATATCTTAACTCAGCAATAATTTCATTGGTAAATTCAAAAACGTCTTAATAAAAAAAATATTTAAATAATTTATTTTTAAGATAATTAATGAGGTTTTACAAAAATGGTTACTAAAAGCAATATTTCTCAAAAGTTTAAAACCATTTCTATTTGTTCTTTAAAAAATATATATGCCTTCTATAAAGAAACTTGAAATTAGTTTTACCAGCAAGACCCAAATCAGACAATTGTAAGAAGAGATCGCATGCAAGCTTTGTATATAAGAAGTTTATTTTGTATGTTGATTAGATGGTTCTGACAATACAGAGCAATAAAAGTTATCAGTGTGCATGATATATCGTTAAAGTACATGTTCAACAGGCTACGTACAAAACAAAAACACAGATAAGTACCTTAGAGAATAAATATAGTGTAGATGTATTGTTATTTGTCTGAACACATAGGTTGCGTTGTCTAAAGGATGAATGTATTAAGTTGCATAAGTCTAGCATAGAAACTAAGCTAAATAATATGAATTGTAAATTAGGTCCTTGTACTAGAATTTGGCAAAAGCCATTCCGGAATCTAAAAATATTGCAACAGCTGGAAGTTCGTGTTCTGATTTTGACAAAGAAATTCCACAACACGAAACATCTGCTGTTGGGTAGAGCCTATCTACTTCCTCATAGTCTCTGAAGCCAATTTCCCTCGACATTAAAATAATATGTAAAATGTTGTGCAAATGGAACACCTAATGTCATACTCAACAACCTTATGGAAAGAAGAAAAACTTGACGACAATTAGTGTGAACATGTGTTCTACGTGTTTTAGTTTGAAGTTTAGGACTAGGTTTACTTATTAGAAACTTCCGATGGTTTGGGAAATAAGAAAACTTTTAGAATAGCATCAGTGAAATTAGTAATGTAAATTATAACAGTTGATAGGTATTTTTTAAGTAGCATTAGTAATATTATCATGCCCAAGGGCTTTAAGCTTTTTGATACTATTTTAATTAATAATAGTTTGAATTCCAGGAAGAATTTTGGGAGAGGGATATTTGAGAATAAGATTAACATGAGGAAAGCTGGATTAGCATTTTACAATTAAAAATTGTTTAGACTATACTTTAGAAAGATTTTTAGCTTTATTATTATAGGTATAATAAGTTGTAATTAAAGCAGTATAAGGGGTAATGGGACTCATAATGATTATCAAAATGATTTTGCTTAATTTTCCATAAAAAATTATCCTCGAGAAAATGTTACTAAATAAAGTATCCAAACGGGCTTTTTTTCTCTATTCCAAATAAATGTTTAATTTTTTTTCTTTAATTTCATTGTTAAATTTATTATAAGACTTAAAGAAAGGGTCTCTGGTAGACTAGAAGAATTGCTGCAAGCTATGCTTTTGCTTCCAGATGTTATGAATATAAAGAGGAAGAGTGAGATAAATGTTTATTTTTTACAAAACGGTAAGTGGCGGGCTTTTAAAAATTGGTAATTAAATTTGGAAATTTAATAAGAGCATTCTAAATATAATTAGTATTATTAATAGTTAGAAAACGATAACTTAGAATTGCTTGAAAATATTTTGAATTTACAACTTTGGAAACAGAAGGCTAAGGAGAAAGAAAGTTGACAAGATCAATTTCGAAACTTGCTGGCATGTTATCAGAATATGAGTCAAAACATAATAACTATAATATCAATATGAAGCAGAAAATTTTAGTTATGACAAAATTAATGAAAGAGCACTGGTTTTAGCACGTGTAGAAAAATCTGTAAGTGTGTAAGGTACGTGAAGACTATGTTGTAAATGTGAAATTAGTTTATCTAATGATCCGCTACACTGTAAAAAAAATTCCGCAACGTTCCTGGGAAAAAATGGGCAGCTGAGTTGCCCATTATTTCCAAGAAATATTTCTTGAAAATGACTGGAACTTTACTGTATATGTTAAAAACTTTCTACAGAAATGCCAGTAAGTTTCCTGCGAAATACCAGGAATATGTCTGTTGACAGCAAAACATTACTGACATTTCACAGCATGCGGGATCCGCAGTCGATTTTTACATTTCCAGTTGACAATTTTCGCTTTATTATCATTATTTGTTAGAATGAAAAAATATTTTGAAATTGACATCAAAATTATTATTTATAATTTACACGAAAAAATAAATTTTCAGTTAAAATTCAATAAAGTAAATATATATATGATATATTGTTTCTGAACTTTGCTTAAAATATAAAAATATATAAATGTAAATAATAATTAGAAAAAAAATCTAGACATAAAATATTTTGGATTTTCGTCAGTAATTATGTTAGTTTACAAGTTAGATAAAATACATATAAATTTTCATGAAAAAAAAAAAAAAAAACTAAACGTAATTGTATATTTTTTCCGAAAAAAAATGAAATTTGCAGCAATTCAAAGTGTCAAATATATATCAAATTTAAATCAAATTGTAATAAATTGTTAAAATATAAAATTAATTAAAAAAGAAAAAAAAAGTCCAGAGGTAGCATCGAACTCGGGCCGTACGGGTGGTGTGCGAGCTTTCTGCGTCCACACCACGAAAGACACGTTGAGAGCTGCAAACTAATGGGTATTTGAAACGTATGCTAAACCTCGGCATCTAATTTCCCAAAATCAAAGTCCCATTTGAAGAAATCCCTTCACAAGAATAATTAGAGATAAGAACTCTAAAACATACTTTAAATTAATCAAAATCGGTGAGAATCGTGTTTGATGGTCCCCTAGTTAATGGAGATCCAAATAATAGGTGTATTATTTTTTACACGGTCTGTTCATTAAACGTTCACAGACAAGTACGAGAGATAATCTCTTAGCGATGTCACAGAGGTATTGTATTTTCATCTGAATTGTCTTGATAATAGGACGTAAAGGATTATGTCGTCTATTGATTTATTTGCATTCCATATTGATTTTTTTACATTCATTTAAGGAATTCGTTTTCGACACTCGCGCGCGAGCAACGGATTATAGCAAAAAAATAATAAATGGCGGCCGCAGCGTTTTGCTGTTTCCAACTTTTGTTCAGGGTTCAGGAACGTTTCAGATAAGAAAACCAGAATTTCACAGGAAAGAGCTAAATTATTCTGATAACCTGAGAAAAGGCGAAACGTTCCTGGATTTTACGTGGAACGTTACCATTTTTTTTTTTTTTTACAGTGTACGTTGTCGTGCTTGATTGACAAGTTCATTAACGATTATGAGAGTTATAATCTAAGACGAAGTAACAGAGCGTATTTTGTGTAAGATCAGTGACTTGGAATTGTCGAGAGTGTTTATCATATAAAGGTAGCTACTGCTAATGCTTGTAAATTGAACAAAAATTCCCGTTTCGTCAAGAACAGAGAATGTAGAGTTTTGTACAGTGCAATGTGAATGGCAGTGTCGTTCCAAGAGGAGGCAGGATAAACTTTTCTTTAATTTTTATCTCTTATAATAAATTTATGAATTTACTTTCTACTTAAATATCACGAGCAGAAATTTTTTAAATGTTTTAGCTTTCAATATTTTTTTGTGAATTAACCAATTTTGCTCTTAATTGATACTTTGTAAAAATTTAACGATAAAGAAACAACAACCGAAAATCGAAAAACGAACTGTACATAGGTGAATTTCATTGTGAACATCTCTTTTTATCTTTTAAGTTTTATTGTAAATTTATATAATTACTATCCTATTTAAATGTAATGAACAGTTCCTTTTAATATTGTATATTCTTTGAAAAGTATTTTATGGATTCTTCAATATTACCCTTAATTAATACTATGTATAAATTTAAAGATTCCAAGGAAGACTCATTTTTAAGTTTCAAAATTATGTTATATAATATGCTAACATAATTTTAACACGTTAATAGATAACCTTATTCAATTTTAATACAAAATACATTTTACTCAAAATGTGCGGAAACCAAACGTAAACTAAACATTTAACCAAATTAGAAACATTATTCTTCTGCTACAACTATCAGACAGATACTTTCAAAAGACAAAAACTTATTTTCCTGGTAACTTTTACATACTTAAATGCTTAGTAACAACACAATTGCTATAAGATAAATTGAAATATTTAATTTAAATGCAAAGTAAGATCCCGAATTTGAAGATTTGTTTCTAAAGTAATTAAAATTCTCTGATAGATTTCTTGGACAAGGCAAATTCAGAATCCGGAATGTAATTAGATGAACGCGGCAAAAGATAAACCTTCGAAAACTATTTGAAAACTTTTAAGGTATCGTAGAAACACACAAAACTTCTTTTTAAGCTATATACTGCTTATAGAAACAGTACATTTTAAATAAAGAGTTATATATTTCAATATTTATACACCTGTTCTTGTACACGGTCTTGGTATGTTGAAGTGAATGGGAAATAATATTCTAATGAGCCTTATTAAATGAGTATTATTAAATTAGAGTATGTTGATTATATTTTAATAGATAGAAATACTTTTAAAAGATATCTTCTTACATCTTGGCTCACGTAAAACGTATTTTTTAACAAATTTATGCAATACAATTATAACAGTGAGAACAACAATTTTCTTGTCTTTCTAAGTGGTTAATCTGGCAAAATTTCTAATAAATGTGGTAAATTAAGTAAATATAAATATTTAATTTTTTATTATTATTATTCATAAAAATAACTTATTATATTCAAAATTCACAAATTTCAGTAAGTACTATCATTATTAACATTTATATATTTAGAATGTAAAGCAAAGATTACTTTTTCATGTATGTATGCAGTATTTGATTTTTTTCAACTCTTTGTAACATATTTGGAAAGTGTTTATGAATTTGGTTTATCTGTCCGTCAGGATTTTCGCACTCTAACTCGAGTAAATTGACTCGGAGTACCATATAATCGATATATGTTTATGTAAGTTAACCGTGGATGTTCAACTATGAAAACGGAGTATGTATAATTTATAGTTCGCTTATAAGGGAACTGAAACATAATCTGTTTCATTATAGTCTATAGGAAAAATCATTTGCAATGTATTTTAAAATTTTTATACTATTTCACACAAATGAAATTGATAGACACCACCATACTAACTACAAGTGCACTACAAGATGCTTATTATAGAACATTGTTTGCATAGCATATATCATTCATTTACAGATATACACAGTGAGGAATAGCAGAAAAAATTGCTGGAAGTGAGTTTTTCAACGTGGCATGTGTTTTGAATTTTAAATAATGTTTTGCATGTTATTCAGAATTCATACACTGTTAAAAATTTGCAGCATTCTGTCCAGTCATTTGACCGTTTTTATCGAAAACGGTTACACAACCGTAATTTAATACTATTCTGACCATATTATTGGCGATTTTATGGTCAGAATATAATTAAATTACGGCTATGAAACCGTTTTTTAAAAAAAACGGTCGAATCCCTGGAGAGAATGCTGCAAAATTTTAACAGTGTATATTATATTATATTAACCACGACTACACAACAGATTGCGGGTACATGTCTGCTTTTGCATGGAAATCGCTAAATGGAAACTTTTAACTGCGTTATGTGTTTCCTAACCGAATAAAAATTTTCAATACAATGTAGTGAACATACATAGGGTGACGACCCAGTAGTTCATCAAATAAGGTCGGTGTTACGGGATTTTTATTATATTTCCTTCCTTTTAAGTTTTAGAAGTAAACTAACATGACTGCTACAACCGTTAATGGATATCCTATAATGGGTAAAAATGAAATCTGCTGAAATTAAATAGCAATAAATTTATAAGTAAATAGTTTCTTTAATTGCCATTTACCCAGCAGTTGATCAATCGAAGAAATCAGTCGAAAATTCAAAAATTAAACTTTAAAACATCATGCTTAATCTGTGATTAACAATAATTCATATAAAACTATTATTTGAAATAAGAAAGATGGAAGATAATTATTTTAACTTACCTTAATTGTGTCCAACGCATATAAAACTAAATTTTTACATTTTCTAATAAAAAGAAATTCATAAACATGCTTTTCTTACAGCAAGCAGCTGACAACAATGTGACAACATGTGCTCCAACATTCAAACAAAAATATTATGTCTAGTGCCACGTGTTGAACTCATTAACGCCTGAAATGGCGCGATATTTCAAAAATTTTATCAACTACTGGAGGGTATCAACTACTGGCGCAGTCACCCTGTCTAAAGAACATATACAAGACTACAAGAAAAAAAAAGGAGAAAAAGAAAGAAAAAAAAAAGATTTTTCTTTTCGACTATGAGCGATAATTTCTGAAATTGTGTCTTCAAATAAGTTATTGTGTTTTCCAAATTATTTACTTAGACATCAAGTTTGATCTTATTAAACACTAAATTCTTGCTACAGTATTCTGATTGTGTCGGAAAGTATTTCATAATGGGGTAGACCAGGGCTAGTTGACCCGCTTTTTCTTCTAATAATATTACAATTTAACATTTTAAACTTCTTTTTATGTTTCCACTACCAGTGTATATTCAGGAAAAAGTCGCAATATTAAAACTTGAAAAAATTAACTATAAGTAATAGTTTAGAAGCTCAAATTGATACCAAGTCTCTTGGACCAACCTGCCCCGATTGCGGGGTAAGTTGGCCCACGTCACTTTTTAACAGAAGTTTAAGAAATGATCAAAATTTTACCGAATTTTAATTTTTATTTCTTGCGAACGAAAACACAATATAGCCTCCTAAATTAAAATCAAAATTTTAAATATTAAAACTGTTAGTTATTCAAATTATTAACTTCGACTAAAAATTGCTTTAAAAATTGATTTTATTTTCTCATAAAAAATAATAAATATTAATAAAGGCATGCTAGGTATTAAAACACCACAAAGCTTAGAGTACAGTAACTTAAGAAATCATTCATCCTTAATTAGGTGATTACCTTCCTTAATTAGGTAACACCAGATGGTAAATAAATTGCATCAAGGACTCTGTACATCTGCTAAGTGCAGTAATTCTTTTCTTTCGTTTATTATGTTTTTCTAACGCATCATTCCCTTCTAATTTCTGTCAGTAAAATGTAATATTGCTTCATGATGCTTTGGTAATGCCAGCTTCTTTGAAATGATGATAATTTTCGTTGATATAAAACTTTAATTCCTAATCAAGTATAAAAAAAACCCAGTTTGTTTATCATGAAATATATATATATATTATTGATCACATCTATGATTTATTATAATTAGATGTAAATAATCTAATAAGTTAGGATATAGCAATGTGCTTGATATAATTATGTTAGATTATATCATTTTTTTATAATTTTTGTTTGAACTGCTGAGATTTATTTACGGTTCAGGAAGTGTAGTTCTATTCTGGCTGTAGAAGGGACAACATGGCTCTTAAAGTAAAATATATTTTTTTGATAATTAAAAAATTGTTTCCTGAAACTGCCCTTGTTATGGATTATGAAGACATAAAGGATTATTTAATTTCAACAAATAACTAACCAGGTAAAAGGTTTTCACTTCATAAAATGTGATGTTATTAAAGCATTATTTGTGGCAAACTCTCCTCTGGACGGGGTAACAAGGGGATTTTATTAATAATTGAAAAATATCAGAGTCGGGTAGATTTTGATTGTTAGACTTGTTACTTTTAGCGGTAGTATGTAACACTAGGAGGCCGAACTTTTAGGTAAATTTCGTAAGAAATACTACCTATTGCAATCTCCCATATGTTGGAATTTTTGAAAAACTTTTTCAGAAACACACCGATTATGACCCAGAACTACCCCCCGTTCGAAACTTTATCTCTCTATCTATCTATCTATATATATCTGCATATATACATATTACTTTTACATTAACACGATAACATATCCAATCAGTTTAAAATATTCAAAACTTCCTGGAAAATGGCCAAAAAATTATGCGTGACAGATTTTTAATATAATTAAAAATGGCTTCAAGGAGTGCAAAAATAGGGTTTTCAGAAGAAAAATATTCATAACTTCGTCAATTCACAAGCTATCAAATTCACTTAAATTTATCATACATCCTCTTAATATTATCTACAACTTTTGTATTGACAAGCTTTTGATAGGAGCGACTGTTACAGCAAAAATATATAAAAAAAACAAAAAGTGTGCGTGTGTGTAAGTGGTAGGTTGTATAAGAAAAAAAATCACATTTCCCTTAATCCGTTAAATTCTTGGTGAAATTAGTACTTAAATTCGAAATTTACCTCCGACTGTAGGCCAAGCCAACTGGGATTTTTTATAATTATGAAAGTTATAAATGTTTTATACAACAGGAGCAGCTGATTTAATTTGGGGAGGAGATAAACAACATAATAACTTCATTTTTTTAAAAAGATTGGCTGGAATACCCAGGAATTCAATCAATAAAATAATTCCTTACTATTAATTAATAATAAATTACTTAAAATAATAATAAATGTTTATTAAGATAATTCATTAAAACTACCAAAATTCCAATACCCCAGAGCCAAATTCCTAGGGGTCATGTTGGCACGTTGGGCAACCTGCCCTGTGCCAAATGGGCCAACTAACCCCGTAACGCCATTTTTGTTTTTCATGGCTGTAAGGAATTATTCTGAAAGTATTTCAATAAAAAAAAACATGCCCTACAATAACTACGAACAATTGTTTTTCTGAATTATTAGATACCAAAATTTAAATTTAATCTATAAACAAATAAAAAACGATTATTTATAAGAGAGGAAATTTACTCACCTTTGCAAAATTTTGAAAATTCTCAATAACTCTTTAACGGACGCTCTGACTTCAATGCTGCTGACGTTGGAGGAGGAAAGCGAAGCAACGCATACTTGGCTGGGCGGACAATGTTATCTAACGCAAAGTTAAAAAAATATGGCGACTGGGCCAACATGTCCCTATGGCCAACTAACCCCAGTCTACCCTATATGCTTGAATGCTTGATTCATGATTGTTTTTTTTTTCTTTATTTAATTCATGTGTTAATTCAAGCGTTTTCTTTAACGCTATTAATGGTACATTTTCAAACAAACAAGCAAACATAAATTTATAAAAATATTATAATAATCTGTGTTATTTGTTCATGAGTTCTAGCTGTTACCTATGCCCTGCAAATTTTTAAGCTTTACTTATTAGGGATTCGCAAGCGGCATTCACACGAATCACTTCAAATGCTTAGACAAAGAAAATCATGAAAGGAAAAATCAATATTTAGATTGAAAAGAATAATTTCTTTTTTCATTTCAATTTAATCTATTCAATAATTTCTTCTCGTGGAAATCAATGCTGAAAAGTAAAATCAGGAGATGAGGCTGAGGAAGAAAAAACAGGAAGAGTTACAGTTATAAAATTGATGAAAAGTCTTTTCTACAAAAACAGTAGCTGAAATTTGAGAAAACTTTCATATTTCATGTTTTTTTTTTAAATAGTAGCTTTTTAAGGTTTTATACTTTGAAAGTTTTTGGGCTAAAATAGCTGCCAGAGTCGCTTGTTGCAGAAACAACTTTTATGAGTTCCATTTTAGTAGCAAATAGCAGCCATGAGTAAAGTAATAGCGCAGATATCTAAATAAATATGCCTCGCTAATCTCTACAGAAGTCTTCTAACTGTATTATTTTTAAAATAAATTTTTTTATTTTGTTGTGTCAGAATCAGTCAACTTTATTGCAAAATTATATTTTAAAAATTAATCATTTACATATTTAAATTTTCTGAAATTCTATCAAAAAATTATACTTTTATTTTCCTTTTTATATTTATCATATTTTTATATATTTCTATATTTACTTCTTATATTTTAATGGAATTATATAAAAACACTTTATATTACAATTCAATGTGTAATAAAACTAATTTGGAGAATCTTGCATAATCCGTTTGTGTTTGGTGAAAATCCTAATTTTCTAAATTTTAGAAAATTTTACTACATAAACAAATATTGCATAGTTTATATTTACTAAATAATAAATAGACTAACGGAAAACCTAAGTAAATATTAGAGCGTAGAATACAGAAAAAAATTATACGTAAGATAAACTATTGTTTATGGAAGTTAAATACACTAAACAACTTTATATACAAAATATTTTCTTCTTATAGAATTAAGACACTCATTAATCTAGTTAGTTGTCATAAAGAAATTCTTTACAAAATATTTTTCAAAGTTTAAAATAATTTTTTGAAACAAACACTGTTAAAATTATTTTTTACAAAACAGTTATTGCTAAAATTCTATTATGTAAAATAATTATCAAATGTTTTAAATTAAGTATTACAAGCTGAATAACATTATCGAGTTTTATTTTTTGTGTGTTTTAAAAACAAATCATAATTGGTAATTTACACCATTTAGCAAAACTTTGTACAATAGCTATTGTTTCCAGCAAAACAATTTTGTTTCTCAAGAGGAAATTAATCATACAATTTAAAAGAAACTAACGTCCGTGATTCCAAAACAAGATAAAGTTGTTTATATTGCATTGGCCGGACTTGCTAGTTTATTAAATAATTTATTGAAAATACTTTACAGTTTTCACTAAAAAAGCAATATAAAATAAGTGATAAATATTAATAAAAATATTCTTAAATATGATTATATGTAATATATTTCATTAGATTTTATATTATTCATATAATGCTCATTAAAAGATAATAGGCACGAGACCATTGAGCCCACCCTACTTAAAGATATCACACAAGAGATTTTCTTATAAAAGTTGGTTATATTAAAGTGAACCTACGCTGATGTGTGAATATCACTTTTAATGGAGTTTGTGAAAACTTGATGTACAAGGTATCCACTCTCAACGATGCTTAATGGCTAATTCCTACAAATTCTTAAACCGTTAGTTATAGCCATATAGTTCCAATCACAAAAATGTCTTAAATGAGGTAAAAAATTATTTTCAAAGTCGTTTAGTACGAAAAGACACCTTGCGGACGTTAACGAGAATAATAGAACGGTTCAAACGCGCATTTATTTTTTCGTGATTTCCTACATTGTGACGGCCGAAACTTGAATGGATGGAAAAATGATAATCTTTCGGAGAAATGTGCATATAAATGTGCACTGCAGCTGACGATGAGATGTTTGAATATGGCAAACAAAGGTATATTATTATAACTAGTTTTTTTTTCTTTCTAAGATCTTATAGTCACGTAACTGTGTACACTGTAAAAAAAGGGAGTATTATTATACTTAATTTGGGCTTCTAAAATGCCGAATGAAGTTTAAATATGCGCTATTTCTGGTGTCAACACACTTTTAAGTGTTATAATAGATTAAAAATGGCGTAATTTTATTCATTTAAACAAATTATGGAAGCCTTACACCAATTCAGGTGTAAAAATTTTAAACGACATATGACTCCGAGCGCCATTTTGAAATTCATTTATAGTGATATTCCCGGGTAAGGATTTTGTCCGATTGCCGATAAATTTCTGAGTAATGATTACTGATTAAAAAACAGTTAACATAGTCCCTGTTACAATTTTAGCCGAGCTGCAGTTGTGTTTATTTTAATATGCTTGGAATAATTAGTCGAAACCAGCCAGGCTGGCGCTGAATTTACAAAAAAAAAAGAGAGTCGTAACGTAAAGTCCACGTGACGTAAGTCCATGTGTACTGACCGAAAGATTTGTGAAAGGGAAAATCTGTACCCTGTGTTTCCTTAGAATAAATTTTATAACTGTTAAGAAAACTCAGGAGATAGTAAGTTACTTATTGTTTATTTTGTTACAAACTCTAAAATAAATATCTAACTGTGTATAATTAGTTTTGGTTTCATCGTGTTTAACAATTTTAAAGCTAAAAACAGCTTTAAAGTATATGTTATGCGTATCTACTGTGTCATATGTCCAAGTTTTAACAATATAGCCTTTCACTTGATCGTATACTTATTGTTCGTTTGATAATATTCACCGGAATGTCTAAGTAACCAAATATGTTTTCCTTGCACATGAAACTCTTATATATATTTGCTTTACATATATATATATATATATATATATATATATATTAAACTGATAGATAATACTTGTAAAATATGACTTAGTAGGCTACTTATTTCGATATTTTTAAAATCAAAATTACCTATAATGTAAACATGTAAAAATGTCACTTTCGTATAGACCTTTGAAATGCTACTTTTACTTTGAAATATAATGTAAGCATGTAAAAATGTCACTTTCGTATAGAACTTTGAAATGCTATTAGTGTTGATTTTATAGCACTTTATATGATATAGATCCCATTAGCTAGAATTGCTTTAAAATAGCATTACAAATAAACATGGTGTTATAAGTTCATTTGTTAACAATACATTCTTTCAATTCATATTTGTATTTTTTTCTATTATTTAAGTTTATCTGAGGTTTTGTAAGTAACACTTTAAGATACGTATTTTAATAATATGTAAAACACTAAAATTGTTTTAAATTAGAAAGAAAAAAAATGTATATATATGTATATACATATGTATTTATCATCGTAAATGTGTATTTTTTTTTTTATTCAGTACTTATGCTGTAAGGATAATTAATGCTATTAATTGTATTTTCGTGTACTATTTGTCAATAATAATAATACTGATTGCAATAACAATCAGTCGCGTAGCCAAGGTTTTTTTTTCTGAGAGTGCCAAAATTTTTCTATTTGAATGGAAAATCTTTTTTAGTTTATCATAAACAAGAACATTTTCGCTAGAACACATTGCAATGGGGAGGGTTTAAAATTTGAAGTATACGGGTAATAATAGGTGGGAAATCAATGTGCGACATATAACGCTGATAAATTCAGGTTCTTTTTCTCTCATTTTTTTTTTTTTTTTTTTATCAATAAAAGTTAAATCTAAAACTTTGTTAAAATAGATATGTAAAAAAAGGAGGTGTGGGGGGGAATGGATCAAAACCCCTGCAAAAGCTCTAATGTCAGTATTAATAAATATAGTTGCGATACTAGATACGCATAATAATGAGAAAAATATGGTAAGGGATGGGATAATATGGAAAGTTTTGTTCATTATTTTATTTGCTTTTGCATTAAATGTTTGTTAAGAGTGACATTTGAAAATTGATATCTCAGTTAAAATGAAAAACATTTTCCTTAAGATACTATTTTTCCTAAAAAACTAGAGAAATTTATACAGTTAAAACAATGTTTAGCAGTCTCTTTGCGTGAAACTATTTATTGTAAATTATGGTTGCATTAGATTTAAAATGTAATCTTTAAATTGTTTTTTATTTTACTATTAAAGTGCAAACCAAATAAGCAGTAGTGTTACTTTACAACAGATAAGCAGTAGCGTAACTTTAGAACAAAATTGGTGGCAACTAAGTTGCCACTAAAAGTGGTGTTTGTTTACACCATTTGATAGCTGGTGGCTGATTACACCAATTTACAGGTGGAATTTCATTACACCACTTGGAATGGCAACTTAGTTGCCACCCTTTTTGGCGTAAAGTAAGGGAAATATTTTTTACAGTGTAGGAAATCACGAAAAACAAGTGCTCGTTTTAACAGTTCTATTCTTTGCATTAAAGTTCACAAGGTTTCTTTTCATACTGAATCAATGATGCTCTGTAACTTTGTAAATCATTTTTTTCTCCCTCTCTCTTTCCGTTTTAGAGATAGGAATGCTAATTCCGTGGTTAACCACCAGGTGGCGCCGCAGGCGGTTTCATTCAGTAGCGCATGGTTACTTTACCAAACCTTTTTTTTTTTAATATAGAAGCAGCCGTTCCGAAGTTAAGAATGTGGAAAGGGACTTTAGTGAGCATACTGTATAAAGATGTATGGCAATAAAAAATTGCACTTTCTCATTGGATATAGGATGCTTAACTTTATATCTAGCTTTTTGCTTCGTCCCATTGTGTCTCGTATATCATAAAATAGTCTCCACATTCTTAACCATTACTTTTCATCTCACTTTCTGTTTACTTTTTAGTCTTTTTTTATATCATAATTATTTAATTATTTATGTTACTTTCTATCAATCTTTTATACTTATCGTAATCCTTGGATTTCCAAAGAAGTTACGCATCCTTCTCCAATCCAAGTCCAATTATCCAATCCAAATTTTCAACCTTTCCTATATCTTTAATTGCTTCGTCTTCTATCTCTCGAGATAAAGACGCATTTTTGCTGATTTCCTGGCTATCCTTATTTATTTTATTGTAGTACAATATTATACAACAGCTACACAAAATTTTATGGCTCCTCTCTTACAATTATTCATTGACAGAGTGTGGCGTTGCTTTCCAACTAGGTATCCCACGAAAGCATTTAAGGGGACCGGGTAAGCTCTATCTCCGCCATGTTAAAATACACCAAATTTATGTACCTTTTTCTAAGAAATGGTGAAAGATAGAGGTCTAGGATTTTTAGAGCAGTTTGAGGTAACATGCTTGACATATTTTAACACACCATTTTCTTTCTAAGTGAACCTGAAAATTAATTATTAATTATTTATTGAAAGATATTTTTAAATTAGCATTTTTGGTAAGATTTCACTGCCTAAAATAAATAATTCTCAATAAATCATTAAAACCCTGAATTAAAGTATACTATATAACATAATAAAAGTATTTTAAAAAATTGAATTCTTAAGTTTAATAAATATCGAAAAAAAGGAACATAAACATGAAAAATCCAAGTTTCGAGAAAAAGTCAATTAAAGATTTAAATGCCCTTTAAGCTGTGAAGTACACTTAGAAAGAATGAATTATTCCAACACTTCTTTTTTTTTAATGTATAAACTTGTGTAACACATCGTTGGAAAGATAAAAGTTTAAACTATTTAATGATATGAAAAAGTAAAGATCGATTTTTCCCCCAGATTTCGCTTCCCTGGTCCCCTGAACTGTTCATCTGTTCGAAAAGATACGCCTACATTTTTCATCTTTCATTTATCGGTGCAAAGTAACTATTTCTGTCACTCTTTTATATTCTCGCTTGCCTCCTTCTGGCCGCCTCCTGAATACCTCCTGAGCGCTGACTGTAAAATGGCTGTTGTCATAGGTGGATTTTTTTAAGTGCTTACAGCGCCCCCTAAAATTACATACCAGTATTTTCTAAAAATTTTCTTTAACCTATTTAATCTCAGAAAAAATAACGCCGAAAAAACCTTTATAAAGTATTAGTATTGAAATTCATGGGAACATACAAATGCTGAAATAAATCTGCCTACGCCAGCCTCCATTTTTGTGTTAGCACTCAGGCCTAGTATTCAGGGTGTGGTGCTTCTGGTTGCAATGACGTCAGCTTCAAACCCCGCCTTCATGTCCTCTCGCCTATATAACAGGCGATTATTTTCGGCTCAAAGCAAAGCAGATTATAAAGTAAGCGTCCTATCTTAAATGGGAGAGGTAACCGTAAGATTGAAAACGAGGTCAGATCAATGAAGGTCACACGTCATAGCAGACGAGGTTGAACTACAGGTATATTCTTAACTGTTTTATTTTGTGGATAATCTATCAATTGTACATCTATGAAATAACTGCGCAAGCGTGTTTTCATTTGTTTGTATACTATTTATATTCTGACAGTATGGAATATTCCATTATTTTTTATTCGTGATTATTTAATTTATTTATTATAGATGATTACTTAAATAAAAATAGTTCTTTTTAGAACTAATATTATTTGTTAAAATGGCAAAATGTTGTCCATCTAATAGCTGTAATTTTCGAAATTGTAAGAAAATTCTTTTCTAATGGATTTCATCTCTGTCCTTTTCCATAGAGGAAAAGAAATTAGTTACATTTTTTATTTTAATTAATAAAAAAGATAAAGTATTTTTTAATATATATTATCAAATGTTGCTGGTTTAAATACGCTCTATTTTAATTATTTTTTTAATGCAAGGCAAAATGACGCATAAAAATTAGTAAGTAGTTAATATATAAAGATAGAATTTTGTAGTCTCATTTTTTACCAATTCTTTTGTGCTAAAGTTTTAAAAAAATGATATACACATTTGTATTCCCGAAGAAAATATAACGTTTATGTATGTTTAGAATATGTACACAACTTAATTATAAATAAAATATTCAATTTCAAGGGATTTTTTTTTTTATAGTTAATCGAGCGCAGACGATAAGTTCCAAATATTCTCTTTAACGCATTGCACTCATGTTATTTAACAAATATTTCATTCATTTAATTTAAAACTCATTTCATTTTGTATTCGTAATCACTTTAATTTAAAATGTATGCATTAAATGTTGTACTATTAAACAAGCAAGTATTGTTCATTTATTTGTTTAAATATTTTGTGATTCTATACAATAGCTTCAATAATTATGCTAAAATCGCTAGGTTACATTTTTTTTTCTTTTTTTTTTATTATTTTTTTTAAATGGATAAAGCCATTTAGTGATTACCTGTTAAAAATTCAATCACGAATTTCAAATGGTTCTTACTTGTGGAAGATGAATCTTTTTTACCTGTTTTATTGCAAAATATTTTTGTTATAGCTTGTTTTGAAAATATGTGTATTTAACCCTTTATCTAGTGACGGTACTTATAAGTACCACTCACTTTAAACATTCACCACATAGTGAATATTACTAATATTCTAATGGTACTTTGCAAAAACATTCTTTTAACTCCACTTTATCCTGCTATATGGCAGCAGTAGTTCTAGGTTTGTTATTTAAGCGATGGAGGAGACTATATTTGAAACAGACGATGTGTTTTGTGCAGACATTTCGTACAGATTGTCATGCTCGTCTTTTCTATTGCTTCAAACACAGTACAGGATATCATATAAGTGTTGGATTTTTTTTATGCGTTCATTATGCTTTTAGAATACAATCTGACAAGCTATTTTAGGTGAACTGTGTATGTGTTTCATTTAATTACTCGGTGGTACTTATAAGTACCGTCAGTACATTGGGTGTTGGAGAAAAACATCTTGTTTACTTTTCGTCCGTGTAGTTATTCATCGTTTTCACTTGCTTTAAAATGTAATTACTATACTGTAGTGCAGTAATAATTTTCCTAGTATTTCTTGTCTGTTTCATTATTATTTTGCATAGAAAATCGAAAAAGTTGTGCCACCAGCTCTTTTTTGCTATGCTAAAATGACATATATAAATTCATATGTTGAATTTGTGGAGATGCGAGAGAACGTGTTACCACTGGAATATAGACGTCGTATAACTAAAGGACTGCTAATAAGATCGAAACCTAAAGAAAAATACTTTTTAACCCTTTCATGGGAACGCATATTCAATGCTAAAGTGTTGAAATAAAGGATTGACACCGGAATTTGCCAAAAAAATTATTTGTAAATATGAAAAAAAGACTATAATTCACATTCTTATTAAATCGAAATCAAAAACACACAAATCTGGTGCCATTTGAAATACCTTATGTGTTTTCTGTTACGATATTTTAGTCATGGTGTACTGACGGTACTTTAAAGTACCACTTTAATTAATTACTTCTAATTAAATTAAAGTATTGCGAGGCAGCGCAATACTTATTTATTTCCAGTGTCACTTTTCAATGTTAATTTTACATAGAAAATTATATAGAGCTCGGACTTTTTCATTTTTTTCTTTCCACCTTTTTGTCCCTGATGCCACACATTTTTTTATTATTTGTTAATTCTAATCTATACTAATATTATAAAGAAGTAAACACTTTGTGTTTGTTACAGGTAATCTCTGGAGCTAATGAACCGATTTCAGAAGTAATGGTATCAAAATGATGGTGTTAGTCCAACTTAGAACATAGGCTATATTTTATGTCAGTGCTACTATCCCAAAGTGGGGGGCAGCAGCAAAAGACGCTCTAAAAATGCAATTTTTGTGTTATGGAAGGGCATAGAATCATGAAATTTGGAATGGTAGTTATTTATAAGATATAAATTATATCTAAGAACCTTTTCTAAAAAAATCGAAATTTAAAAAGGGTGAAAATGCACAAACAGTGTTAAAAAAATGTTCTAAATGGTGGTTTCTACACAATCTCAGGAAATACCAAACCGATTTTAAAAAGAATAATAATAATGGTGTCAAATGGTGTAATGATGGTGACAACCCTTGCTCCAAGATAGGCTATATTTCATGTCGGTGCCACTACAAAAGGAACTGAAGAAGCAAAAAACGTTCTAAAAATGCAATTTTTGCGTTACTGAAGGGCCTAGAAATATGAAATTTCAAATATTAGTTACTTATTAGATATAAAGGATTTCTAAGAACAGTTCTTATAAAATTAGAAATTTAAAAGGGGTGATAATAAGCGCAAAGAGGGTTCTAAAAACTTTCTAAATGGTGATTTCTACTCAATTTTGGGAAGTATCAAATCGATTTAAACAGTTATGGTTGTAAATTGATGGTGAAAGACCTTGCTCTTACATGGCTCTTTTTTATGTTTGTCTCACTACCACCTTGGGGTTGCAGGAGAAAAAAACATTCTAAATTGCGTTTTTGTGTTATGGAAGGGCCTAGAATAATGAAATTTGGAATGGTAGTTAGTAGGAATTAATTCGTGCGGTTTTACAAGAGATAGAGTAACTAGCGTATTGTCCCATAGTTTCGCTTGTTCAAACATGCATTTAAAACTACTGTTATTGAGCATCCAGTTTAGTATATGCCATTTGGTTTAAGCGTAAACAACAATAATTTTTATCTAACTTAAAATGTCAAATTTTGTGCTTGATAAAGTGTTTTTGCGGGGAGTTCTTCTTCATTACTTTAACATGAAGAAAAGTGCGACTGAAAGTCATCGTATTTTGGTGGAAGTTTATGGTGACCATGCTCTAGCTGAACAAACGTGTCAGAAGTGGTTTGCATGGTTTAAAATTGGTGATTACGGCTTGGAAGACCAAGCACGACCTGGACAGCAAAAACAATTTGAAGATGAAGAATTGACAGCACTGCTCGATCAGGATTCGTGTGAAACGCAGGAAGAACTTTCAAAATCATTAGAGGTTGATCAAACAACAGTTTCCAAAAGCCTCAAAGCAATGGGGATGATTCAAAAGATGTCACATTGGGTTTCATATGAACTGAAAGAAAGAGACGTTGAAAGAAGAAAAACCGTTTGCGAAATGCTGCTTCAAAGACCGAAAAATAAGGGATTCTTTCATTGGATTGTTACTGGTGATGAAATATGGGTTTATTACGAGAATCCTAAACGAAAAAAAGCCTGGGTAATGCCAGGTGAACCAGGTCCATCACAGCCGAAACAAAATATTCACTGTGCAAAGGTTATGTTGTGTATATGGTGGGATATGAAAGGTGTGGTGTTATATGAGCTTCTGAAACCTGGTAAAACTATTAATGGAGAACGTTATCGACTCCAGTTGATGCGTTTTAAACAAGATCTGGCGAGAAAATGACCAGAATGGGATAACAGACATAATAAATTTATTTTTCAACATGATAACGTCCAACCACATGTCGCAAAACCGGTCAAAACATAGTTGGAGAACATCGGATGGGAAGTGTTACCCCACCCGCTGTATTCAGCAGACATTGTTCCTTCAGACTACTACTTGTTTGATTGCATGAATAACGATTTGATTGGACAGCGGTTCACTTCTTCAGAAAATATAGAAAAATGGATCTCTGATTGGATCGCTTCGAAAAGTGAGGAGTTCTTTCAACACGGAATTCGTAAATTTCCTGAAAGATAGGAAAAAGTAATGGGTAGCAATGGACAATACTTTTGTTAACGTATTTATGTGTTTTGCTTTTGAAATAAAGCTTTAATTTTTTATTAAAAACCTCACGAATTAATTCCTAGACCATATAAGATATCAATTATCTCTAAGAATATTTTCTTAAAAAAAATTAAATTTAAAAAGGATGAAAATGCGCGAAAAGCGTTGTAAAAAACATTCTAAATTGCGATTTCTACTCAACCTCAAGAAGTACTGAACCGATTTCAAATATAATGTTGTAAAAATTATGGTTACAGCTCTTGCTCCACGATAGGCTATATTTTATGTCTTTTTCCACATATAAAATATAAATTCCCTTGAAGAACTGTCGAAAATAAATTCGAATTAAAAAGGGGGATGCGAAGGGGAGGTGCGAAAAGCGTTCTAAAAATGTCCTAAATTACGATTTCTATGCAATTTCAGGGAATATAAACCGATTATAAGAGTAATAATTGCGAATCAATGGTAACAGTCTCTGATCCTACATAGGCTGTATTTTATACCGATGATTCTACCACCTGGGGTTCACAGGAAAGACAAACGTTCTAATAAAGGCCTTTAAAAGCTTTCTAAATTACGTTTCTGTGGAATATTAGGAAATAACAAACCGATTTCAAAATTAATGTTGGCAAATGAATGGTGACAGTTCCTATTTCAACATAGCCTTTTATGCTGAGAGAAGTGGTAGGAATTGGAATTTGACATGATGGTTAATTTTAAGATGTAAGAAGATGGTTTCTAAAAAATTCAAAACTTCAAATGAATACTGAAATAAGCGTGTTAATTGAGCATAAAAGTTTCAAAATATTTTCTAAATTATCATTTATTTAGTTTTATTTCTTTTTATTAATTTAAGTCTAATTTCTGCTTAATGCAGTATAATAATGAAGTTTAGTCAAACTCTGTTTTAAATAGTAATTTTTGAATTATTCCTAAAAGTATAATTTCTTTTAATAAAAATTCGACATATAAATACCACTTGGCATATTTCAAATATTACGCGAGCAAATCCGTCGGGTTTGCTAGTAATATTATAAATTTAAAGTGGGAAAATGTTTGCCTGACGAGAGGTTCAAAACGGATGATAAAATGCCTTTGCATATGGGTGAATTGTAACAAAGAGAGTAACATGGGCTAATTTTTATTTACATTATTCAAATATTTTTCTTAATAATTCCAAATTTCGCTTTTTTTTCATTGAGAATCAACAGACATTTTTCCAATAAAATTTAACTTTTTTTTTTTCATTGTTGCCAATAATTCAAAAACCGTAATAATAAGTTGTCTATATTAAGTTGAAGTTTTTCACGTGAAAAATTAAACTGAAATAGTTTTCAATAGAGTCAAAACACTGTATTAAACATGTGTCGTGAAGGAAATTTTTACCTTGTTATTAATAAACAATATAACATACTTATAACTACTTAAAAGGTATTATTTATAGGATATTATTAATATTGTAGGTATTATTAGTATTGTTTTTTATTATTGTGTATTTGTATTGTGTATTACCATTAATGTAGTTATTATTGATATTAAAAGGTATTATAAACATTAAGATAAACTTCGACAAAGCTAAAATGATCATTTCAACGTCTAATCATTACTCTTCAATAATCCGTGAAAACAAAGTACAGCTTTATCCAGATTGCATCAAAAAGAAAATATTAAGATAAACTTCGACAAAGCTAAAATGATCATTTCAACGTCTAACCATTACTCTTCAATAATCCGTGAATCCATTGAAATTTTACTTAGAAGTGATAACGTTTGTAACGATGTCCTTTCCTATAATATTCCCGCAATTTGGTACAATATCCTAAATATTTCAAGACCTCCTGATAATATGAACTGATCTTTTCACCCCTCTGCATAGAAATGGACTGAAATCCGCTTGTGCATGCGTACTATTTTTCTTTTTGTTTTTAAAATGTTTTTCTATTCAGACAGTAATCTTTTTCCCTTTGAAAATGAACGCGTGTGTGTTCGAAAGTTCTGAGGGTTGCATTAAATAATATTTTATATGTTTGAGTCGCCTTTTAAGTAGTTATAAGTATGTTGTGTTGTTTATTATGAAATATATTTTTTAAGAATTAAAAAGAAGTTTAATATGGCGTCATAGTGGAAATAAAAATGACATTTTCAAACAGATTTTTTACGTTCTTAATGGAAGTTTTTTCCCAAAGTACAGCAACTTATATTGCTGCACTCGTGACACATTTTGAATTATACATAGGTAAATTGCTTATCAAATTGTGATACGATACCGCATGGATCAAAGCCTGGTGATAGTACTCTCCATTAGTTTTGAAATTTGTTCATCTGAATGCAGTAGTTATTCAAAAAACTTGACATATCAAACAAAAACCTAATTTGAAGAATAAATTAAATAAACAAAATTTATTTCCTGCATTTTTTAAGCCCGAGAAGGGACAGATATTAAGGTATTTCATTCAATTACTTCTACATTTAATGTTAAATTTTTGTAATAGACAAGTTAAACCAATTGAGCATTAAAAAATATAAAAAAAATTCTTACAGCATGATACTTTAAACACCCTAAAAACGTGGAATCCGTTTTTGCATGTATCTTATCCTTTTATGTACAATCGCCATAAACATATGACAAAATCTGCAATATAAATATTTACAACTTAAAAATAAAAAAAGTCTAAGATTTATTTCGATTTCATTTGAACAGAATCCAAGTTTTTAGGGTGTTTTAAAGTATCATGCTGTAAGAATTTTATTTTTATTTTTTAATGCTCAATTGGTTTAACACGTTGGTTACAAAATTTAACATTAAATGTAGAACGAATTGAATGAAATACCTTAATATCTGTCCCTTCTCGGGCTTAAACAATGCAAGATATAAATTTTGGTTTTTTTTAATTTATTCTTCAAATTAGATTTTTGTTTAAATAAAGATTTCACGGGTGTGTATTTTTTATGTTTATCCTTTAATTTTCATTATAGTAACTGAAAAAAAAATTATATGAAAAAAATTTCAGTAGATCACAATGCAGTAGATAAATGGTTAAAAAATAGTCGCAATGCCATTTTTGTTTCAGGGCAAAAGGCAATAATGTTTTCGTAGCATTAGTGATTTTTTTTTCCGAAATTAAACTTATATTGTGACTATTTTTTTTTTTTTAATGAACATAATTTTATCAAAACAAACTGTAACAAAAATGTTTTGCAATAATTCTGGTAAACAAGATTAATCTTCGATAAGTGAGTAAAGATGCAGGAAATATGCTCAAAAGATGCGCAGATAGTAGATATTCTATCATACATGACGTCATATTAAAAACCCGCGTTTTTGCGTTATCAACCCCGTCCACAAGATGGCGTGTCAATTTACGGCAGATTCCAGCATTTACATTGTGCGTTTAATATACATGCAGTTTTGGCTCAGAGTGCCAGCGCATAAACACGACCTCTAGACTCCGCAGTGGGCCCTTTTTAGATCTGGTTATCCGGATCGGGCTCTTACCAGGATTTTCCAACTCACATAGCGACATCACTGTTCGCTTACTATTCTAGACTACGCGAACGATGTTTCCTGTCAACCATGTGGTGAGAACGTTAGATACTGCGGTAGGCATTTTTAATGGCCTTTTCATGATCAAATTCTTGAGCAGTCCTATCTTCAAACAAGCGGCATGACTGAGGGGCTGTTCTACACCACGCAACCACTCTATCGTTTCTACTTTTCTCCTTTTTTCTAATGTTTCTTGTTAATTTATTTACGATATATTTTTTTCTCATTTATCAACTAAAAGATTTAAAAATATCTACAAAAACATAAACATATTTTTTTTTCCTAAAAATTAAAAAATTATGAGCATGTATTTTAAAGCTAAACACAAAGTCTCTGCATTTCAGTACACATATTTCCTATTTCTATGAGGTCATTATTTCCAGAATTCCTCTTACACCCTATTCAGTTAAAATCTATTATTCTATATGTTGAGGATAGATTTCAATAGGCATTAGGCTTTTTTGGTAAATGTTCTTCGAAGACGAAAAACTATATCTTTCAAATATTTTTTCTGATTGAAAACTTGTTTCTTTGCTACTATCTAAATTCTTACCGCGCTCCGAAAACTATTGTAAAATTGGCAACCCTGTAAGCACTTTTTGATACGCTGTGAAGGTGCCATTGATGGAGATTGGATGAATATTTAATAGATTACGTGACAGGATAAAGTTTTATGTTTCCGATTTGTTTTCCTTTCTTAACGCTTTTCAGAATGCATTCGGTTTGTCTGTCTATATGCTTTCTACCCGTGCTCTAACTCCGGTAAATATATTCAGATTACCACGAAATTGAAATATTTTATTGGGTTTTACTATGGCATGTTCTGTATTGAAAATGAAGAGTGCAACATTTACGGTTCATTTACAGGTACACTTAAAATAATTCCGTTACATTACGGTCTATAGAGGAAATGGTTTGTAGTGTATTTTATTGATATTACACTACTTAGAACATGTTGATTTTTCTATAAATCACTAAGGTGTACTACAAGGCATTTACTGTAGAAAACGGTGTGCAATGAATTCATCGTTCATTTACAAGGACACAGAATACTGTCGACGAACAATAATTGCTGCGTTTTCAGTTGTGATACACGTTTTAAAATTTAACTATTTTTTCTTGTAATACTTGGCATGTACAAATTCTATAGATCATATGAGAACTGGCAAAACTTCTCAAGTACATTTTCGTATATCAACAAAAATTGCTGAAGGGATTTTTCAACTGTGTTATGCGTTTAACTGAACTAACTTTTAGCATAATATGTAGTAAACTTTCAAATCTATAGATCATATACAGAAGTACAACCAAAAAAATTTAAACTATTGTTGGTAATTGCAAAAATTATATTTTCATATGCATTTTCCAAATTGTTTCTTTAGTCATTATATTTCATATCAATAAACTGTGAAGTTTTATTACAGTATTCTGAATCTGTTAGAAAGAGTTTCAAAATACATGCTGGACGCATGATTTTCCATTCTTGTTTTTACTGTTATCTTTTGGACAGTTGGTCGAAATTTGAACAGTATTTTATTTTTAAGTTACAGATTTATTTTCTCATGGTTCAAGTATCATATATATAAATTTTCACAATAATAAGCGAACCATAACAGGCTCTACATAGGTCTAAGTAGGGTCACTTTAATTATAAACGTTCCATATATAAGAGATCCAAATAGATAAAGAATATGAAATTCTAAAAATAATAATAATATTACTATCAATAATCTTGAATTAAAATTTTCAGTTTCCACGATTATTCAAATGTACAATATGTCAAATTATAATTCCTGTTAAACGCATGATTATGTGATTATTAAGAAATATAACATGATTACAAATATATATTTGTTATTATTCTCAATTTTTATTACATTCCTATTTAAAAGGATATGACTGCAATATAATATTTGTTATTATGTTTTAGAAATTGTCTAACTACTTTCATGAATTATTTTTTATTTTAAGAATAAGATAATAAACATTTCTTTCCCTATGCAAATACATTTTTGGTAATTTTAATACTTTTCTGATACATTTTCTATGTTTTTCATTAATGGCTGAAAAAAATGAAATAAAAGTTAGCATGTAACGAATGTGTTTGGATAAAAAACTATTTCGAAATTCTGCACTGTAATTATCTCAGACAGTTAGAAAAATTAGAGTATTAATCCATAGGATTTTTCTGTCTTTATAAAATATGTTGTTTCTATAACAGAGAAGAATATTCAGATGCAATTTTAATTTTTAATTTTGATTTCGTTTTTTTTTTTTTTTTTTTTTTTTTGACTTCACGTGTAATTACTTAATAAAAAAGTTTGTTAACTACAGTCTTCATTTTTATTTAATGTGAAATAAAATTCATCAAATACTTAATGTATTTTTAAGGCTGTAAAACTAATAAAATTCTATTTGGTGGAGTAAGGAGATCTCTAGGAAAAGAAAGTATAATATATACAACTCTATTGTAAAGAGCATATTGTTATATGAAGCAGAAGGATGGAGAATTATAGAGACAGAAAGAAAGAAACTAGCGGCAGCAGAAATGTACGTCCTAAGTAGATCATGCCGGATATCAAGAATAGAAAGAATAAGAAATGACAGAATCAAAGAAATGTTGAAAATAAAGGTAACCATATTAGATAATATTAAAAAAAAAGCAATTAATCTGGTATGGTCATGTCAAAAGAATGGATGATGAAAGACTACCCAAAATCACATCCAATTATAAAACAAACAAAAAAAGGAAACGGGGAAGACCACGAAAGAACTGGATGGATGATATTTCAAAGATAATGAGGGATAGAAGTCTGGAAGAGGAATGGACCCTGTAGATTCTCGTAGATTCTTCGGATGGCGGCATCTGACGCCATAAACCGAATTTATATATATATATATATATAATCTATTTTAATGCTAATAATATTTACTCATAAATCAGAAGTAATATTTTCACCGCAGTTTAATTAAAATTAACTGCGTGGGCACCCATTGTGTTGTATTTGCATTGAATGAGATCTTTTGATTCCTTGAGGTGAAAAGAAATCTAAATATTATTGTAAGAGGAGAAAAACAGGTTATTATAATTTCTTTCTATATAATAGTAGAGCAAGTCATGTGACTAGCATTAACAGTTAAGGACTGACTTCTTAAATTTTCATATGCCAAGCAGCCATTTTTACCCAAGATTACTGTTTCGAATAAAACTGCTTAAAAGTTACATTTTTAGAACGATCGCTAGAAACAATAACGTTCGAGAGATTAGTTACATTCAAATATATATATATATATTCTGAGTTAGCTTCAGTTGAAATTCGATTAGCATCAAATATTTTTTCCATCAAAGTAAAGACACAAGATATTCGTTCATCATGAGCGATAAAATTACTAAATCATGAAGGTAATCATTCCCAAGGGAAGTTCTCTAGAAATGAATTTGGGCACCTCTGGTTTCAGAAATATAATTCGCGTCTGTAAGCTAAGCAACGTTTAGCATAATTGTCTTAGGTGGATGCTATACAACTCAACTTCCCTCACGATCTTTTATTTTGCTTAAGTTAAATGTAAACAAACCCAACTCATTTAATAAAATTTAGTTAATCGAATTTTAAAACAAATCGTTAATTAATTTAGTGTTAACGAATTATCCGTGCCAGGAAGATATATCACAAAAAATGGTTGTTACTCATCAATCAGGTTTAACATTATCAATGGCCAATCGCGTTCAAAATAGTAATTTTATGTACATTTATTAGAACATACCATTAAAAATTTTACATAATATAGAAGCAAACTAAAATAACAATAAAAAGAAAAGAGCCCAGTTAAACTGGCGGCATTGTGTTCACAGGCTATTCACACTAACTGTACAGTACACTCTTATTTCAAAGAATATTGCCCCTCGAAAAATAACGAAATCGACAAAAAATACCATTTAGCTAAATTAAGATGAGGGATATTAGCTTCTGCTTTTCAACACTTTATGTGTAGCCAATGAGCCTCCAAATTTAATCAGGGAAGCGCCTTATCAGAATAAACCGGTATACCAAATTTGAAGCAAATCAGATAATTTCGCATGAAAAACCCATTTATCTAAATTAATGGGGGGGGATTAGTCCCCTGTTCCACACTTTCTACTTAACCAATGAACCCCCAAAATGAATCAGGGAAGAGCCTAATCAGAATGAACAGATATCCCAAATTTCAAGAAATCTGGAATTTCTATCAAGAGTTATCGCGTTACGTATATACATACGTACACACACACATACATACACACATACACTGGTTATCAAAAATTAAAGAAAAGTCACAAAATGCTAATTCTCAAACACGCGAACACTCAAAAGGAAATAATATAATTCGAGTAATTACTATCTCTACAACACAGCTAGCCCATATAACATCTCATTCATGTCACACATGGTCAGTGTCACAGTCACTACGGTGAAGCAAAAAAATAGGAAATTCCATCCATCTCATTATGAGTCTCAAATGATCACTATATGTGACTCCACTGAGACATGAATTTGACTGCTGCTTTGTGACGAATCACCAGGTAACTTTACAATGTAGTAAAATTGTGACTCTCATGTGACTGTCATTTTTAGACTCAATTTCATAGTCATCATGAACGTTGCATTATGATAAGTCACCAAATAATATCATATTATAGTCACATGGAGACTTTACCCAAAAGAGCACAATGGTGACTTCACAGTAGTCTCTCTGTCACCTGCAAGTCATCATGTGACTTTAATGTGACATTATTTGGTAACTTATCACAATGCAGCGTTCACGATGACTTTGAAATTGAGTCTACAAATGACAGTCACATGAGAGTCACAATGTAACTACATTGTAAAGTCACATGGAATCAACAATGTGAAAAATGTTCAAGCCTGGAATGGAACCCGCAACCCTTGTAATAGCGCTCCAAGTGCTCTACCATTTAAGCTACGAGGAGGATGCCCAGCTTAGCATTTCCCACATATGTTGGTAAGGCCGCAACTGCAGCACAAGATGGAATAGTCTTCATAAGCACTCAATCCTGCGGCGAAACATCGTCCTGGTAGCTTGAATGGTGAAGTACTTAGAACGCTATTCCAAGGTTCCGGGTTTGATTCTCCGCTTGGACATTTTTCACATTGTTGTTTCCACGCTTCGTTAGTATTGTGGTAAATCACGTAGTATATGGGGGCATTCTCACAATCTTTTGACTTTTGGGAAAAAAGTCTGGCGAAATTAAACTTCCTAAATTAACATTTTAATCTGATAGACGAATGCCTAAATGATTCAAAATAAAGAAAAAATGGTCAGCAGCGAAAATTTTTTTATTTAACTGTGGTTTAAGTTAAACTTGCGAGTTTAATTTTCCTTACCATTTTACCCCTATAACTTTTTTATTTTCTTCTAAATTTTTACTTAAAATGAATTTGCATAGTACCCACAGGACATTCAAATAAGTAATAATAACAATGTCGTACTTTTAATAAAGAATATTTGTGTAACATTGTCTTAAAGGGGTGTTAAAGAAAGGACGGTAAGGTAAAAAAAAAGGATGGTATTGGAAAAAAAGAATAAAATGGTAAAAAAAGAGACGGTAAAGATGGAACGGTAAGGAAAATTACTACCTATTTTTAGGAAGATCATGTTAATGTTGGTTGATGTTTGATTTTTGACGGCCGATTATCTACACTAGGGATATAGACCAGAGGGCGGAGTGCCCTTCATGGGAGTATTTCTAAGGGAACCTGACCCGTATTTACGCATGGAAATCCATGGCTCGAAGAAAACCACGAAACTACGAACGATTAGGCAAACGGGCGCGATTGGGATCGAACCCAGCACTTCCCGTCTACCAGCCTCGAGAGCAGAACCTCTCAGCCACTGGTGGGGCGAAAATCATGTAAAGACTAAGTGATAGCCACAATGTTCATTGATTTTTGGAAACAGTTTTTAACATTGGATTAAATTATTATTTTTTTAACTTACCTCGAAAAGTGCAGGAATAAACCTTGGGGACGGTGGGTCTACCAATAAAGCCACGATGCTTGAAATTGATATTTAAATGCTTATTTATATCCTACATTAAATTTCCTGCCAAAGAATTTTAGACATTATTTCTCTAGCATACTTCTACATGAGAAAAAACTTGAAAAAGATTCTGTGGCTGCATCTGAAATGATTTTCTGTATAATTTTAGAAGAGGGATGGTAAGGAATCTAAAACCCAGGGACAGAGTTTAAAAAATAATGACAACCCTAAAAATGTGTGCAGGTTAATTTTTAGCTACATATTTGTATAAAACAATAGTTCCGGTTTCAGAAAAAAATTACAACTAATTATTTTTATCGAAACAATTTTATCCAGACATCTCCAAACTTTAAGAATCAGCATCAGGGACACGGGACGGTAGATGAGTTTTCCTGGTATTTGGACCCCCAACATCGTCCAAAACTTATTTATCTCGTTAATATTGTTATGAAATCATGCAATGGGATGTTCCCCAGTACATAAAATAAAAAAAACACAAAAAAGTGTATTAAATAAAAAATTATTATTCATTGATATGAAAGTCAAAAGATTGTGAGAATACCCCATATATTGAATAATTTCGAGCGTAATATGCACGGTTGAAAATAAGTTAAAATTATATATGATATGAAATCCATCGTGTAGCGCTCCACTTTACTAGATGAAGACCTTTTGATTAACAGATAGAGTAAAAACGTAAATAAAAATTTTGCTAGCTTATATTGTCAGTACCATGTTAAATTATCCAATATGAAAACAGTCTTATCTGTGGGCTGCTTTTTTATATTCAGATTTCTTGATTGGACCACTTTTCTGAAATGGTAAAATTATCTTTGTTTATGTCAAAATTAATATGTCATTGAATAGGCTTAAATAAGGCGAATTTTACTATTTCAAAAAAGTGGTGCCAGTCTAGAAATTTGAATTTTAAAAAAGTAGCCCACTGGCATCACTGTTTTCATATTGGATAATTTGACATGGTACAGACGATACGTATGTATGTTAATTGTGAAAAGCTATATGCATGTGTTGTATCCTTTTTTAAAAATAGTTGATGTTAGGGCACAGAAGCCATAAACTTCGTAGGAAGGCAGCTCTGCTCAGTATGACTGTGACACTTATTATATGATTGATTTATGTGCTGCCACATAATGTCAATCATTTATTAACAAAATTTTCAACGATGAAATCACAAGAAATTACAAAGCATGTAAACGGCCAGTTTGACCATGATGGCTATTATAATTCTGCTCTATACTGTACAATACAACTATACTGTACAATGCGTTTCACTTGCATAATACTGAATAAGTGAATTTATATAAATTTCTAAAGATTGATTTACTCGTTGATATTTTCAAAAATACTTAAAAAATATAATTTTTTATGAAAATTATAAAACCAAATAAATCAAATAAATCTTATTTTATTAGCATCCAATTTTCATGTTCCCAATACTATTTTCATAATAAGTGCAAAATGGTGTTATTTTAAATTCTTCACGAAAACAACTTTGATCAAATTGTTGATTTATCAAAATTATTAAGGTACAATGTTTCCATTTTCTCGCAACGAAGAAACTAATCAACCAGATTGAAATATTAAAGAAAAAAAGAAACGTAGAATCTTAAAGAAAAAAAAAATTCTTAAGAATTTTTTACTAAAATTGATTAGCCAGACACTTCAGATTTCAGACGAAAACTACCTCGTAATTTATCATAGCTAAAAGATTTTAAGAGAAAAAAAACAAAAGCCATTTCTCTCAAAGATGCCGACATGTCGCAAGAAAATTGGACATGATATTGTTTTTCTTGTGATATCTAAAAATAAATAAATAAATAAATAAATAAAAAATGAAAAAAAAAATAAAAAAGATTCTGTTTAAAAACGAATTAGTTTATATAATATCTTAAAGCTAAAATTCGATCAATGGATAAATTTCATTGAAATAATACCAAATATAATAAATAAAAAATTTTTTGGGTTCCATACTTAAAAAGTATGAAAGGAACCATTATAAGATCACTCCTGTGTCTGTCTGTTACAGCCATTTTACTCGCAAACTATGGAACGTGGAAAGTTCACATTGGGGGAA
Source organism: Maratus speciosus (assembly GCA_963932465.1). Taxonomy (NCBI): domain Eukaryota; kingdom Metazoa; phylum Arthropoda; class Arachnida; order Araneae; family Salticidae; genus Maratus; species Maratus speciosus. Next base: position 196,259,351 of record OZ010789.1, read on the forward strand.
GTAATAGACAATTGATCCACATATTTACAGATTAATAAACCTTTACAAATATTTTTAGGAAAAATGTAGAGGGGCTATTTAAGCTACTTGAAAAAAAATCATTTCTTTGTATAACGTGTGGTGTATCGTGTGAAAGCTTTTGTAACGCTGAAATCAAAAATATATTTCTGTTAATTTTGGCTATTATATTTTTAGAGATATCATCGAAAATGTAGTGCCAGAATCAGTTCAGACCCATCTATTTCCGAATCCACTTAAACTAAAATTATGAAAAAATTAGAGGTTGTAGACGTTAACATAAATCTTGCAGGAAAATTATATCGATTACCCTAGATCACATAGTTTTTGAGAAAATCGAAGGTACCTATCGTAGTAGAAGTATAAAAGCATTGTTGATAATGATTTTCGAAAAAAATCGACGGTAATTAGCCGAGATATTAACCCTTAAAGACACGAACGGTTTGGACATACATAATGACAGTGATGGCGTACTTTATATATCATCTGCTTTTAAAATCCAGATGACAACTTTTAATGATACATTTGTGTAATGCAATGTCCAGTAGCAGTATAAAAGCAAGAAAAGTCAGTTTGTTAAAAACAGACTAATTTAATTAAAATTAATCACATAAATACAATGGGATTCGCGAGTAGTTTGCATTAAGTGGATCTCTCAATACGCCTCTCGTGTCTTTAAAATTTAATTAAAAACCTATTTTGAAAAACGCGGCGTGGAATATTCGGCGTCGCAACTTTGAGACCTCCTTTCGAAGCGCGCTTAGCACAATGCCAAGTTAACATTGAACATGGGTTTTGTTTTAGCTGCACTGTAAGAAGAAAAAATTATTAGGATGCTCAATTTAGTTTTATGAAATGCCGAATGAAATTTAAATATGGACTATTTATATTGTCAGTGCCGAATTAAGTTGATCATAATCAGATTAAGATAAGATTTAAATAAGAGTTATACATAATAGCAATATTTGTTATTATTAGTCTTCATTTCATTATGAACTTTTACGGTACACCCATTCATACTTTACTAATATATATATACAGGTACACCTAACCCTACGCTACTAAACGTTGTATAGTTTTTTACAAAGTCTTATTTTTTTTACTTTCTTCTATCTTTACAAGAAGTATTGGATTCTTGAAAATTTTCGACTTCCGTTTTTCGACGGATTTACACGTTTTAAGGGTCAGGGTTACTGAAAAGTATGTTTTTACAAAATGTCTGTCTGTGAGTCTGTGACTCTGCCTGTCTCTCTGTATGTGACACAAATTTTGTATCTCAAGAACTAATGCACGGAATTTAATAAAAGTTAACATTCAGGTAGTCCCTAGCATAAATTGGTGCTAATTTGTTTTTGTGAAAATCGCCCAACAGGTGGAGATGATTTTTTCGCGATTTCTGCAACAGCTCCATCTCAAGAACTAGTGCACAGATTTTCATCAAACTTCAGATTCAGTTTGTCTTTGTTATAAGCTGGTACTGATTATGTTTATGTTTTAATTAAATCGCCCAACAGGTGGCGCTGCTATGCTGCATTTTGCAGGATTTACACGATTTCCGCTGGAGCTCTATCTAAAGAACTAACGCACGGAATTTCATCCAAATTGAGATTCAGTTAGTCTTTGATATTAATTGGTGATAATTACGTGTTGGGGTAAACAGGTGGTGCTGCTGTGCATCATTGTTCACAATTCGCGCAATAACTAAAAACCTAATGCATGAATTCTCATCTAACTTCAGATTTAGTTAGACGTTGACACAAGTTGCCCTTGATTCGATTTTGGTGTTAATCGCCTAATAGGTGGCGCTTTTGTGGTGGAATTTTCGCGATTTTTGCAATTGCTCTATCTCAAAAACTTATCCAAGGATTTTCTCCAAACTTCAGATCCAGTTAGACGTTGACATAAGTTTTTTCTGATTAGGTTTTGGTGTATATCCCCCCCAATAGGTGGCGTAGCTAGGCTGCATTTTACTGGATTTAAAAGATTTCAGCGATAGCCATATCTCAAGAACTAAATGCACGGAATTTCATATCTTTTGAATCCTCTTGATATGCATAGATTGCCATTTAATTTTGGCAGTGCGAATCTTTTTATTAATACAGTTAATAATTCATATATTTATTGTACAGAACCCTCTGAGCGCGAGTAATACTCGCACTTGACTGTTTATTTCTTTTTCTTTTTTTACTTTTGCTAAAGTATTTTTAGTTTTAATCTGAAATTCCTAATAATTAATATGTAAATATGAAGGGCTTAGCTTTAGTCTTACATTTATATATATTATAAATATTTGTGAGAAATTGTTTCATTTGTTGAAATATCATATTTTAAAGTAATTGAGAAAATAATGGATTTATGTTATATTATACAGTTTTACGCCTCTCGTTATATGAGTGTTTTATGAACAATTGAAGATTTTCATGATTGACTGCTCTTACTTAAATCGACAAAAAAAAAGCTTCCGGGATAAGGAGAAGGAGAGATGTAATGTACACTCGTTCAATTTTAATAATAAGAGCAATAAAGAAAAAAAATCGAATTACTCTTTTTATACTTATTGTTTGGATTTCTTATTAAAGGATAAACAAAGCATTATAATATTCTAAATGGCACAGAATCTGCTGCATTCGTTGCATGCTCAATCTGTGGGCATGATCATTCGATTCTTGGGTGGATAAAAAGAAATCTAATTTAATTCTACATTTAGAAAAGATTTATAATAATAATTTTATTTAATTTCCATTATATACAAGAAATCATATTTAGAATTTAACTGAAATTGAAATAACGAAAAATACATTTTGAAAATTTTATGATTTTAATAGAATTACAGAAGAATGCTTTTATAAAAAAAAATGGCAATATATGGGTAATAAAATTCCCTTGATCGAGATATTGTTAGATAAAAATTTGCCGACCTTGCATTATTGCCGAGCTAATGTTTATTATTTGTCTAACGCTTCTAATATAATTCGTTGAGGTGAGTGTCATCAACTTTTTGACAAAATCTTTGAATCTACGATTATGCCTAATAAATATGTTCGGACACCATGCTCAGAACGCTATGCTCTATAATAGTCTATTCACTTACATTTTAAAGAAATGTCGAAAATGTTTCAACGGAAGATTAATATAATAATTTCCCAACTTTTTGATTATGATTTTAGTAAATTTGAAAGTAAGTCATATAAATATTCTTTACATTGTATATTTTTGAGAAGAACGTAAAATAAAATCACTAAATCGATTTATTTCGAATTTTAAAAAAAAGGCATTTATTCACCTTTTCGGATAGCAGGCGGTATTCCGTTATTCACAATTTTTTATACGAAAATGGAGTATTTTAGTTACCATCTTAAAACACGCTTCTTTAACAGTTATAGAAATATAATATCTTTATAAAAAATATAGGAGATTATATGAGATCCTCATATCCGTTAGGATAACTATTGTTAATTTCTTTGCATGTTCCCTTTTCTAGGCATAGAAGATGTGGAATACAAATACACAGTCAAATTTTAATATAATAGATACAAAGTGATTATATTAGATTTTCGTCATTGTAATGCGAGTGTGTATCAATAAATTTTTGCCCTACATAAAAATAATTGAGTGAATTTATAAAATTGCTACATTGTATTAGTTCTTTTCTATGTAGTCACCGTGACAGTAACACATTTCTGAAAAACGGTATTTTAAAAAGAGGGGAGATGATGCATTTCAGGAGACGCGATGGTAGGCCCAAAGGGGATCCTTTTATAACATTTGCCAAACCCCACAGGTAACATATTGAAAGGCATGTGACCACTTATTCGTGCTATGCATCTACCGAGCCCTTCCCACCAAATTCCCCCCCCCCCCCGGGGCATGAATGATGTCCGCAAACTTTAGAAAACATTTTCCTCCCCCACTCTTTGAACTACCGGTTGTACAAATGTGTGACTATGAAAACTGACTATATAGAAAAGGACTGATAAAACGTAGCAATTTTACAAATTTCACTCATTTATTTCTAGGTGAAAACAAAAACTTATTGATTCACCCTAGTATATTTTCATAGATTAAGAAACGTCAGTCTTTTTTTTTAAAGTGCATTGTTGTATGCTAGTAGTCAAAGAGCATTTGTTTCATTAACAATGAGCCCGCAGGCAGTGGGAAAACGAACATGTAAATTGAGACATGAATACAGCATTAGGAGTATCCCACACTGAGACGACAAGCGACAGGAAGCCGAAACATGTAGCGCATAAACTCGTCGAAACAAATAACGAAGTTGTTTCAAACTTGTTTTAAACCAGTTTTTCCAGCGAATTCAAGCGACATGTCTTATATGTCGCCTTAGTGTGGGATGCCCCTTATCCTCCTATGCGACCACTGTCATCTAAAGGTACAGCGTCAGACTTAGTGTCGGTGGACCACTGGCTTGGGTCTGGTATCTCAACTAATGGTGACACTGGCTTACACATTCTTAAATGTAAATAAATACACACATTCTTAAATATATCAGGTAAAGTGATATATAAACGATTTTTTTTTTTTTGTTATCCTTCAATTCCCCTTTAGCAATCAGAGATAATTTCATTTAAATGGATGACTACTGCAGGGTAAATCGTGTTGGGCTTTTTAACTATTTCATAATAACGATGCTGTTATACACATATGTTTAGAAGCATTTTCTCCGAACAGGAATCCAACAGAACATGAGAGGGCTATCCTACGTTGTCCTGATGCTGTCTGTCGGCCGCCGCCTAAGTAGTTTAATATGTGAAAAGGGACCTTTGGGGGATTATACACTGAATACATCAGTGAATAATTGATACCCTAATAAATTCTATTCCTCGAAATTTTTCAATGTTGCTGTCCCTCACGGTAAGCCATACACATTATTAAAATGTGCTTCCTTTTAAGAAATTAAACTTTTCAGTTTTTTCTAAAATGCTCAAATTGTCTAATAGTAAATTTTTTTACCAAAGAAATTGAATAAAATGCATTTTCTTTCCTGCATCTATGTGCCAGTTCATTTTTACTGTTTACAAAGGATAATGAAAAAGCCATCAAACTTTTAATTTATGTCTAATATCTCAAAAATACATCAATATCATATAATTTATCTGTTGTGATGAATGTATAATTTCTACTTTAATTACAGGTGTTATCATTTCTAAGACTGCCCATAATGATCATATCTTTACGTTTGAGTAATCACAATTGTGATCTTTTTTAAAAAGGAAAAAATTCTAATGATTAATTCTTCCCCTGGGATTCATTAAAAACTTCCTTTAACGATTACAAAAGGCGATATCATCTATCCATCTTTTTTGTTGGTATTCACAAAGTCTAAAAATAGTTTTATCTGGTATGAAAATCCAGTTTAATTTCAATTTTCCATGCAGTTTTTATAATTTATTATGTAAACTTTTACCATTTAATAAATGAATTTAACATTTCATAAATAATGTCCAACATCAAAACTAAGCTAACAGTTGCTAAAAATAATAAAAATCACGCTTAAAATATATATAAATTCTTTTATTCAGATCGACATATAATTCATAGCTTAAACGGCGACATTTTCAAGATTTTAGTTGACAAATAATTTCGCAAGAATTTTAAAAACAAGAAATTGATAAATAAAATCCCGAGACCACATGTATAATGAAAAACAAGTGAAAACATAAAATAAAATAAAATAAAATAAAATAAAATAAAATGGATGATTGTGAACATGAATTAATTTCTAATATTGTTTCTTATTCTGAAGAGTACCCTTTTTCCAAATTTTAAGTAGTAACTCAATCCAGGCGTATAAAGTTCTCTATAGATTCTAGAATAATAGATGGTAAATAAAATCTTGGTGGTTAAATTAGTCTACTATTTTTAAAATCAAAAGGTGCTTTGCTACATAATCTGGCCCAAACTGTAGTTCTCTCTTTGTATGTTATATCTGCTGTATATTCTTTCATTCTTGTTACCCGACTGAAAAGAAGGGTTATGTGTTTCACGCGTATCTGGGTATGTGGATTTCTCTATACCCTCAAAACATCCCAACGGCTGGATGGATTTTAATGAATGAGGTCTCTATCGATTCGTCTTAATCGTCCAATGGTTATAGGATAGGTTTTGTTTTTATTAATTCAAAATGACGGCCAAATAATAAAAAATGGCGTTAGAGACACAAAAAAAAAAATTACGCACCCTATTGAGTGGCATATCATTGGATAGGTCTTTCAAAATGAAGACGATGTTTCATTGACTATTTTACAGACAGAAGCTCCGTTCAAATATTACACAACCTGGAAGTTGTGTAGGTAGGATCTCTAGCTTTACTGCAACTCTAACCTTCATAGACATCTATAGACCTCGTCAAAACAGTGTTTATAGATAGGAACTAACAATTAAACACAACTTAAAAGTCATCAATACAAGTAAATAAAAAAAATAGGTAAGTAATATAAAAAATGATTTCACATTGATGAGAAACAGTAAATTAGTTCGATTTTTACGCAGTCGGATTTTTGTTTTTTTTTAAATTTAATTTCGTTTATTCTTTTTTTTTTAATGTTTTCTGTTTGTCGTACCTGTGTAAAATTGCATTGTTCCATCGTCTTTGATGAAAGGAATTTCATATACTCCTGATAATTGATTTGGATCTATTGGATCTATTTTCTTACAGAATAATTTTTTTTAATTTATGGAAGGATTTGCAGTAAATGAGATATTGAATTTTTTGAGTCTATATTTTGATCTTTCGAATAATGCAGGAAAACATTGTAACGTGGATAAACTTTGAAATTCGTATATTGAAGTTTCTTTTCTTCTTATTCTTCCAGCTCATAATTTATCTTTTTATAGTACTTTCATTATTTTCATAGTTTTTTGCAATATCATTATATTTTATTTATTTCGTTTTTTAATGCTCATGGGTACAGAATTTGAAAGCTCTTCGAATAGAATGTCTAAATGCAATAGCATTGTAGGAAAACGATGGAAAAATAGTAAAAAAAGGCTTTGAAAATAGTAGCATAATTCATACATTAAGATTTTATTTACCATCCATTATCCGGGAATCAATAAAGGTTCTTTTATACAGTGAGAATATTTGCAATGATGCAGCCTCCACTGAGCTACCTAAAATTTGGAAAGTAATGCTCTGCAGAATAAGTAGCAATAGTAGAAATTAATTCACATTCACAAATATACACATTATTATTTTATTATATATTATTTTTGCACTTGTTTTGTATTATACATGTGGTCTCGTGGTTATCTTTAGGCTAAAGTGCCCATATTTCGTCCCCTTGCATAATTTCGTCCCCCTTATCTTCTCTGCTTCTGCGAAAGGGGCGCCACTTATGACGCAAGGCACAGGGGACGGAAGGTAAAAGGAGTCAGTATTGAAAGTTTCGTTCGCCAAGGCGCGTAAATAAATTAAAGACGCCAGATTACCATTTTTAAATGGCCCTAGTTCATATTATGTCGTTTGTAGAACGTTATTTACTATACTATAAGTATTTATTTCTTATTCGTTGCATGTATTTTACATAGGTAAGATATTGAAGGTAGCATACAGTTAATTTTAGGACTTTCAGTTAATCTTACGGGAACTGAAGCTCCGTCATATTGGGAAGTAGCATGGTCCCAATTTGAATAAGAACCCAATAAGAATGCCCAATGTCCCAATAAGAATGCTTTTTCATGACAATTTTTCTATATTTTCCTCATGTTTCGTTATGTTATTCTTCGCACCCAGGTTTTTATATTTCTTATTATACATAGGATATTATTTTTCATGATTTTCTAGTTGAAAGTTATGTAAGACGCAATGACTTAATGATCAAATTATAAGTATTTTGAAAAAGTTTAATGTGCCATTAATCATAAATGTTTCCTTTTTTTGTTGTTGTTGTCGTTTTACGTATGATAATATTTAAAATGATTTTCTATTTGAAATAAATATTAAACGTAATGATTTAAGATCAAATTTACAAGATTTTGAAAATTTTCGATTATGTCATTATTCTTAAATATTTAATAATTATTGCTATTGTTTTGTTTTACGTATAATGCTATTTGAAAATTTTGTAGTTGAAAACATAATGATTTAAGCATCGAATTTCCAATACTTTGAAAAATTTCAATGTGTTATTATTCATGAATGTTTCCTATTTTTTATATGTTGTTATTGCTTAAGTACTTTTCAATACTTTTTATTATAAAGGACAAATATATCTGTGCGTAATGCTGATGTCATTCTACGAATGGCAACACTTTGAAATTTGAAATGAAATTTCGGTTTTGCAATTTCCGCTAGCAAATTTTTAAGCTTCTGAACATAGCACATTTTCAATTTTTATACAGACGTATAGGGAAAAGATGTACTTTTAAATGCAATCTGTTTGAAAGCTCTATCTCAATTTATTTTTGAGATATTAATTTTTTTTTTTAAGTTTTTAATGCCAATTTTGTAATTCTGGCAACTGAAGTACTCCATTTCTATTAATAGTCATAATTAAAAGTAAAGGGAAAATAGAGGATAACTGTATCTTTTGTTTCCATTTTCTCATAAAAACTGAAAGAGATTGAAATTAAAATACGTGTTATGTCAAGAATATCGTATGATATTCCGGTAAATTTTGGTTTTATTTCGTTTTCATTTATCAATTAAACGGTTATTTAGTTTATTCGAAACTTGCTTTAAAAACGATACAATACTTTCTCCTTACAAAAATTCATTTTAAAGAACATTTGTGTGGTGTATTTTCTTTGCATTTACTTAATTCGTATCAAAAAGCTGAAAGAATGCAATTTTATTAATCCGTGTGTAATATATTTTTCCGAATTTTGAAAAATATATAAATGAACGATTTCTGATAAAGCATCGAGCTATTATAAACAAACAAATGAAGGCATATGAGTCATTAGATACCCTATTTATTTTGTGGAGCTTCTTGAATGACGACATTGCTTTTTGCTGGGTTTGTGTATTATTCTGCGATAATTACGTCATATGCATAGTTTTCTTGTTTAAGACTAGATCGTAAAAATGCTTTCGCGGATGCAAATCACATCATTTTATAAAAACGAGCTTGTATTTCTGTGTATTTTTTTTTTATTATTATTTCTGTATTCTTAAACTGAAATATGTTTTGTAGAAGGGCTTCATTTCACCCCAGTTACTTTGAAATTCTTCACAGATGAAAATATTCCAATTTTGAAAATAACATAATCGAAATCACGGATTGATAAATACAATATTTTACAAAAATTTAGGGTGTTTTGATAGAAAATTAGTAAAGTACAGTGCACAGGATCAGATCGGGAGCCCTTGTCCAAAAAATAGCGATTTATTACAAAACTTGATGATTCTCTCCTGGATGAATTGTCTTCGCCAAATTAGACAAGCAAGCAAAGAAGATCTTACATGATTTGAGGTATTGTACTATAATTTTATCAAAATAGCATAATTTGCTTAATTTAATTTTTAATAATTTTATATAATGTATATATTTAAAGCACAAAGATTTTTTTACGTCATCTGCCCAGAGCTTTCTAATGAAACAAATTTACTAATATATTTTTTTAACTGAAAGCTGTTCATTTGCAGATGTGCCCGCTGCTTTTTTAATATCCCAATTTATATTTTATATTTTAGTTTTTAAAATTTTTAATGAAATTTCTTTAAAATAGTGGTAATTAAATATCTTTCATTATTGCAGAGAAGAGAGGAGTAATAATCTTTATTGATATTTATTCATGCCATTTTCTGATATAAATTTAAAAAATATATATTTTTAAAAAATTTGTGTGATTTAAATGTTGTTGTTTAGGGTTTAGTGGCGCAAAATGCCATTAGCGACATACTGCAGCAAAATATTTTTAACGGAAAATGGCGCACTGCTTTTGAAAACACGCATTTTTTCCCATAATTTTTCGATATTTTTTCTTTCAGCATCCTTACTGATACTAAGTTTGAGACACCAGTGAAAATGACATCATATTTAAAAGAAAACAATCATTTTGTATGATAAAACTACACATTTTAACACAAATGCGCCCAAAAATATATAAATTACTACAATTTTTACTCTCCGGTACAGAGATTAGAATCTGGAGTTAAGAGTGCGACTGTTGACATACAAAGATGTTGCTAACAATCGTGACTTAAAGTTTTGAGTTACAATGATTTTAAAAAGATCAAATTAAAATACCAATTTTTTAAATTGGTGAATACGGATCTCATGTAAATTTTGAGAAGATGAAAATGATGTCAAGTTTAGATTTCATGGGAAAAAATTCCGTGATCGTGTCAAATTGAAATTACTTTTGTTGTTTTAATTCCGGAATAAGCATAAGAGCCTTTATTGATAAATTTATCATAATAACGGATCTTTATTATATTTTACTGATTACAGATACAATTAAAGTTTAATTAATAATAATTCGGACAACTGAGTTTTATAGAACTAGTAGGGTAAAGTGTCCATAATTCGTCCCCAGTCCTGATTTCGTCCCCCTTAACTTCTCCGCTTCTGCGAAAGTGGCGCCACTTATGATTCAAAGCGCAGGGGGCGGGAGGAAAAAGGGCTCAGTGTTGAAAGTTTCGTTCGCGAAGACGCCTATATAAATTAAAGACGGCGAATTACTTATTATTAGAAGACCTGAGTTCTTATTACGTGGTTTTTAGAACGTTATTTACTGGATTGTAAGTATTTATTTCTTATTCATTGCATGTATTTTACATTAGTAAGATGCTGACAGTAACATACAGAGAGTTTTTGGAAGCTCAGTTCATCTTACGGGAACTGAAGCTCCGTCATATTGGGAAGTAATGTGGTCCCAATTTCGTCCTCCTTGCAGTTCGTATTTCCGTCCCGGGGACGAAATTGGGAACATTTTTTCCAGTTTTTTCTTTGTGTTTGTATGGCTAATGTTTCGTTATATTATTCTTCCACTGACAATTAGTACATTTCTTTGTGTCTTACTTTAATGTAAATTAAATTACTTACTCATTTAGAAATAAATTTTGATTTAGTTTATAAATTAAGCCTCGGAGTATTAGATTTTTCTTGGGGACGAAATTGGGACCATTTTTTTTTCTTTTGCATTTTTTAGATACTTTTGAAAAAACAAATTTTCGCATTGTTAAAATTTTTTTGCACGATATTTGCCTATGTTTCTATGTGCGTGGGTAGTTAGTCTATGCAAAATTCAAATTTGGCAGATTTTCATTGAAAATTACTACTCCCAAGGTCCTAAAAGTGACTGGGCGACGGTAATAGGGCACCTTACCCTATTCTGTTGAATTTACATTAAAATAATATTTGTTTGAGAGTTAAACAAAACAATATAAGATGTATTTTTTATTTTAACTAATTTTGTAGGTTTATTATGAATCAATGAAGTAGTTCCTTCTTAGACATTTTCTGTCATCGAAATTTTATGGGTACCGCCTTGTATATTATAATGGACAAATATGTCTGTCCATAACGCTGATGTCATTTTGATATCATAAACAACAAACTATTAAATTTCACTTTTAGTGGAATTTGTTAAACTTGAGGATTGCTCTTATATATATATATATATATATATATATATATATATATGCACAGTCGAGAAGAAAAAAATATGGATTTACAAGTGCAATATATTTTAAAACTGTATTCATATTCAGTTGAAAAATGTATGGCAATTTAGCACATATTTGTGTTTTTAAAATAATTTATAATTCTTTAGTGGGTATGAAATTATGAAAATTAAGTTCATTTGAACCTATATTAATATAAATGTTACAGCATTAATTTCCGGCTGATGTTACGTATATGAAATAGAAACTTTACAGACATCTAATCGAATTTCGTGTTTAAGCTACTGAAATGATCTGTATGAAAAAAGACAGCTGTAAGCAACGAAATCTATGGAGATTTCTTGTCCTATTAATTCCTACGAATATATCGCTTTTAATAAATTTCAAAACTTTATTTGAATGCAATATTGGTACTTTACAAATAAAAATATATTTTGGTGTCGTTAGTCGGATTGCTCAGAAAAAATATAATAAAAAAAAATGCTTTCTACTTATAGTCTGTAACCCGGTAGGTCCTGGTTGGAACCTCTTGTTTTTAAAAAAACTTGTGAGAATATACAAAGTTTAGTCTTTAATTTTAGTAATTACATATACTTCGAGCTATATTTTAGCTGTCAAATATCTTGGTCAAATTTAGTGATAAATTTCTTTCATAAAGCATTTTAGCATAAAATCTGGTCTGTTTTTAACACAATCATGCTGATTGGGATATAAATACTACTACTTTAAATTGTTCTAACCTAGTGTAAAAAATATCCTAGACGCTATTTCATTCAGTTAGCAAAGGTACAGCTCCTATTATACCTTTAGCAATCTGTATAAATGTGTTAAACTAATTAACACGCTGACCGCCAGAATTTCGGCCGGAATATATGAAAGGATTGCAGTGTAAATTGCATTTGATTCATGTGGCGGTCAATATATTATGTATACCTGCTTCAAAATAAGAAAACTTATTCATTAAAACTGTATCAATATGATTTTAAAACCTATTGTAACATTTGTATTTTTATAGTTATTTACTAATTTAAAATTCTTTTTTCCCCTATTAAATTCCTTGATTTTAAAATCGCTTTACCTTAAGCAAAAAAAGTTTTTTAATTTAACAATACAATTTTTTTTGGATGCTCTAACTCCAACTAATCCATTTTTTTTTGTCTTATTTCAAACTCTTAAAGATTTTTTCAAACTATTCGCGTACGTTCACATTAAAGTAACACTTTACTGTGCTGTTTCTGAAAAATGCCTTTTTTTCTATTAATTGAAGTTAATTGCATTTCCAAACGGGATTTATAAGCACATTGTTTCTAAGTAGTTTAAAATTGCTTGTCGATTGTTGTTTAATTTGTTTTTAATAATCCACTTTAAATTTATTTTAATGCAAAGATTTTTTTTTCATTCATAAAAGTATTTGATGCAAGACAGGGTTAAAATCGCATCTTACAAAAATAATTAACTAACTCTCTGGTTAAGGTCCAAGACTGAAGATTATTTTTTGTTCAGTAATATCACAATTTTCAAAAATATTTTTTACGGTTGATTTCTATCGAAAATATCCCGATTGTATTTGTTTGGCAGAGATTAGTTTTCAAAAATGTGTAGGGAAAAAAAATAGCTCACTGCGACGTGCATGTCAGGACGTGTAGTCAATGGATTAAAAATGATTAGGAAATATACTCAATTGATTAAGATTAAATAAATTTCGATTTTGTTTAGGAACAACCTACAAGCAAATATATTCTTTGTTAAACTAAAGAAGGTAAGAACGTATTGGAACTCAGCAATTGAAATCCATTCTTCGATAACTAGAAATCTGTTTAAAAATAAGAATTCGTGATATTTGAAAACAAATGAACTGGTAAGTTGAATTTAATGATCGAGAAACGGGAATAAACTGTGAGTTTTCGAAACGCATATAAGAAGTTACACATATTAAAAGTTTTAGCAGTGTTCTAGTGATAAAAATTTCACCCTAATAAAAATGAATAGTTGTATACTATAGAATTGAAACCATGTGAAATCTTGCCTTAAAACTTCAGAAGAAATTCATAAGTATGTTGATAACAAAGGAAATGAGTTAATAAACATGTAGCAATAAAGCATATTTTTTTTTCGTTGTGATTATAAAATGTGTATATGATTAACTCATTAAGAGAAAAAAATCAATGCTTATGAATGTTTGTAAAAATAAATTATCAGTAAGTTGAAAAATGGAAATGGCTAAAGCTTTCAACTATTATAATGGTTATAATTTTTTACCTTATCTAATTACAAGAACTTTAAAGAAGTACTTCAAATTAATCGGAATCTAAAAACCAGAATAGACACTTAAAAAATGAAATATTATAATATTTTCATATTATGTTATCTTTAGAGTGCTACAAATGAAATATTTTCGTAATACAGCTTTAGTGATAAAGAAAAGAACAAAAAATATTTTTTAATTTATTGTAATAATTTTCCATTATAATAAAATGCATATTTTAGTATATTTTTCTGATTTTTAGTTCATTTACTTGGTGACTTTAAATTTTTATTTAAGTCATCCTATATGAAAAAAAATGAAGAAGGAAATTTTCATTGAGCAGATAATTTTCCCAGCATTTTCCGTCAAATTGTTGAGAAATATTATTACTTCGATGATTTTAGAAATTTTACAAAAGTTTTGAGATCGCTATTAAAATTTCAAAATAATCCTTTATTTCTAAATAATTTTCAAAAAAGTGTATAAAACCCTTTTTCAAAACATATCTCATTTTGCAGGAAATCAAAGTCATGCTTGATGTTATGAATACAAAATTATGAATACATGGATTTTGAGAATTTTAACCCTTTTAGACCGAAAGATTTTTGGCAGAAATGAAAACTTGTGGTGTTTCTCCTAATTAATAGGATCATATTCGATTGAAAAAATATTTTTAATAATACCCGATATCAGGTAATACCATGGGAGGATACACCCAAATCTGTTGCTGCAGGCTCGACATTAAAATCGCACAAAAGAGGAAAATGTTTTTCCTTTTTCTAGGATCTCCTACACAATTGTGTATTTTACGTCTTAAAGGGTTAATGACCTTGAAATAGACCCAGATGATTCTGATTTTGATTTTTGCTATTTCGAACACATTTAATAGGAGTGAGATCATTTGATATGATATAAAGAACATAATTCGAACGTAAAATCGTAAAATAAATGTGACAAAGCTGTGATCAATAACAAAGTATAGTTTTCGACTTTGTATTCATAAATCCAACCGTATTTTTGTAACGAATGATCGTATCGATTGACTGTTAATCGGATGATCCAGTTCGTGTTATCCGATGTAGAATTTAAAAAAACCATAAGAAACAATTCTCTGCAAGACATAATTTTTATAAGGTTGAGTATTTTACCCTTTATTTAAAATTTCTCCCTTTTGCCTCACCCCACCAAACATGGCGGAACCACTTTATTTTTCAGGGCTAATCGAATCTTCAATGCCAAAACAAAGTTCTTCCCAAATTTTTCTGAATGGCTTTCAGAAGTTGTTGCTGGAAAAAAATATTTTATCTGCCGTAAAGTATACTTTTCGACTTTGTATTCATAAAACCTGCCGCAACTTTGTAAAAACTGATCATATGACTTTCGAATCACGTCTTTCAATTCAGAATTAAAAAATACATAACAGACGTTACCCCACTTGACCTACTAAAAATGTTTCAGTTTCTCCCCTGCATAGAGTTAAAATTTACCCCCTCCCCCCAAAAAAACATGGTAAAACAACTTTATTTTGGGAGAAATTATCCGATCTTCATTTCTAGTGCCAAAACGAGGTTTCCCCCAAAATTTGATAAGTGGTCATCTGTTGTCGCAAAAAACCCTTATTTCAAGTGTACTAACTGGATATCTAGTCGGTATGACGACCCATTGACGACACAAATGGTTACGAGTCTCAGAAAACCATACTAAATTGCAATATAATATATTTTTGTTGTCTCATCACTTCTCTCACGTGACCGCAATGAATCTCCACTGAGTGTCACCTTATACTTCTCACGTGGCCGTTATTTGCAATCTCCATTGTAAAGCTACCATGATTTTGTGTCGAATTGTGGCAGCAAATTCAAGACATTGTCATAAAAGAGTACTTTACAGGTAATTTCACAGTAGAATTTCTAAATGTCGATCATCTGAGACAGATAGATGTGACTTCAATACGACCTGATTTAGTGGCTGATCACAATACAACACAAATTTTGACGTCATATCGGAGTCATCGAATGATCAATCACGAGGTGACTTACTCCAGTAACTTCTTGTCTCACCTAAAGGCGATTCATTGATAGTAGTTAGGCTAGTTGACTTAATTAACGATATTTTTTAATCTTTTAGACACCAGTGTATATAGAGTGCAAATAACAAATTTGAAAAGAGAGATCAATATTTTTAATAGCCTGTATTCCATAAAACTGTAATTTACCAGCAAATGTTATAAATACTTTTTCAAGCTTTGTGAATATTCATTTTCATTTTCGTAATAATGGAATATAAATCCACGAAAATAAATTACTTTTAAAAAAAGATTCTATTTTTGCATTATTTTATCTTGATGTACAAATTTTAACCAAATTAAACTAAACTTTTAACAAACTTCAGAACCTATAAGAGGACCATTATGCTAAAATTTGAACATAAAACACTAAAGATTCTTTGAGATATAACATTGATGGGAAAACATTTAACTATGCATGCGATAAAGTTAAAAATTTTCTTTTGTAACTCAGAAGCAGACAATAAAATTTCCATTTAAACATCCAAAAAATTCCTAAATTTATTGATGATATAATGAGTTAAATTTCAGTTACTTTCTAAAATACTTTGGTATTTAATTAATTTTGGCACCATAAATGCATTCGACGGAGAAAATTTAGAGAAACTGGGAATTCAAATAACTTCTTTATGAACCTGGATCATGAATAATACGTCTGGTACTTGTTGAGAATATCACAAATTGTCTGAAGTCTAATTTCATTTCTACTTCGCATTTCACTTTGACTTATTTCGAGTTTCTTATTAACTTCTACATAACATTATTTGATTTCCTTTATTCATTCAATGTCTAATTACCTAAAACTAATTAGCTTTTAACTCACAATGTTCGAAGAACAATAATTGAAACTACACCTCTTCAACATGGGTTTCATATGATTCATCGAAGCATGTTTACATAAAGACTGTTTTATATAACAATCGATTTTATTGAATTAATAACATACACACAATTGAAAAATTATTTTTGCAACTATAATCGACATATTATACATTTTTAAAGAATTTCTTTTATATATAATTTTTAATTTTTACCAAGGCGCCCATCTCACCCGGAGTACTCCGGGTGTGATGAACCATATGAATGGGAGAGATAGACTACAATAAAACATTAAAATAATTGTACATACATTAAATTTATAAAAGTTTATTTTCATTACATGAAAATTAAATGAACTTAATTACAATTAAATTATTCAACATTAAGTTTAAATGAATTATTATTTGGCCTATTAATAGAGATCTATGAAAATTAAATTCATTTCTTGAAATCTTAATATCGTATCATATTTAAACATCATGAATGAAAATGTTTTATATACCATGAGTTGAGATTGTTTAACAGTAACTTATTTCTTGATATTTAATTTCTTCTCACAGTTATCGATTGCTACTTCAAATCGTGGACATCCTCCATAAAGCCAAAGTGGATTAGTTCTTGAGATAGAGCGCCCACAAAATTTTTGTCACATACAGACTCAGAGAGTAACAGAGTGATAGACAGACTCACAGACAGACATTTTCTAAAAACCATCAAATCGTGTTCATGACATTCTAAAATGTATAAATCCATCGAAAACCGGAAGTCGAAATTTTTCATGAATCCAATACTTTCTTCTTGTAAAGAAAGAAGAAAGTAAAAATGCATTAAAATATGTAATAAATGAAAAAATATATATGTTTCTTAATTATTAAGAATATTTTTTTATTTCTTTTGACAGGTATTTTTAAGAACTGTCGCAATTGGTGTGACTTTTTGTTTGGAAATGTTGTGTAAAATGATAAATTCTCTCTCGTAAAATGAATTTGAATTATAAATAATCAGGTATGTATAGACCCATTTTTCATGCACAGTCTTTTACACTAATGTGAATATAATATTTGTTTTTAAATATAATACCATTATCGGTTAGCAATAAAGATAATTATTTCTCCGAATTAAGCTTAATTCCGAATTTAATGTTATTTAGTTAGAAGATCATGACAAACTTTGTCTTCTAACATATCGCTTTTATTAACATAATTAGTCTGATTCTATAAGCATTTCCAGAAGCACGCGGATTTTAAATGATCGGCAGAAACATAAATTTAATTAAACTGCATTAGTGTATAGAAATTCCGTAGATTAAATTACATTAGAGTTCTGATATATTTTCAACGACAAACATTTGTGGCCAATAATATTTAAGTTGTACAATTATATGCAATCGGTAAATTGGAAACGAAACTTTATGTGAAATTGCGTTATGATGTAACTATCGATGGAATCAATTATTAAATATTTACTATTTGCTTGAATTGAGATACAGCGTTGTTACAGATGTTTTATTACATACTAGAAAATACAGAATTTAAAATAAATTTGTAAATAGTAAGAATGGAAATATTTTTTGTTGTTTCGAAAACAATTTAAGGAGAAGGAATTCTTATACAGGTACATAAAAATGATTACGATAAATGATTTGCAAGAGAAATCGGATAATCGAATCCAATGTTTGTCTCAGTATTTCAGAAAGTTGTAAGAAATGAAATAAAGATGACGGATAAAAATAAGACAAATAAAATTGAAGGATTATTTTGATTAAGAAATAAAGACCATTTGGAAAAATAAAGTTATTTCAATTCTCCTCAGAGAAAAATTTGTTAAATGTGACTGAGATTTATACTAAAGAATACACATTTTATAACTGAAATGTGTAAAACTGAAAATAATATGTTAGCTAATCATATGTTTAATTTGAAAATTAACATTATAACGGGAACGTTCGTTATTTTCACTTATAAGTTGCTATGAAAATTTTTCATATATAGTATGTAGCCAGTAATCTCCGGGCAATTTCAATTTTAAGCATTTTGTATGATATTTAAAGATATACTTGTCGGATTCTTCTGAAACTTCAGGATTACAAAAAATATGTTTGACCTCATATTTATCAAAGTTAATTTGATAAGGAGGTCAATTAGGGGGCCAACTTAAAAAAAAAGAAAAAAATTATTTTTTCGGATCACCCTGTAAAATAAATGCATTAAATGATCTATCATTACAACATACAAATATGTGGATATTGTACAACAGGTGTACACATTTATGTAAGAATAGTACGTATATTCGTAGAAATATAGCGATTTTTTTTTTTAAGTTCCGAAAATTCTTAATGATTAAATGTGTTTTACAATTTTTACTGTGTTATATATGATAATTTTAAAGTTGTTTTCGTAATAAAACAAGTTCCTGTACATCTGGTTTTTTAAAACATTTACTAATATTAACTGGCACTTACATTTATAAATAATTCAAAACCAACATTAATGTATAATAAAAACAAGATTTTTTATAATGTCTTTTTCCCTTTTATGCATTTTTAAATTTTGCGTTCACCTCTTTTTTCAATATTTATTTTGGAGATATTAAAAATAAACATTTGAACTGTTTTTTTCTCAGTCAATATATCTAAGCATCTTTATTTAATGTAAACTTTTAAAAATACTCCTACGTAAAGCATTATATGATACAAAATATTTAAAAATATTTAAGAAGCTATATTTAGGATACATTACGGAGAAATATCTTTTTAATTTTAAATATTTATGGAAAAAAGTAGTCTATAAATAGAAAAAAAAACATATTTTACACGCTGGAAAAAATATACAGATGTAAACTGAATTATTATCGTACTCTTTCTTTCATAATAAGGTTATATATTATTTATAAGTATGTATATAACGAAATATTTTATTGTTATACAAAAAAAGATGCCATGGTACTTTAAAATGTATGAAAACATTTTTTTTTTTTATGAAATGATATATTTTTTAAACTAAGTATAATATGATGAAACAAAAAAGAGATTTCTTGGAAGAGATTTCTTTTAGAATTTTGAAAATAAATACGCTCGCAGAGAGTGTTTGTGTTGAGAGACCTGTTTGTTTTATAATTAAGTATTTCACAATAAATTATTAGCGTATTTTTTCGATACAAGTATAGATATGCTTGAAATAAGCGTAGAAATGCATAAATATATTTTTAATAAATGCGTATGTACAATTTTATGTGTCTTCTGATGAATTTTAAGTATATGTACGTAATAAAGTAGCATTTTTTGTAAAGCAAATATTATTATTCATTAAATATGGTTTTAGAGTTTCATTAGTGAAATTCTGAAAAAATTAGGATTTATACTCTTCGAGCAAAAGTATTCGGAGTTTTCGATATTAAACGTTTTGTCCAATAGAGGAAGTTATGGTATTATAGAATGGCAAGACAATATGGAATACTTCAATATACGATGCATACGGTGTTGCAGCCAAGCATAAATCTATCAGACGAGTTATTTGTACTCCCATGAGGAACTGTGTTCAGTTCTGTTTGGATAATTGTTATTGGAGCGAGACGGTGAAATAAAATCTTAATCTCAATTTTTGCAGTTTTTTAAGGTAAATTTTATAAAATTAGTATTTATTTTATATTTTATATAATTATTTTATATAATTAATATTAATTATAAAATCTTGTTGTCAGTGATGTTAACCAAGTTCGGTATAAAGCTGAACAGTTATATTTATTGTTATATTAAAAAGTTTAGCTCTGTGCTAACTTCTTAACAACTGAAGATATTGTGTTTTTTTAGGATGGTGTGTTGGGTATTATGGAATATCAGCTAGGGAACTGTTACAAGACGATTATAAAATTTAAAACGATTTTTTTAAATAATTTTAAGATTTATAGATGATATACTAATGTTTACTCTTTAAATTACTTTTGTTATTCATTTAAATCGTGTTTTTTCTTGGAATTTTAATATTTCTTATAACCCTATCACATATTACCCAACTGGTTCCCATTACCCGAAAATAATATTTTTTTTTTTTTTTAAAGCTAAATACTGATGCGTATTTTTTTTCTTTCACGTTAAACTCATTAAAAATGTGTTCTGGAATGGTCAAAGTTTGTTCTTTACTAACCTTTAATATATCTCATTTTTTTTCTGTTGACATACAAATAAAAATGTAAAAGGTATTCCATAATACCCTAACTTCCTCTATATGGAGAAATATTTGACGGAAAAACACACGTTTAACCTAATATTTTTTAGCGAAGGTTTAGTACCGAGAGCAATTAGAAGACCAACAACAAATGAAATCAAAAAATAATATTTGCAATCACATTGTAAAAGAAAATATTTGAAACGATTTGTAGCTTTTTCAGCTGATTGAACGAGTCCTGTACTACATTTATGCCCATTTGCTTAAGAATAGCACGTACATTAATGGAGATATCAGTTTTTGTTTTTAAATATCCTCATGTCTATTGTTTACAACACGCGAAATTTTCAACCTGATTTTAAAAGCAAATTAAGGAAACGATAAAGTTCAGTAAAAACAATATATTGCTGTTAGAATGTAATTATTTTAAATATTTGATGATATATGATCATTTGTATGAAATAATTTATGCGAAAACGGACGATAACATATATTTAAATTCAATAATCAACTATGTATACGGAAATTACGATACGAATAACAGTAGAATATCGTGAAAACTCAGAAATATAACAGCGTTGTATATTGCTGACTTTCATTTGCTTTCTAAAAGTAGCTTGGGGATAAGAAATTTAACACAAATGATAATTTTTACCAACCCGATTCCACGGAAGCAGTATGTAGATAAGACTTTTCCCAGATACAAAGCAGCTACTTTCTGGCGCATTCCTGATTTAATTTCTGATCGAAAACGCATGGGATTCACAGGTGTTCTTATTCAGAAACAATGTAATATATCATTTTCCATTTATGAGTAAAGGCAAAATATATTTCAGAAAATACTGTCAACGTTGGCATTTTGAACGGAATTTTCGAACTAGACAACGTGGCAAAGGACTAAAACATGATGTCACGTGACAAAATCGACAACATATGTTCCCGCTAACCATTTGACCGATTCTAATTATTCTCATTGTCACTGGGAAGGACTCGTATTTGAGGTTCTTTCAAGGAGAACAGATGTCAGATTGATTCACATTTTATCGATAAAAATGACAATAAAAAAATTAAAAATTAAAAATGAGAGTTTTTGAAAAATCCCTTATAATTCAGTTATTTTACAGAAGCAACTGAAATTCAGTTTACTATATTGCCAATACCATTCAGAAATTTCACGTTATTGGTCTTTCCCTCATAGTTGACTGGTAAATGAGGGAAAAAAATTCCGAGCATGTGAAATTAAAAATAGGATCATACACATACTCACTTTTAACATTTTCTAACAAAGTTGAAAAGAGTTTATGAATTCGGTTTGTGTGTCTGTCTGTCTGTCGTCCGTGCTCTAACTGACGTAAACATAGTCAAATTACAAAAGAATTCATAGATGTATCACTACATATGACATGTTTGATATGAATAAGGAAGTGTGTATCATTTACGGTTAATTTACAGAGACACTCAAAAGAATCCCGTTACATTACGGTCTATGGGGAAAATCGTTTGTGTGTATTTTATCGATATTACACTATTTTAAAGATACTGAAATTTATATTTATCACTGAGGCTTGTTGAGGCTGTCTACACGACGCTTGTTGTAGAATATGGTGTGAAAAAAAATATCGTTCATTTACTTGTTACAGACAAAATAATTTGGGTACAAAAGAAATTGAAAATTAATTGAACTAATAAAGTCTATTCATGGAAGTACATTTTCGATTTCAGTACGCAATTTTAAGCTGAACTGTTTTTTTTTTAAATATTACTTTTTGTGTTTAAATCTTATACAGGGTTGCCCAAAAATTCTCAAGCACATTTTCGTTTTTTCACGGAAGTAGCTGATTCGAAAATTTCAGCTGTGCTATTAATTTAATTCAATTGACATTTAGCATATTATGTAGTTTACATACAAATCTATAGACCATACAGAGGGCTGTACAAAAAAAATAATCGGATATTTTTCCGACAATTGATGGTAATAGCAGAGAACTGGGTTTTCAAACACGTTATGCCTTTTTTAAATTGGTTTATTTAGTCTTCCTCTTTCAGATTAATAAAGTGTGAAGTTTTGTTACAGTATTATGGATGTGTTGGAAAGTGTTACATAACCTAGTGTCTATGCCAGACGCATGATTTTTCGTACTTTTTTTTCAAATGTTTAATAAATTTATATTCTAATCACAGTATATTAGTTCTACTGCATTTTGTTAGGATTTCCGAAAGCTTCGTTAAACTCGACTCAAAAATCTGCAAATTGTAAAAAGAAATTCGGGATGTTTTATTTATTTATTTACTTACTTTAGTAAATGTATTAATATACTCGCTATTGTTACACAAATGTTGTAGAAAACTTACATAGTCGTTTGCTTTTTAACACGTTCACGCCGGCGCCGATATTCATGTTTTTCGCTGTGAGGCGAAATTCATGTTTGAATTCATGTTTTGCTTCATCTGGCGGCGCGATACTTTCGCTTATTCAGACACTGAATGTAATGACACGGGCCTCTCATAATTATTAAATTGAACTTGAATATAACAAGCAGTGTTGATGGCTAATGTCTGAAAGTTCGTAAGGAATAAGCAAATTATTTAGAGATATGATTTTATTGACTACATATGTACTAATTCAATATAAAATGTCTTACAATCTAAAGAAATATGGACAACATAATATAAATGCATTTTCTGTAAGGTAGAAGCCACGCACTTAGTCAATGATATTTTTTGAATGAAAATAATCGATTAGTCCATGCTAGGCAATAGGAAATTTTACCTAGCAAAATTAATGGTAGTACTGGATATCAGCTTATATCCTATTTGTTGCAAATTTTGTCTAGTTTCTGAATTTCGTAATTCTTTTCCACTAAAACAATAAGAAATTTAAGTTAAAAACTACTATTTGGGGGGGGGGGCGGGGGTTCGGGGAGGAAAACTTTGGGGGTAAGTTAAAAATTCGGATTCAGCTACCCAAAAAACTTAAAGTAAACCTTATCGAGAAAGTTCGGAGGGAAGATGGGAGGGCTAATGTAAACGTGTGAGTGGTTAAGTGGAATTGCGCAACTTAGTCCACGCAGCACTGCGGCGCATGTTCCGAGGCAGATCCCCCCTTCCCCTTCATCCTAAGTCACAATATCATACATCTAATTTGTTGCAAATTTTGTCTACTTTCTGAATTTCTAGATACTTTTCCTCTAAAATAATAAAAAAATGATTTTTTTAATAAAAACCTTTTCTGGGGGGGCATTTTACCAAACTTTGGGGGGGTTGCCGGGGGAAATTTTGGTGGGAAGTTACAAATTCGGATTCAGCGACCCAAAAAACATCTAGAAAGCCGATTTCCAGTACTACCATTAATTTTGCTAGGTGGAGTCCCTATACGGTCTCTATTGCCTGGACTAAAAGGAGAATTCTCGTTTCCCGTCGTGAGTATATAAGTTTATAATATTGAATTGTTATTACTACTGAAGTTTCGAAGATTCAAGTGTGACCCACCTGTAGTGCACGCCGGCGTGAACGTGTTTTAAGCATTTGGACGGATGCTGCGATTCTGGTAATTTCATTTTTGTATAACGCGGCTCATTTTTATGCTTCTTTCAAGGAGAACTAAAACAAGATTATAAATGAGAATTAAAAAAAGTGAAAAATGAGGATTTTTTGAAAATCCTTTGCCATCTAGCTAATTTTAATAAGCATCTGAAATTGCTTAGTTTCCAGATCATTTCGAGAATTTTATTTTACAGAGTGATTGCAAATGTTATTTATTATTCAATTTGTTGTTGGTCCTCTAATTGTCTTCGAGGTTAAAGCGTCACTGAGAAATATAAGGTCAAACATATTTTTCCTTTTTATGCATTCCTGAAGTTTAAAATTTCGCCATTTTTCTAGATGTTAGACAAAGTGTCTAAATATGAAAGTGTCCGGATAACTTTAATCTGAAAGTATGGCTTAAAAAGTACTCAGAAATTTCTCAAACAACTAACTGTATTGCGAAATTACGCTAACACCTCTTTTATCTATTCATATTTACTTTATCATACAAATAAATTATGAAATCATGTTAAGTTTAGCGTATGTATAAAGAAATATTTGCTATAAATACTGATATCTCTTAGAATATTCAATGTATTAATTCCAAATTTTAGTACCTGCAACTTTCTAAAGATAGTGAAAATCTTCTGGAATTTGGGCTAAAATATGTCAATAATAATTATTATTTTTTACATAATTTGTATCTTTGTCAATATGTGCTAGAGTCTTTTGAAAATTTGTACATTTATAGTACGCAGAAAGGGAAATCATTTGTGAATATGCCAAATCAATTCCTGGTACCTATAATACAGGGTGTTAACAAATTTCTGTTTTTTTTAAGATATGTTATTGGCCTGTAAAATAACTCTTGACTGAGTTTTCATTTGAAAATGTGAGTTCATACATCTTCCTACAGATGGCCAAAATTCAAAGATTAGTTGTCCAATATTCCTCTAGAAAGTCGAAAAATGGTAGAGAATCCCACGAACTTTTGGTTTATAGTGTATCTTAAATACAAACGTATTCAAATCTGGTAAATATTCAAATGAATTCATGTAGAAAAAAATTGCTTCAATTTCCATGTTTCCTTCGTGACTTCTTAAAAGCTACTCAAAAGAAAATGATGCAGAAGGTTAATACTTTTAAAATTTGTTATTGATCCGAAAAAACATTCCTCAATGAAACTTTACTGGAAAGTTTGAGTTTATAAATATTCATTTAGATGACCAGTGTTGAAAGCCATTTCATCCAATATTTCTCTGAAAATTCGAAAATCTTGTAAAAAACTTATGTGTTCGGTGACATTTTGCTTTATAGTGTATCTAACTTTCACATCTCTGGAAAATATTCAAATGTATTCTTCTAAAAAAATTATTGCTTGACTTTGCATGTTTCCCTTGTGGCACCTTAAAAGCATAAAATAGTTTATTCTACTCACATACGAAGCATTCCAGGCGTTGAATTTGAGTATGATGCTCTGAAAAGGAAACTTTAAAGCTACTAGTCATATAATAAAAGGATAGTATGAAATTTAAATGCTCAACAGTAAATAAAAAAAAATTACAATGTATAATATAGGATAAAATTATAATTTGAATACTATTTTTATTATCTGAAAAATATTGAGAATGAAATAAATTTAAAATGTGTTTTTCAAGCATATTTATTTACTTTTTAAACATATTCCACATTTTATTTCCTTCTTTTTAAAGTTATAGATAGCATTGAATAATTGCTGAACTATTTAAATATATATATTTTTTTGCAAATTGAAAATATCGATTGGCAAATTAATGTATACAAATACGCAAACGATATTTTTATTAAGAACTTATTGTTGATTAAACTTATTGATTATCTTAAAATTAATATCATTTTTGAAAACATTAATTGAAAAAAAAAATATCGTGAAAAGTCAAAATATTAGAATATTTATTCAAATGGTTCAAAATATTAGAATATTTCATATTAATTCTCCTTTAATTATCACCAATTCATAACAAGTGGCAAAATTGATTAAATTCAGACGATTTTATTTAAAATCAGTATTCTTTTTGCAGTGTGTTCGCTCTTTTGTTTTAAAAAGGGTCGTATGAGTAATATTCCTGAATCTATTAAACTTCGTATGGTTGATTTGTATCGGGACGGTAAAAATCAGTGTTTTATAGCGTATCATTTACATTGTTCGCAACCAAGCGTTAGTAAAATACTAACACAATATTCAAAAAATGGAAATTTTCAAAATAATCGGTGAAATGGCGGCCGAAAACCAAAAACATCTGTTAGAGATGACGGGAAACTGAAGCGTATAGTTAAGAAGAACCGTTTAAAAAGTGTGCTATTCTTGCACTGAAAATGGAAAGAAGAAGGAGTTGAAGTTGCTACATGGACAACATTAAGACGTCTCCATAAATTTAAGTTTGAATTTCGTGCACCGGAAAAAACCCTCTCAGCGAAGAAGATTGGAAAAATATATTATTTAATGATGAAAGTTTGTTTTGAGTTTCATATACACTGCTCAAAAAAAATTATCGGGGCAAGCAAAAAAGTGAAGAGAACAGTGCAAGACAGCCATGTGTGGGCATAAAATGGATAGTACACGTGTATCAAAGCGCAATACAGAAAAAAAGACGCAAAAAAACGCAATTAGATGGGGATTTCATGGTAAACAATAATTGCTTATAAAAAAGTGTACTGGTTTTTAAAGTAATTTTTACTTTCAAACTTATTTTTTAAATATAAATCAGTTGGAAAAAACTAACGATAAAAATCGAAAAAATAAATTGAATTTTTGTAATAAGTAATGCTTTTTGTCACCTTTATTATTTTGTCCAATGCATTTTTAGGGGAATTCAGAGAAAAGCAAAACGACACAAAATAATCTAAATAATCACTGATTATGATTACAGATTTAAAAAATCATATCAGTAGGATCCGAAAAATTCACATTAAAGATAAATC
This sequence comes from Maratus speciosus, assembly GCA_963932465.1. Classification (NCBI taxonomy): domain Eukaryota; kingdom Metazoa; phylum Arthropoda; class Arachnida; order Araneae; family Salticidae; genus Maratus; species Maratus speciosus. The sequence goes on from OZ010789.1 coordinate 196,286,734, forward strand.
TTAAAGTTAAACTGACATTAGTATTAAATTCAGAAAAAGTAAAAGGAAATATATTTTTTAATTATTTATTATTATGTTTTTGTTATAGCCGTTTTTATTCTTAATAATCAAGGATTGCGACTTAACACTAGAACGCCCGATGGAGTCGTTTCGACTCCAAATGCTCCTAAAACACCCATATCTCTGAGAAATTTTGATTTTTTTCCCCCCGCTTCCTTGACTTTTATTATTTTTATAATCTCTATTTATTCTGAAATTTATAAATTATTTGCACATTTAATAAATTGATAATGAGGCATTACCCCTAGAACGCCCAAAGGAGTCGAATCGACTCCAAAGTAAGATTTGTAAAATGCTTTCATTATTTTTGCGTAACATGACCTTGGGATTCATAATATTTTTATCTGTTATCAGGAAAGTAAATGTTTTTGCTCTTCTTTTCTCTACACCCCTTTTGTTGAGAAGAATGGTTAGTTCCATGCACCTGCTGAAATGATTGCGTACTGCTTGCGAAATTCTTTGTATCATTCGAATTGAATTTTTGTTTCAATTTTTATCAGTCTTGTGTTTCATCATAGCTAAGCAACTCCGTTTTTCCTTTTTATTAGAAATAAAACATAATGTCACGGAAAAAATTTCTAACACCGGACGAAATAACTGCTCTATTACGACAGCTTTCAGATAATGAATCTGAAGGTGGTGAGATATCTGAAAATGAAAACGAAATTCAAGAAATTGGTATTGGTAATAATTCTTCATCAGATTCCGATACAAATGAAGATGCGCTAATTATTGCATCTGAAAGAGATGGAATTCATGTCGCTCCAGATGGCACACAATGGAAAATTTGTGCAAATAAGAAAGTTTTTGGAAGATATCCGAAGCAAAATATCATGTGTCAGACTACTGGACCAACTATTTATGCTAAGAAATTCGTGAAATCTGAAAGCGTTTTGAGTGCATGGCTGTTATTTGTAGATAAAAAAATGCTGGAACCAGTGTTGGGCACGCTCACAAAAAAATCGAACTAATTCAAACTCAAGTTCAATTTCTCAAAAATGAGTCAAGTTCACGTTCAAGTTCGAAATTTTTCAATCGAACTTGTTCAACTCAAACTCATCTATAAAAGTGAACGAAGTTCACTAAAAACTCGTTTTTTTTTCTTTTTTTAAATATATTAGAATTTTATCGTCCAAATTTACAAAAAATTGTGAACTTTTGGTTATTCAATGTAAGGTTCTTCATGGGCCCGACCCAATTTTCCTTCCTGACACTCGGCCCGCGTTTGGTTTGGGATTACTTTTTTCTAGAGAATCGGACCCAGATGGGCCGGGACTGGATTTATTTTCCGGACCACGACGGGGTTGGACTGCATTCTTCTTGAGATCTGAACAGGCAGGAATTTTCAGTCTTAGCTCATATGGAAATCGTTAGACCGGCACGGCTCTTACCTGTCCAATAAAAATAATAGTAATATTTGGCAATTTTTTTTCAAAAAATGCACGTATTTTTAAATTACTATTATTCCACAATTAAAATTGATTGTTTCTTTTTCTTTTTTTTCTTTTTTTAAAGATGGGTAGATGCACTTCTAGGCACTAAAATTAAAGTACGGTAAAACCTGAGAAAAAGAATCTGCTTATGATGGAGTCCCGTGTTTAACAAAACAAAATATTGATCTATTTGAAATGAGGATAAGAGTAATTGTGAAAAGAATGTAATGCATTTACAAATAAACGGTCATGTGCGAGTATTACTTACGCTCAGAGGGTTCCGTACAATATATGTATGAATTATTAACTGTTTTATAAAAAAAAATCGTTACTAAAAGGAAAATAAGACTTCGTAAAAAACTATAAATCGTAGGGTTTGGTATATAACTGTATATATACTAGAAAAGTATGAAGGAGTACACCGTAAAAGTTCAAAGAGATATGAAGCCTAAATAATATCAAATGTTGATATTTTGTATAACTCTTATTTAAATGTTATTCTAATCTGTTTATGATGAACTTAATTCAGCACTGACAATAAAAGTAGCGCATATTTAAACTTCATTTGGCATTTCATAAAACTATATTCAGCATCGTAATAATAATTTCTTTTTACAGTGTAGCTGAAACAATCCCCTTGTTCAAAGTTTAAACTTGGCATTTTGCTAAGCACGCTTCGAAAGGAGGTCGCAACGTAGCAACGCCGCCTTTTTCCAGATAGGTTTTTTGTTAACTTTTAAAGACATTGGAGACTATTGAGAGATCTACTCAATGCAAACTAGTCGCGAATCCCAAAGTATTTATGTGATTAATTCTAATTACATTGGTCTGTTTTTAGCAATTTGACGTTTATTGCTTTTATACTGCTACTGGGCATTGTATTGCATAAATGTATCATTAAAAGTTGTTATCTAGGCTTTAAAAACCGATGGTACATAGAGTACGCCACCCTTGTCATTATGTATGTCCAAATCGTCTGTGTCTTTAAGGGTTAATATATCAGCTAATTACATACGATTTTTTTCAAAAATCATTATCAACAATGGTTTTATATTTCTGCTACGATAGGTACCTCCAGCGCTCCTCAATACCTTTACTGAATGCCCCGCAAATCGAAATTTGTGTGAAGCGGAAAATGCGCTTTTCTCAAAAACTATGTGACCTTAGGGTAATCGTCATAATTTTTCTGCAAGGTTTAAATTAACATCTAGTACCTCTAATTTTTTCATAATTTTAGGTTCAGTAGATTCGGAAATAGATGGGGGGGGGGAAACATATTTTTGCACTACATTTTCGACGATATCTCTGAAAATACAATGCCTAAAATTAAAAGAAATGTATTTTTGAGTTCAGCGTTACGAAAGCTTTCACACGATATACAAATAACTCACACAATATACAAAGAAAAGATATTTTTTTTAAAGTAACTTAATTAGCCACTGTACATTTTTCCTAAAAATATTTGTAAATGTTTAATAATACATTACAATACACACACAATATACAAAGAAAAGATTTTTTTTTAAGTAACTTAATTAGCCACTATACAATTTTCCTAAAAATATTTGTAAATGTTTAATAATCTGTAAATATGTGGGTCAATAGTCTTTATTACTTCCCCCAATTTGAACTTTCCACGTGCCATAGTTTACGAGTAAAATGTATGTGATAGACAGACAGACACAGGAGTGATCTTAGAATTGTTCCGTTTTTATACTTTTTAAGTACGGAACCCTAAAAACGATGAACGTGCTCATAGGGCAACTAGCCCATTATGGATTTTTCTTATTTCCTATGCAATTCCGTCTTAGATTTTATCGTATAGAATTTTTAAAATTTTTAAATCTCCAAGCCATAGAATATGGATTAACGATATTAATGTTAACTGTGATATTTACATATAATCAGATGCATTTAAAAAATATATTTCACAGCTCCGAAAACTTTTTATTTAATGAAGAATATAAACATAATATAAAAAGATAAAATACGTATTTTTAGTTAGGATTTCTCGTAAAGGACAATTTTAACCTTATAGGCGTAAAAATCTATGTTCAGCCCGGTCGAGTCTAACCGAGCCAATTAATTTTTTGTGCAATGCTGGGCCGAAGTTTTAGTTTTTATACCGGATTTCTTTTTCAATAATTTTTTTGAACGAGCCGAGTTGTTCTCGGAGCAGTTCTGTCCAAACTTAAAACTTTTTTACTGTGCCAAAAGAAAAATTGTGTACGGTTTGTCTCGGTCACGCTCGGCCTGAAAATTTCCTTCCGTGCATACCTCTAATTCGATGTATTTTTTTATATATCGCATCTGCATGATAAGATGGCGTTTTTTTTTCTTTACAAATTTATATTTTTTAATAAAATAATTGTATATAAAACGAAAGAAAAATAAAGTTTAAATCTAACGAGCATGGAAGATATATTTTCAATCGTTCAATGGTACTAAAAATTTATTATTTTGTTTTTTATACTTTTTCATTTATACAAAAAGTTGATTGTGTAATTATTAGATATTCACATCATATATTCATATTAAAAGTTCGTCTCTTTTTAGTTTCATAGAGAAAATGGAATGCATTAAAGATATAATAGTCCTTATTATCCTCCCACCCCTTAAAAATAAAATAAAACTGCTGGTCCCCCTTTTATTTTATTAAACAATGACATTGATAAAGATTCGGAACTCACTATAGTAATGTTGGAAATAAATTTAAATATATATATATATATATTTAGAAATATATAATAGTTTAAATTGATATTTGTTTAGAATCGCAATTCATCCTAGTCCCTTTTATACTCAGAGAGGATTTCCATGCTTAAGTAATTTAAGCTGCATTGCTAAAAAATAAAAAATGTATATTTTAAATCTCTCAAATTTACTGTGAAATATTGGAGATTGTACTTATTAAAAGAAGTTATGTATTTTTTTGGAGGAAACTAAAGTATCGTAAGCCAGCATAATATCTTTATAATTATTACACGTGCATCATATCTCATTATCCCATACGAAATGCATGATTTTTTTTAATTATTATTATTGTCTTTTATTCTCAAATAGTAGTGATTAAAGATCAATCAAACAAAACAAAGTTAAAAATTCATTTAATGATACTTTATGTTTTATCAATATATGCATTCACGTCAAATATACAAAATATCTAGGTAAATAATTCTTATTAAAATACCGCAGTATCGAGACATTACAATTCGGCCGTTCACTAATTATTTTATTAAACTGCTGTAAATTGAATATTTAATAGGTAAAAATGAATCAAACCAAACATTTTTCAAGTAGCTTGATTCAGTTATTTATTTCACTTAAATGAGAAATTTTCATGCGAATGTGAAACATAGCACAATATTTAAAGTTACAAAGCATGATCGTAGTATTTCAAAGTTATCAGTTCTTCAAATTACGAAGGACATTGCGCCCTAAACTCAGAGCGACGAAACAAGGGCCTATATGGCGCCCTGGTGCGTAAGGCAAAGATTCAGATGGGACCCCCTATAACATGCTTTTAGCCACAATTTCTACTTATTAAAAAAACGATTTTGGGGTTTGAAGTGGGTTGTGGGTATTTTAGAGTCGAGAGCCTGGGCAGCTACCTCTTTTGCCCTTGCGATAATCAGACTCTGATCGGAACCAATGTTTCTTTCAGGCACATATAGTGGAAGGTAGTGCTTCTCTGGCGCAAGACCCCCCCCCCCCCCCCCCACACACACACACACTTGGGAAAATTTTTCGATCAGCAGTACAATTCTTTTAGTGTTTAATTATTCCAATATTTATCATCTTAAATGGAGAGGAGGGGGCGGCCGGAGCTCAATTGACGGAAAGAGATTAAATTATTTCTTTTTTTGTTACAGGCACACATTTGTTCCAAAATCTTCCCACTTCAGTGATTTCGTTCAGCCTTATGCCATGTTCTTTTAATTTACGTACTGCCCAGTTTTCCGAAACGTGCTCTGAAAGGAACACTGAGCGGAAGGCCAGTAAAAAATAACGTCATAAAAATATATAATTGCGTTATAATGATGCACTGTATCATTCATCATTAGGGATTGTTTATTAGTGGAATATAAGTATGGTTTATAAGTGGAGTAATCGCAATACTGAAATTAAAATAACGGAAATTTTAAGCAAATATTGTTAATTTAAAAATAAAAATTACTGGAAATTTAACTAAAATGAAAAAAAAAAGACTTTTTTGGAATCAGATTATGTATTTGATAGTGAGTCAAAGGTTAACTAAACCGAAAGGGAATTCTATTCAAAATTACAGAGATTATTCATTATTTTGTTAAATAATTTGCATCTTAAGTACTGGAAGGACGAAATATGCTTAGGGCAGTGGCGTGGCGTCCGGTCATCGCTGGATGCGGCGATGACCAAGCAATATTTTAAAACTCTTAATAAGCTTTTAAAACTCTACGATTCAGTTTTAGCAGAACATTTGGAGTTCATGTATAAGTGAAGGTAAGATTTAAAGTTTCTTTTTTGAACATTCAACCATTGAATTTTAGAGTTAATAATTTTTCACCACAAACTTAAATAATTGCGATGACCACCGAAAATTTTCACGCCACGCCACTGGCTTAGGGGTAAAGTTTTTTTGGGATAATATTGTTCTAAGCCTTTTTATTGTACTAGGGGGCTCGGCCCCCTACGAGCTACGCTCGCCAACCCCCGTCCAGACACCGCAGGCTCTAAATGCACGCTAATTTGATCGGCTTTAAAAAGATTTCGAAAGACTGAATTATAATTTAAAAAACAGTGGCGATCTCCCTATAAACGAATTTCTATTCCTTTCTCTTTGATTGGGGAATTTTAACGCCAAATCCGCTGCGGTACTACTTGATTATCCCATCGACCAATTTCACCAAATTATATAAATCGCCAAATCACTCGCCAAATTATACAAATTGACATAATTTTTATTTTAAATAACGAAAGAACAAATAAATACGTACAACATTAATAAAAATACAAATAAAACGTCGAAATAAAAATAACTTGATGACGTAGACACGTGTAACAACATTTCAAAATAAGCTAATATAAAACGAATTAAGTAAACAAAGTCTTTGTCTCCTGGTATTTTTTAACAAAGCGAAAAGAAAGTTCTTTTAAATGAGACATTTTAAATTAATCGTTTTTAATCTTACGTAATTTTTACCAAGCTATTCTTTCTCTTTTAAATAATCGCGTGAAAGTACTTTTGTTAGCTATGAAATATTATTTGCGGTTTCCTAACAAAAATAGTTGAAAATATCCTCTCAAAATATTAAATAAAGCTGTAGCGCAATTTTTTAATTTAAACTTTTTTGCAATATTATTTTGTGTTCATTTTATGTAATAACTATAATGTGACGTAAATATGACGTAATTTCTCCTAAGACTTCTAACGCATGTTAATGAATTTATTATTTTACAATATCCTTTCTCTTTTAAAATTCACGTGTGTACTTTTTATGACGTAATTTTTAATAAGTTCCTGCTTTTTATACATAATTATTTAATTCTAATTTGAAAGTTTTTTTCCTGTTTATAAAAGTCACGTGTAAATAAATTTTTAATTTGATGCAAACATTATTGCTTGCGCTTTTTATACAGTTGGCAACAGTTTAAATTAGTACAATTTTCTGAAATCTGTAAAAAATATCTCTAGAAATGCTGAAAATTTGAATTTAAAATAGAAATAAAACCTGAAAAAATGAGCCAAAATAAAAAAATTAATGCAATCTGCACTCCGGCAAATTCTAACGCATAAAATGATCTAAAAATGATTACACTGCCATGTACAGTTTTTGCTGCTATAAAACTTTTTTAGTGGAACGATTTTGTCCAACTTTAGCATTAAATATCTCTTAAAATAATTCTTCGATTTGAAAACTGTCTGCATCAGCGTGTTTATCAAACATTTCTGTATAAAACCACTGATTTTCATATTTTTGTATGCATTATTTTTCTCAATATTAACGAAGAAAGACCTCCGGTAACAAAAAATTCAAAACCGGCGGCGGCGGTGACAGCGGTAGTTACTTTTTTTCAGAATAGAGAGATACACAGACTTATGCCCAAGCGCAATTTTTCCCTTAGTGATTTATTATTTAAAATTAAGCGTAAAAAGTAAATTTTACCCCCCCCCTTCTTTTTTTAAAATCATCTACAATGACGTATTTTTTTTCAAAAGGGTCAAGCAAAGGCCCTTCCCCTTGCCCCCCTCCCTCTCCCTCCCACCAGCACCCATGACATACACTTTATTATTTGTTAATCTACTAAACAGAAGTTTATAGTAAGGTTACTTTACCTTGATTTCTCATAAAAAGGAGAAAAGAGCTCGTTGAATAAATCAACATAAGCTTGACAATGCAAAATTGTGAAACTGGAGTTTATTTAAATAATAATAATAATAATAATTTATCTGCATATAAATTTTATTTTGTAATCGTCTTGAAAAAATCTTTCATTTAATACATTTATCGTTAAATAACTTTTTTCCCTTTAGTGCCCGATACGTCGATTTTTTTATGATGTCCTACACCTATGATTTTATAATGACACTTTCTTTATCCAATTTCAGTGCGGCGCCGAAACGTAAATTCGGAATACTTAAAGATTTTCTTTGGATGGTTTGTTTAATTCTAGTGTTGGCACCAGTAGAACGAAATCCAGGAAACTTTTTTTTTTTTTTTTTGGGGGGGGGGGTTACATTTTTTGTTAACCGTATTCCTTATTATTATAAATACAACTCTTATTCTCAGTCATAGTTTTTTCTTAGTGTTTAATAATTTAGGTTACTTAAAAAAATAAATTTTTAGTAAGTTATTTTTTATTTTTTTCGTAAACATCATCACAGAGATTGAGAACCATTCAAAAAATGAAAAGAAAGAATAAGAATATTTATGTTTCCAGAATTAGGTGAAGAGAAAACTGTGTTTCTCATTCTTTCGAAAGTTTTCACCATGAAAAGTGAGCCCTGTACGAAAATCGATATTTAAATATGACATTTATTCGTACTTTTTATGTACTAAATAACGAGACAAGATTATAGTTTTCATCTTTCATAGTTGCTATTTACTAGTAGTTCTGCTTCTTTATTTTGTAATATTTCAAACAGTTTTTTTCTAAAAAAGTTTTTTATTTTAATTCATTAACTTATTATTGTTATTTTCGTCCAATACCATGTGCTGTGTGTGTCCTTGCGTTTTACATTTGTATCGTAATGTTACACATTAAGATTGATAATTACTGTAAAATTGAAATTTCCCTGATTTTACAATTTACCAAATACAAACTTAAAGATGGGATTAAATTTAAAAACTTTTACATGTTTTTAAAATACTTTAAATTAATACCTTAAATAATTAGTAATAGTATATATAAAAAGTACGCATATTTAATAAAAAATTAAGACTATGTCAAGCAATTTTTCTTGTGTGTATGGGGGGAGGGGCGCCCCTATGGGTACTCGCACGGGCGCCTAAATGTCCTTGGGCCGGCCCCGATTACTTATATTCTATTCAACAAAGTACAAAACAAACATCTTTGGCGTCCCTTCCTGTTGTCTTGTAACAGTGCCGTATCGAAACGGTATTGCGACGGTATACCTCTTTTTGTCTATGGATTCATTCAACATGATGTGGGGTCTTTCCTTTGTACGCTTTCTCTATTCTTTTACGATATAGTCTGGTATCTGGGACAAAGATATTATCTCTTCTACAAATTCTCCTGTTTCTTAAAGAGACTTTTTTACATCCTAAAGATAAGACTATTTTATTTCCTCATGATGTGTGGGCTGCGAAAATTTTGGAATATTAATTATAAGTGTTCGTGGTTATCGGGCTTTTATATTTTCCCAATTAAAACTTAGAGGGACTCTGAAAAAAAAAAAAAGAGGGGTGGGGAGACAATGCAATGAAAAGTGCGTTTTGATTTAATTTTTTAAACATGAAAAATAATAATTATGATTTAATTTAAATGTTTTGCTTTCTCATTCGTAAAAGATAGAGTTGCCGTTAATTGAATTTCGTTTACCTCTGATTAGAATCCTGCATCGAATCGGGTTGCCCAACCCGACCAGCGGCTCGGATGGAGTTGGCGTGATGTTATTTCGTTGCTAGACGGGTTCGGATTAAGTTCACTTTTACTTTTTTACTGCAGGTCGGATTTGGGTCGTGTTGACTATCCTTTTTCAGGTTCGGATTGGATTTTGACTCTTGTGATTTGGGTTCGGGTTGACCAGATTTTTCAAAAGAATATCCAAAATAGTTTTTCAGATTAAAAATCTACATACAATAAGATTTTCATAATGGATACTCCTGAAAGTGCACATCTAGTCAGCGAATATTTTCGAGATGATTGATTTTTTATGACTATTTGAATATTAAACGCCTTTTTTTCTATAACAACATAAAATTGGTAGTAGAGATATAAATGTAGGTTACTTTTCACAATTGCATTAAAACATAATTTACTTTCCTTTCATTTCGGGTTCTGGTCGAATTGCTGATCGCCGAAAATTATTTTAGTGCGTTCGAGTCGGGTTGCGGATCGAACTTATTCTTTTTTGTCGGGTTCGGGTCGGATTGCGGGTTGATTTCAAATAGAATTTTTGGGTTCGGGTCGAGCTCTCGACCAGCGCAGGGCTCTATGTCTGATATGATCTGAAAAAAAAAAAAAAAAGTAAAATTTACTCGTCCTAAGTGGCGCAAAAAAACACCAAGAAACTAAGAAAGAGAAATTTGCGCTCTGAATACCCCGTGGAAGACAATTTTTAATTATGTTTTTCTTTTTACATTTAGAATAAAATTTTCAATACTAATTTTCCTTTATTTTATTTACGAAATATTTATATTTATAATAATAAAAATAACAATTCAAACTTTCTGGGAAGAATTTGGAATTTCTTACTGCTCTGCTCAACAAGCGCAAAACGTTTTGACATATTTATGAATTCATTTTTTAACGGAAAGGTATAAAATTGGAAAGCCTGTCCATGGAAGCGATTTGGAATTGAACTGTGTTTCCGTTTTTCGATAAATCAATTACCTATTGAGTTATAAGCGAATTCAATCACGTGACAAACACGTTTTTCGCCCGCTCATGAGTGCTCTTTCTCCCTTCGCGCGAAAATTCGGTTCAAAACGCCCACTTTGACTCTATTTTCTGAAAGATCTATTGCGTTCGCAAAAAAATGGAAAAAACAGCTCAATTACATAGTTCCTGAACAACAACACCAGCTAGTTTCATGCATTTTCGAACAAAAATAAATTAAAACTTATGTCAGAATTTTGCCCTTTTGGATTTGAGACCCTTAATGATAGTTTTTATAAATGTTGCATAAAATGCATACGCAGCCCATATAGTGTTCATTCTTCTGTAAAGATATTTATTTTTACGTCCATATGTTTAAAATTTGGTCATGTGCGAAAGAGTTTTGACAGAAAAAACTAGTCGGATGTGGCAATCCCAAAACTTTCTTCTGTCTCATACTTGCTAATACAATGCAGCCACGGCTTAATTTCTAAGAAAAAAAGTATCGGAGTTCTGATATTCTGCGATAACGGTACTAACAGTTGTACCGTTCTCTCTCTCCCCCCCCCCCCTTTTTCACTCCAATCTCCATATTTATATTTCGTACATTATTTGCAAAATTTAAAGCATTTTTTTTCCTTTAGCAAAATAAAAATTTTATGTAGTATATTTATCAGCATATACTTGTACTTAGCTGTTCCACTTTTTAGTTATCACTCCTTCTGAATAGTAATCTTTGCCTAATTTTAATGTTAATTAATGTCACAATTCTGAGATTAAATATGGTAAGTATTATGATTAGGAAATAGTGGTAACACAAAAAAGGGATAGTTCGCAGCTATGCATTTTTAAGAAAAAAATTAATGAAATTTACAGAAATTAATATTTTTATGCTGAAGAATGGAACAAATATTTTTAATTTCCTATAAAAGGTGCATATCTTAAACTATAATCGATTCTTTCCGCATAACAATCTTTTGTGCTGAGTCCCTGAAATTTGATTAATTTAAAATTTTGACATCGGAAAGATTCTATGCTTTTATAGAAAAAGGGGGAACACCACTCGATTGTATTTCTATCAGAATAACAATTCATGGGAATTATATCTACTTAAAATGAAAATGACTTCATAAATGGGCAAACCAGAGACTTAGCATGGGCAGCATTAATGATACATAATAAATAGAAAAATCAGTAACGTGATTTTAATACTCGTGAGCAATAGAAGAGAAACAAACCTCAAAAAAAAAAAAAAAAAAAAAAAAAAAAAAAAAAAAAAAAAAACCTCAAGCTGATGCTCGTAGGCTAAAAACAGAAAATATTCTTTTCAGGTTAGATATCTAAATAATAATAAAATAAAAAACAGCCAATTAAAAATTATCCTACTGTCACAAAAGAAAATAGAACTGAAAGCAAATTCATTGTTCAGTCTCTTTAGTGGCACTGTATCAACAAGTCGCCAACATAAATTTGAAATAGAAAAACACGATTTCTGTTTTCCCTTCATTCTGATCAAAATAGCATTAAAATTAAAATTTTGAATGTAAGACAGATTGAGCTCGAGTCAGACCAAGCCCCAAAACTGATATGAAAATTGAGTCCGTTTTATCTCCATCTCCTGCGTGTGCGACACATTACGTCAAATATAAGTGTTTTGATAAAAAAGAATGCAAAAGCTTGGAGATGGGAAGGGAAGGGAAGGGAAGGATAATTTAGGCTTCGGTTTTTCGGAAGCACTATTGCATTGGGCTCCGGAGCCCTGTATTTATGAGCTACGGTGAATGCCGACCAATATTTAAAAAATTACTAAAACCAGAAAAGTACCGCACTTCGGCTCCGGCGCAAATTAAGCCCTGAATGCAGCACAGCACCGCACCGGTTATGTGATTTACACCAACAACTTACGGAACTTCTAACTGAATTTGAAGTTTGATGAAAATCCGTGCATTAGTTTTTGAGATAGAGCTATTGCGGAAATAGTGAAAAGTTCTGTTTGGCAGTGGCACCAGTTCGGCAATTTACACGAAAAACTTGTCAAGATCAATTTATATCAGGAACTAACTGAATCTAAAGTTTGATAAAAATTCATGCATTAGTACTGGAGATACAGCAATTGCGGAAATCGTGAAAAATGCAGCATAGTAGCGCCACTTGTTGGGCGATTTACACCAAAAAGTAATCAGCACCAATTTATATCAGAGACTAACAGAATCTAAAGTTTCATTAAATTCCGTTCGTTAATTCTTGAGATAGAACGCTCACAAAATTCGTGTCACACACAGACAGACAGACTCACAGACAGGCATTTTGTAAAAACAGGTTTTTCGTGATCTTTGACCCCTAAAGCGTATAAATCCGTCGAAAACTGGATTCGAAAATTTTCATGAATCCAATACTTTCTTCTTGTAAAGATAGAAGAAAGTAAAAATAATTATTTCAGTCTCTTTTTCATGTTTATACTGTTCATTTTAAATAAAAGTGCCATAGTCCAGTAGTTCCTTATTTTCATTCACAGCAAACGGGCCGGGTCCGGGTCGTACTTTTTTCTGAAGGTTGGGGCCGGGAGGGGCCTAGTCACTGCACTTTTTGGGCCGGGCTCGGGCCTTTTTTCCTGAAGGACCGGGCATGGCCTCTCTTTATTTTCTCCGTACCGAACCGAGACTGGTATGGTATCATTCTTCCTAGTCTTCACGAACCTAAATTTTCAGTCCTGGTTTTGACCCAGCCTCGTATGAAAATTATTGTCTTTGCGTAGCCTGGTCCATCCAAAAACCAGCAAAATTTGGCCAGGCAGAATTTTTTTTTGCAAAAAGTGCATACATTTTTAAATCGCCATTGTTCTACAAATAAACATTTAATTTTATTCTTTATAAAGAATAGTAGATTTCTAGGCTTATTAAAATGTAGTAATTGTTAAAATTAAAATATAGTAAAACGTGTGAAAAAGAACCTGCCTATGGCGAAATCCTCTCTTAACGTGAAAAATATGTTGGTCCATGCAAAATGAATGTACTAATACATAAGAAAAGAATATATAATACATTTACACCTCCTAAAAAGGGAACTTGTCTAAAACGCATTTTTTTCCCTTCCCTATGCAATTCCGTCTTAGAAGATTTTACTATATTACATTTTTCAGATTTTTAAATCTCTAATATTTTGAATGTGGATTAACTATATTAGTTATAACTGAAACATTTACATACCACAAATAGCGATTTATTAAAATAATAAATATCGCAATAACTTCTATTAAAATGAAATATATAAACATAACAATAAAAAGTAAATATAAGTATTTTTGGTCAGAACTTCCAAATTTTTAACCAAATCGACGTAAAAATCAATGTTTTGTAGAAATTCATTCGGGACGGGCCGGTTTCGGACCGAACTTTTAGCTGATACTTGGCCGGGTCGGGCCAATAATTTTTTCTCTACGAGACAGCCCCGGACGAACTGTTAATGTTTATACCGACCCGGGCCGAATTTTTCTTCTATGGATCGGGCCAGGCCTTGAAATTTCGGCCCGTGCAGACCTCTGTCTTAGATTGCATAGTACTGGGAACTGGAACCTCCGTACCAAAATACTGTTTCTACTACATTTCTTTCTACATATCCTATTGTAAGCTATATTGATTTTTTAATCGACCTCTATTTGTATGTAAATATCTGCATTATTATTAATACCATTAATCTATTTACACGGCTTAAAAACTTAAAAATGTGAAAAATTTTATATCGAAAAAACTTCTAAGACGGAATCATATAGGAGAGAAAAAAACCGTTATAGCTAAGTTCCTTTTTTACCAAGTATGTCGTCTCTTGCAAATGTAGTATTTATTTTCAAGCGGATTATTATATCCATTTTGAAGATTCAGATCCACCTATCAAGAAAATTTTCCGTTTAAAACAGGATCTCGTCTGACACAGATTCTTATAACAGGTTTTAAAGTACTGTATCCCTTGCCTCCTAGAAATGTATATGTAGTACTATTCTTTAAAGAGAATTTTAATTGTAGAACAATGGTAATTTTAAAAAAATATATTTTTTCGGAAAAAATTATTGACCCAAGGTAGGTTGTTCCTTAAACAGATTTTTCCACGAGTCAGACTGGGACGGTGCAATAATTTTCATACAAGCAGGGGCGACCGGGCCAGAAATTTTCTGTCGGTGCAGACTTCTAGAAAGAATAAAGCACAGGTCCAGAAATAAGTTCGATTCGGCCCGGCCCAAGCCTCCAGAGAAAGCAAGGCCCGGGCACGACCCAGAAAAACTAATGATCAGACTCGACCCGTCCCGAATCGGTTTAGGCCTCTAAATGGCATTTGAATGGGAAAACGTGTTCTTAACGGCTGGAAAAATTTAAAAATACGTTATGAAAAAAATTGAGTTTGAGTTGTAAATTTCGTTCAAACTCACGGATTTTTTGAGCTTTCGTTCAGTTCACGTTCATTTATTAAAAAGTGAATCAAGTTCAACTCAACGTTCACAGAAAGTGAGCTAAGTTCGTGAACTTTCGTTCAATGAACGCGTTCATACCCAACACTGGCTGGAACAAATACAAAGATGCACAGAAACAGAGGCAAGACGTGTTCTTGAAACCGATAACTGGACAGTTACGTTAGACGAGCTGTATGTCTTTATTGGAATTTTGTATGCCCGAGGTGCATGTGGTGCAAATGGAATTGATATTCATTCTTTGTGGTCAAACTCATGGGGTTTGAATTTTTGCACTGAAACTATGGGAAGAAATAGGTTTTGTGAAATTTTACGCTTTTTGAGATTCGATTTGAAATCTACCAGATCTATACGCTTAAAAACAGATAAATTTGGAATGATATCTGATATATGGAATAGATTCACTGAAAACTGTATTGCCTGTTTCAAGCCTGGTGAAAATATAACAATAGATGAACAGTTATTCCCAAGCAAAACGCGCTGTCCTTTCACGCAATCCATACCTTCAAAACCGGATAAATACGGACAAAAGTTTTGGCTTGCAGTAGACCTTCGAACAAAGTACTTACTGAATGCGTTCCCTTATTTAGGCAAATGTGAAGAACGGCCTTCAGATCAAACTTTATCAGAATATGTAGTTATGCGATTGATGCAGCCATTTCTAAACAAAGGCATTAACGTCACGGTTGATAATTATTTCACGTCACTGCGTTTGGCTGAACAACTGAAAAAGAAAGGTACTAGTTTAGTAGGCACTATGAGAAAAACTAGGAGAGATATTCCAAAAACTTTGAAAGATTCGAAAGATAAATTATACGAAACAAAATTTCTAAAACACGAAGAAACCGGTACTACTCTAACCGTGTATCAAGGAAAGAGAAAGAAAAATGTTATTATTCTTAGCACTCTCCACCCATTCATTGATATTGAAAACAACGAGAAGAAAACCCCAGAAACTGTTAGATTTTATAATGAAACTAAGTGTGGTGTTGACGTTATTGATCAAATGGCTAGGAAATTTTCAGTGAAGGCGCACTCCAAAAGATGGCCTGTGCATACTTTTTACAATCTCTTAGATTTAGCAGCAATAAATGCCTGGATCATTTATAAAGAAGTTACCGGATAAACAAAAATAAGCAGACAAGCATTTATTCAGTTATTAGCAGATGAATTGCGTCAAAATTATGCATCTGCTAAAAATAAACCAACAAGAAAAAGACTCGCTGATACATCATCTGAAACAAAATCCCTAAAGAGAAGAAAATGCGAAGTAAAACTATGTAAAGGCAACATGACTTTCAATGATTGCATAACATGCAAGAAAATGGTTTGTGGAAAATGCTTGGCCAAAACTGACTACACTTGCAAAAACTGTATTTCACATTGAAAATTCGAAACGATTCTGTGAGTATTTCCTTTGAAAATATTTTTCCAATTTCTTAAAAATGCGTATATAAATATTGTTCTTTCAATTGTAAAATATATATATGAATCTTAAATTCAAATATAAATATTATATTCACAGTCTTCTATTCATTTCTATGCGTTTCGTTTATTTTTTCTCTTTTGAAACAGACAGGAGTCGAAGCGACTCCCGTGGGCGTTCTAGGGGGAAAATGGTAGCGGGCGTTCTAGTGTTAAAATGTTTCATTGTTTTCGTACTGGTTTAATTGAAAATGTTAGCTTAATTTGGTAAATGACTAATGAGGGATTATACATATTTAAACGAAGATAACACATTATGCGATGGCATGAAACACCATTGTAAACGAAAATCATACGAAAAAAATCGATAAAGCCAATTCAGTAAGTTGCAGAAATCCGAAAAATAAAAATAAAAAAGTTCACCTATATTCGGAACAAAAAAATAACCAAGTTTTTTTCTTCAAATTTATATTTTTTATGTTGCTATAGTTTTTGGATTGACTTAACCATAAAATAACTCCAATATTGCATTATGTCCATTTCAGTATATTGCGTATTTTAGTTCGAATGCTAAAATAATGCAATGACTTAGGTATAGATGCGTAATGGAACAATCTTAAACTTGATTGTACCAAACTATCAAAATAAAATCGGAAACACGATAATATAAGCTTACATAAAGTTTTTATAAAGCTAGTCTTAGCTTTACTGAGGGAAGTTTATATTGTCTAAAATAGCATAAAATAAGGAAGAAAATCAATTTAACCCTAATCTTTTTTTGATGATCTCAGAAAAGAATTTTTCTCTTTCTAAAGACAGAGTACACAATGGGACGTATGGATCGCGCATTAAACCGATGTCTTGTTTGGCCTATTTCTTTGCAATTTCTCGGGATAAGATATAGAGAAATTTATTTTCTGATTTCCTCTCGTATGCACTGGGGACTGTTTTATATTCTGTTCGTTTCACTTGTTTTAAACAATAATTTGTTATCTCTTTAATCTAAACACTTTTTAACTTAACACTGTTTACACAGTTTTTAATTGATTGACTGCATTTGCTCGCTCATTTTCATCCCCAACTTTGCTGGTTATGTCAAATACTGAGTATTAACCATATTCTGTATTAATCTATATTTTAAAATGTGTAATATATCTAAATAAAAAAATAAAACATATACACGCATGTACAGAGGCTTTTACAGATAGATGTATTAAAAATTTCAGATATTAACTTGTGTTGGGAATTTAGTAGGCATTTAAGAATTCCTAAATAAGGAAATTAATTTCTAAAATTATTAAAGCTTAATCAGGACAAAATTTATTATTTGTGAGATATTAGTATGGTATATATGTGTGTGTGTAAGTGTGTACAGTATGTGTGTGAGTGTGTTATAAAATTGATAAGGATTACTTTTATTCAATATGTTCCTGAAACTATTCTATTAATATATTTGCCCCTCAGTCGCTAAATAAATTTCTATGTATGCCCCAAGTTAAGTAATAAGTCACAGTAATGACGTCCTAAGTTGTCATTACCAAGTACATCCTGCTTTCTATATACCTGAGCCCAGATTGAGAAGCCTGAGTGCAGACATGACACTCCTCAACACTCGTCTCGACACTCCTCAAACGCATGCCAAATTCCTCCTCTACCACAAGTTCCAATTAAACTCTTAAGTAACTTGCAACACATGTCCCAATTTTCAAATATTTATAAATATGTCCCGATTATCAAATATTTATAACATTTTAAGTCTAGGAGCGCATAGACACTTAACACATAATGAAGTAGAATTAATTATCGAACACTTATTCTCCAGCATCTGTCTAACTTAAAATCCCTATAATGATTTAAAACACGATAAAATTCTCTTCAAGTGTGCTGAATCCTAGCAAACTCTAAGACTTACTGTTAGTCTTCTACTAGCTACCCTTGTGAATAGAACCGGTTGTCGAGACTGCTGGGAAATGATTCCAAAGCACCACATTTTCGTTTATGTGCTCTCTCATCCAAGATGTCCTGAATAAATAATAAAGTATCGTATGCACGAAACGTACATTTCTTTTTAAGCAATACATACGCCAAACGTAATTTTCACATATGCAGCCTTTGCCAAAAATATTAGGTACCCCCTACAAAACACTTGAATCGAAAAGAATGTTAGAAACAATGACAAACGCTTTATACAGAGTAGTCGTTTTTACTTACGTACTTAAAAATAAATCACAAAGGCCGGGATAGAAGAGAGCCGATAGTTGTAACAGTAACAGATTTATTTACAAGAATGATCTTTTAGTAGAGATGCGCTTATGCCACAGAAAGTAGTGACGAAATGTAACTATTGCATAGCAGGAATGAAATAGCTTACCACGCAATGACTTCCAACGCACGTGTTGGGAAAGGTCCTTGAACTTAGAGCAGAATATCTCTTTCTTTCTGCAACACACTCCCACCTTTTGAGTGTGTAGTTAAACACTCAAAATCTTACTTATATTCTGCACAAAATACACATTACTTAATATAAGAATTAGTTAAACAATGAAAATACAACTTATGAATTACAACAACAATATATATAGCATATGCAAAATAATAATAAACACTTGAATACATATAAAGAAAAGAAGTGAAATTAAGTAAATCCCTCTTTTATTTTTTTTTGTAACATTTATCTTACGGGTGGTTTGACAATTCTGCCACTACTAGTAGTTATGGGTGTAGTCTCGCCATTTGTTTCTTGTATTGGAATTTCCAATTCCAATCTGAATAATCGCTGAATTGGACGTAATAATTCAGTATTGTTTGTTTTTATAAGGGCAAGTCTTATTTGGCCATCTCGACCCGGTATAACTTTTAAGACACGAGCTAGGTTCCAATAGGAACGTTTTTTATTAGTATCTTCAAGTAGGACAATTTCTCCTACTTTAAGTGATTCGTTTTTATAGCATTTTATTGACTGCTGTCGTAACTGACCTAAATACTCCGTACGGAACCTAAATCTTAAAGTTTCTCTTATCCTCTGTAGATATTTAGTTCTTTTACTTAATTTCACTTTATCTACATTATCAATATCTGGTACACCTGACTGTGGAGTTTCATGTAAGAATTTCTCTGGTGTTATGGAAAAGTCCTCATCAATGTCCTCTGATACATAAGTAAGTGGTCTTGAATTAACAACTCTCTCACAGTCACATAATACAGTTAACAGTTCTTCATAATCAAGAGAAGCATGACCCAAAACTTTTCTTAGGATCTGTTTTACAATCCGAATCAAACGCTCCCACCATCCGCCCCACCATGGTGCGGAAGGTGGATTAAACTTCCACTGAATTTTTTGTTCAGCAGCCTTAAAACGGAGGCCACCCCAGTCTACAGTTTGCAAAAATTTATCTGCGCCTTGGAAGTTTTTTCCGTTATCTGAGTATATCGTTGAAGGTCGTCCACGACGCGCGATAAAACGTCTTAATGATTGAAAAAAGCATTCAGTTGACAAGGAAGTGATTAATTCTAAGTGGACGGCCCGATAGACTGCACAAGTGAAAAGTACAATATATGCTTTTCGACCATCTTTCAAATACAATGGTCCAGCCAGATCACATCCTATAATTTCAAATACACAAGCATCGCGGACTCTGTCCTCTGGTAAAATGCCTGGGATTGCCTCACATTTTTTAGCTTTGAATTTTTGACATTTTACACATTTTCTTATACAATTTCGTATAGTCTTACGAGATTTTAAAATCCAATATCTTTCTCTTAAATTTGACATTAACAGTGAAGTACCAGCATGTAATAAATCATTGTGAACACTCATTATCAACAATTTTACAACAGGGTGATCAGATGGCAATATGATAGGAAACTTAAAATCGTATTTATCATCTCGATAAATGACATTTGATTTAGCTCTTATGAGCCCGTGACAATCAACAATTGGTCTAAGTTGTCTTAATTTCTCATCATTTTCACCCTTAAAAGATTCTTTTTGAATTAATAACATTAAAACCTTTTCTCCCTTTTCTATTTCTTGTACAGATAAGTCCCTTGAAAGATTTTTGTCAACTTTTTTTACATTGCCATAAAACCTAAAAATCCAAGCTAACATCCTTACAATTTTCTTAAATGAAGAAAAATATTTATAATACCACTTAACATCTTCATCATTTTTCACTAATGTTGCTATAATTGTTTTACGCATTTCTGAATTGACTAAATCTTCATTTGGCTCATCATTCGATTTAGGCCAATTTTTCTCTTTTTCGCGCAACCAGTCAGGTCCCTCCCACCATTTCCTCTCAACTAACTGTTCTGCTGAACAACCTCTCGTAAGCAAATCGGCGGGATTAAGAGAACCCGATATATGGCGCCACCACTGAGGCGAGGTCAGTGATTGAATTTCTGTAACCCGATTTTGAATGAATGTCCCCCAATTTTGTTTTCGTTGAATCCAACACAAGGCTGTTGTTGAATCCGTCCAACAATAAATATTAGCCCTTGATAAATTTAGATCCTTTATTATGCCAGATAACAACCTAGAGCCAATATTGCAAGCCAAAAGTTCCAAGCGAGGAATTGTAATGGGTTTTAAAGGAGCTACCCTAGATCTTGCTTGTACTAGATTAATTATGACACTATTGTCGTTTTCGACTCGTATGAAAACGCACGCACCATACGCCTTTTTACTACTGTCGCAGAATAAATGGAAACTTATTTCTTGATCAATTGGTTTAAGTCCAAACCACCTAGGTATACTTATCAATGAAAGAAAATGTAAGTTTTGTTGCCACGATTTAAATTTTTTTGTTAAATCTTCCGGGAGCACATCATCCCATTTAAGTTTCAAATTCCATGTTTCCTGCAAAATTAGTTTCGGAATTAGCATTACGGGGGCCGTATAACCCACAATATCAAAGACTTGGTGTGCTACGGCTAAAACTGTTCTTTTTGATATTGGTTCTAATGAATTTACAACCTGTTCTACTTTACACGATAGTGTATCCGTATTTGTATGCCATATGAGGCCTAATAGGGAAATACCCTCCTCTTTGGAGGAATTCTCCTCAAATATTTCATTTGTTAAGTTGGATTTCCAACATCTTAAGTTAAAATGACCTAAAGACATAATTAATTTTGGTTCTAAGTAAAACTTCTTCATTTCTATTTCAGAGTTTAAACTTGTGACACAATTATCAACGTAAAAGGCTGTTTTCAAAATATCTGCAGTTTGCTTTAAATTTTCTGGAACCCTATCCAAATGATACAGTAAAGTTGCGGCTAATAAATAAGGGCTGCACGTAATGCCAAACACTACCCTTTGATGTCTATACACCTCCACCTGTTCCCGATTTTCTTTATCGAACCATAAAAAACGCAAAAAATCTCGATCTTTTTCTCTTATAGCTATCTGCAAGAACGCATTTTCTATATCAGCGGTAACCCCCACATAATTCATACGGAAACGATTTAAAATCGAGGGGATCATTTCAATTAGATTTGGACCTGTAGATAAACAATCATTTAATGATGGGAAACCGGGTAAATGAGAACTAGCATTAAACACTGGTCTTATATTCGTAGAACTATTTTCTTTTATTACTGCTCTATGAGGCAAATAATGAACGCCCCTTAACTTCTCAGCCGTTGTCCTTTCAATTATGCCGAGAGATAACCAGCTCTCAAAAACATCACAATAATCATTAAACTTTCCAGAATTAATTAATTTTCGCCTGGCGGTAAAAATGGATTTTTCCGCATTTATTTTATTATCTGGTAAAAGCGTGTTGTCCAGAATCCAAGGTAACGCAACTTCGTATCGCCCCTCACTATTTATACTTAGAGTCTCTTCAAAATATCTATGCGTATCCTCCTGCAGTTCAGCTTTCGTTTTACTAATAGGAGGTTCCGTAATTCCCAAAACATCCAATTTCCACAGATCGCTTATACACCGATCTTTTACCAAAAGAGAAGAAATAACAAGAGAAGCCGTACTCTCAGAATTTGGCTTAGTGCCAGAATTGAGTTTGCCCATGAGTGTCCAGCCTAATTTTGTACCGATCGCTGTTAACCCGCATTTAAAATTTACAATCTTTCCCGTTAAAAGTTTTCCTGCAATGTCTGCACCAATTAACAATTTTATTTCTTTATCGATTTTTAAATGTTTATTTTCTAAATCATTTACCTTAATTCCATGCAATTTTAATTCATGAACCCAGGGACCTGACGGAATTTGTTTAATTTCGGAACAAATACGGTTCTGAGCAACTACTTCTACTTTACACATATATTTATCTTCCATATCACTCAAATCAATTATATAATTTTTATACACATTTTCAGGTGTTTCAACACCACCAAAAAGAGATTGCTTAATTTTTGTTACACCAATACATTTAAATTGCATACTTTGTGCAACATCTGCAGAAATATAAGATTTCATAGATCCAGTGTCATAAATAGCTCGAATACATAATTCTTTTGAACCATTATGAATTTTTACAATTAACGTTTGTAAAAGTACATCTGAAATATTAATATAATTATTTAGAGTGCTTGTTTTGTTTTCATTTGCGTCTCCATTCGAGACATTATCAATTTTGTTAGAAGTTAAATCCGGGCATAATATTACAAAGTGCCGATTTTTACAAATGGGGCACCTATGTTTTGATTTGCATTGATTGGCCATATGGTTTCTTTTTAAACAAACAAAACAAGCATTCTTTTTCTTAACAATATCTCTTTTAGACTCTAAACTCATAGATAAAGCATCGTTACAATTTTCAGAATTATGTAATTTATTACAGAAAATGCAATCAAATTTCTTAAACTTACTTGTAGTTGTTTGAAAATTACTATTATTATTACCACTATTTGCATTAAGTAATTCGTGAGCAGTTGGAACACTGCTTTTATGTCCTGAATATTTATTTTTTTTTTATTGTTAATTTATCTGAATTCAAAGCATCGCGCGTAATTTTTAGTCTAAATTCTGTTTCGACTTCGTTTTTAACGAAGTCCATCAATAGATCTAACTCACTCTTACCTGGTTCAGCTGATGTGTTTCTTTGCCGTTGATAAATTTTCAGTAAATCCGTAGGAAGGGCTGATTCAATCAATGGCAACAACATGTGTGCGAATTTATCCTGCGTAACTCCTAGGGATTCCAAAGCCCGTAATTGCGTTTGTAACTTGTCGTATAAATTTAACACATTGACTTGTGTTTTATCTGTTATCACCAATTTTAACAGTTCTCGTACGTAGATTTGTATAAGAACACTTTCTTTACCAAATCGCTCCTTCAAGTAGTCCAAAGCTTTTTCATAATTTATTTCAGTGGCTGGAAAACTTTCCACAATTTGTCTTGCTACAGAATCTGGCTTCGTAGATTGAAGTAAATACTGGAATTTATCTCTTGCGTCAATTCTTGTGTCTTCGTTTATTTTACTAAACTGGGTCCAAAAGGTCAGCCAATTTCTAGGATTTCCATCGAACTTGACCAGTTCTATCTCGGGCAGTTTTTGCTTAGTAATCTGTGACGACATTCCCAGTGACGAAGACGAATTGGAACTTGCTGTACTGGAACTAACTTTTGTTTTCAGCCTGTTACACTTCACCTTTAAATTAGCTAATTTTTCATAATATTCTTCAGCTGCTTCATATTCTTTATCATATTCGTCTTGATTGCAGCCTTTCTTTTGTAGAAACTCAAAAAACTTTTCATCAATATTTCTTATTGTTTTATATTTTTCTTGCAGTTGGTCTAATAATGATTCTACGTCATCTGAATCAGGAGCTGGATCGTCAGAAGTGATTAAATCTTGTAATTTATTTGCCGTCTTTGTAAAAGACGACCTCGCAGCTCTCCTTTGCTGCTTCGTATTTTCTAAATCTGTCATTTTGATCTCGCTTAAATTTATTTATTTTCTTATAAAATAAAATAAAATACTTAAATAGTTCAGTTAAACTTAAAATAACTATCAGCAAACCTTGTATATGTTATAATTAACACATCACGGCAACGGGATGCCATATTTTACTTACGTACTTAAAAATAAATCACAAAGGCCGGGATAGAAGAGAGCCGATAGTTGTAACAGTAACAGATTTATTTACAAGAATGATCTTTTAGTAGAGATGCGCTTATGCCACAGAAAGTAGTGACGTAATGTAACTATTGCATAGCAGGAGTGAAATAGCTTACCACGCAATGACTTCCAACGCACGTGTTGGGAAAGGTCCTTGAACTTAGAGCAGAATATCTCTTTCTTTCTGCAACAGTCGTATCTGTGTTGGCAAACATCATTCAAAACATAGCTAATCACTTTGGAACGACTGGCGACATCTGGCAGCTAAAACAAAAGAAATGCAATTAAAAAAAATACATCGATTGTTTTGCCAGTCTTTATTTGATATTCGCAGCTCAAAATAATTCTTGTGTGATCTAGTGGGGAATTTTACATCATTTAATTCTAAAATGCCTAAAAAGTGAACTGTCTATTGAAAAAAAGAGTGAGAATTCAGCTCTCGCATGCACAAGGCAGATCTGAAATAAAGATAAACATGTTCTTAAAATGACCTCGATGTGCAGTAAAATGTGCTATTAAAAGGTTCCCTGAGACTCGGGCTCACGTAAACAAGACAAGAAAGGGCAGAAAACGCCAGGACAGAAAACTAACACTAGAGTGATAGATATAGCAAAAAAAAAATTTCTGACCTCACTGCAGTTCTGTCATAAGACATTGAAGAGTTCTCGAACGATAAGAAGGAGACTGGCAGAAGCTAGTTTAACCCTTTATCTACTGAATTATTAATGCATAAATATTTTATCTTCTAAAGCATTTTTCGTGAATTGTTTAAACTACATTAAAAGATTTATATAATCATTTCATAAACTTTAGAAGGATTTTAGAAGGGTAGAATAATTTAGAAGGATTAATTAAATTTGAATTTATCGGGATCTTGTGCAATATTAATAACCCCACACAAATATTTTATTTTAAATATTTCTCTTACAATAGAAATATAGAAATATTTCCGAATTGAAAAATCCCCCCCCCCCCCCCAACAAAGCCAAGAAAGCTGAAAAAATGCAAAGGCAAAATAAATCTTCCTTTAAAAAAAAATTGTTTTGTTTAACCAATAATGCTTTTGGAACAAGATAAGGCAATGTATCTTTGACTTATTCTAAACTGTATTACAACTAATACATGCATTAAATGAATTTATAACAAGTTATTTTAATGGTACTTATAATTACCGTCAGTAGCTAAAGAGTTAAAAGGGTGCAAAGCCAGGAAGAAGTCCTTGTATTCAGAAAACAGCAAGAAGAATCGCTTAGACTAAGCTCCTAGAAATCAGCATATTACGAATGAGGATTTGTCAGAGTTCTGTGGTCCGATGAATCTAACTTTGATGTAAGCATTTTACCCATTCTTTATAATGAAAAATCACCATCATTCAGTCAGAGTCGGCTTTTGTAACGAAAATTAGAACATTTAAAAATGTGTCATTTTTATTTTATTTTCAGGTATTTGGAACACCCAATGTGGCCTTCGTGGCCGAAGTATATCATCCAGATTGCGAGTGAATACTGTAAAACAAAAAGGTGGTAGTACTATGATCGGGGGTTGTATGGCTTCCGAAGGTTTTGGTCAAATGTTCGTTAGCGAAGGCTACTTGAACAGCCAAAAATACATAAATGTGCTCTAAATTGTGCTGATGTCTTCGTTAATGCGCAATTTTGGCGACACCAAGTTACGTGGCGTCAAGTTCCAACAAGAAAACACTTTTTGTCATAAATAAGTCACTACTATGCGCTGATTTAAAGACAGTAACATTTTATTGCTGGACTGTCCAGCGCAGCTCCCAGATCTTAATCAATCGAGACCTTTGGGTCATATCAAAACATAAAAACAGACAACGTAGAATGACATTAAAAACAGCTTTGAAAAGTGCTTTTTTTCAAGAGTGGGATGCCATAAGTGCGGGAAAATGTTCAAGTCTCGTACGCAGTATGCTCCGAAGGATTGCTGTTGTTATTAAAGGCAAAGGTGGACCCACTGAATATTGATATTTTTTTTATAATTTTAAGTTAATATGATATAATAATTTTTACCACAATACTATACACAGTTATAAGATTTTTATTAGATTATATTATAAGATTAACACTAAAAATGTAATAAAAGTCAGGGTGCCTAATACTTTTGGTAAAGGCTGTATTTATATCTTACTATAAAACAATATACAGGGTATCCATAATTAAACGACCCTACTTTAAAGCTGTCTACGTACGAAACTGTTGGTCAGAAAAGTGTGAAATTTTGTGACAGACATAATAAAGAAATGAGAACTTGTTTAAGCAAAAAAAAAAAAAGTTCAAATTTCGCCACCAGAGGGCGTTTTTTAATAAATTACACATATAGCCACCGCCCACTGAATACTAGGCCTAAGCTCTGAGAAAAAAATGACGGTTGTCGTAGGTGTTTTTTTTTTTCAGATTTTGTACGGTCCATTCAATTCGAATACCAATAATTCTTAAAAGTTTTCACGCTTTATTTTTTTTTTTCAGGGGGTGGTCTGCATTATTTAATCTGAAAAAAAATCATGAAAGTATTTAAAAAAGTGTAGTTCATTAAAAAACACCCTGTATATAAATCAACTTTTAAAAAGGACATATACTCCATCATTTTATATGTCAATGGAAATGGCTGGCTTTTTTTTTTCTTTTTTCATAGTGGCACAATGAAAAAACGGTGGAAATGGCAGATTTTTTGGAATTAAACTATTTATATAAAGACAATACATCACACATTTTTAACCCTTTTTATTCCTAATGATACATACACAGAGTACTAATAGCTAAAATTAACGTTATAAAAATGCTAGTTCATGTTTATAGTGCAGCATAATTTTATTCACACACTATATATAGATTTATGTGTGTAAGCGTGCAAAAGTTTGAAAGCAATATATTTTCGAGACTTAAAGAAGCATGTTAGCAAACAAAACTTCTTTTCTTGCTACAGTTCTAAAAGTTCCCAATTAGTTTTTTAGAGTTTAAATCAGTTTCCTCAAACAATAATACCGTTGTTTAGTAAAATATCATTAACGTTTTAATATTTACTCTTGTTTTTAAACATCATAAAATATGAATTCTGTATAAATAAATTTTTAAATCAATAAGTTGATGTCGATCCTCTAAATGTGAATTGTGTCACCAAATTTAAGAGACATTTGATTAATTTACATAATATTAATATTTTATTATTCACTTATGAAATATATATATAGCATTTCATTAGCACAATATATTTTTGCACTTATGTGCAAGAATGAAATATTTACAAACCTTTAAAAACATTTTTGAATATATAATAATATATTCAAAATATATAATATTTAAATATAATATTTAAATAAGTAATATAATATTTAAATAAGTTTATATATAATATTTAAAATAAGTATAAAAGTAAAAATATTTTTCTCCTGACATACAGTCTGTTACTGGGTTCGTACTCATCAATTGATTCGGTGGCTTTTAGGTGTTTCAGTACCAGAAATTTCCTAAAGTACTGGTCACTATATCTGAAGACAGAATTTTTTGTCATTAAACAAGGCAAATATTTTTTTTACAAAAATTGTGGTAAAAGTTGCTTGATAGTCCTTGAAGCGAACGAACCCTGTTTTATAAGGAATCAGTCGATGTTTATCTTGAAAATCACACCTATTTTTTTTATAAATGCAATTTATGATTTTTTAAAAACATTTTCATTACAACACTTTAATTTGTCTTGGCCACTGATTTCGAGTATGGAAAATTATATTGGGCGCATCATTTTTTGCTCTGTTTCTTTGTTAATATATGACAAGTGGAAGGAAAAAATACGTTATTTACAGCATCAGGATTTTTAAATTGCTTTCTGAATATATAAATAGAATTTAATTAATAATATACTTATAGTAATTGATAAAATTATGAAATATGAATCAATAAAATTGAACATATATATCTCTCTATTCTAAGAAAAAGTAAGTAACCCTGTCACCGCTGCCGTAAATGAATTTTATGTGGCAGGTGGTTTTTCTTCGCGGATAATCTGAAAACGAATGCATGCAAAAATATGAAAATTGGTAGTATTATAGAGAAATGTCTGATAAACACGCTGAAACAGACAGTTTTAAATCGAAGAGTTATTTAAAAAGCTATTTAATGTAAAAGTTGGTCAAAATCGTTCCATTAAAAAAGTTTTATAGCAGCCAACACATAGGTATTTAATTATTTTTTCAAAAGATTTACATTACTAAATCGCGGTGTGCAGATTACGTTTATTTATTTTTATTTTCTATTAATTTTTTATGACTTTTTAAAAAATTTTATTAAAATTTTCACCATTTCAAGACATATATATATATTTTATGCATACTAATATTATAAAGAAGTAAAGTTTGTCAGCTTGTTTATTTGTAGGAGTTAATATCTGGAACGACCGAGCCTATTTCAAAAGTAATGCTATCAAAATCATGCCGTTATTGACTGTTTTAACAATGGCTGTATCTTAGGTTGTTACCACTGCACAAACGGGTGCAGGAGCAAAAAAGTTCTAAAAATGCGTTTTTTGTGTTACTGAACGGCCTAAAAACGTGAAATTTGGCATGGTAGTTACTTATAAGATATAAATGATTTCTAAGAATATTCCTTAAAACATTCTAAGTTTAAGCATTTAAGCGTCGTAACCGTGTTTTTCGTCACGTAATCTTTGAATTAAAGAGCTGATTTAACATAAAGTTCATATTAATGTTATTTTTTTGCACTACATAACATAAATAAATATGTAAGGTAATTATAAGCAAATTCTACAAATACTTTTCATACCTATTATTTTATAAATCATTAAACATACATAAAAAATTCTGCAGGACGGTTAAAGCGTTTAAAGTGGTGAAAATTCGCGAAAAAATTCTAAAATCGTTCTAAATGGCGATTTCTAGGCAATCTCAAGAAGTATCAAACCGATTTTAAAAAAATGGTTGGAAATTGATGTTGATAGGCCGTACTCTAATATAGGCTCTCTTTTATATCGGTGCCACTACCACCTTGGGGCTGCAAGAGCAAATAACTGTCTAAATTGCCATGTTTGTGATACTGCAGGTGCTAACAACTTGAAGTTAGGCATTATAATTAATTGTAAGATATAAATGATCTCTAAGAACATTTCTTAAAATATTCGAAAAAATGCACAAAAAGCGTTCTAAAAACTTTCTAAATTGCGATTGCTAAGCAATCTCTGGAAATATCAAACCAATTTCAAAAATGGTCGGAAATTGTTAGTGACAGTCCCTGTTCCAAAATACGCCATATTTTATGTTGTTTTCCATACCACCAGAGGGTTGCAGGTACAAAAAATGTTCTGAATTGCGTTTTTTGTGATACTGAGGGGGCGTAATATTTGAAATTTGGCGTGGTAGTTACTTAAAAGATGCAAATGCTTTATTAGAACCATCGAAAGAAAATTCCAAATTTAAAAGGCTGAAGTGAGCGAAAAACGTTTTAAAAACGTTCTAAATTATGATTTTTATGCAGTCTTATGAAATACCAATCAGATTTAAGAAATTATGGTTGCAAATTTGTGGTTATAAAAAATTCTCAAACATAAGCTATATTTTATATCGGTGCCACTGCAACTAGAGGATTGCAGGAGCAAAAATCGTTCTAAATTGCGATATGATACCGAAGAGGTTAGAAACTTGCAATAACTTGTCATGGAAGTTATTTATAAAATATAAATGCCCTTTAGGAACTGTCGAAAACAAATTCGAAATTGAAAAGGGGTGAAATGAAGGAAAGGAATGAAATTTGTTCTAAAAGAGTCCTAATTACGATTTCTCTGCAATCTCAAAAACTAATGAACCGATTCCAAAAATAGTTGCTGCGAATCATTGGTGACAGTTTCTGATCCCACACAGCCTATATTTTATGACAGCGCCACTACCAGCAAGGGTTGGCAGGAACAACAAACTTTCAAAAAAAGCATACAGTGCAAATAATATTTCCTTTTTAAAAACAAATGCGAATATTAAAAAGAGAAAGAAAACTTTGGTGAAAATTACGTCAGATTTGAAACGATACAATTAAAATGTCTTATTTAAAATAATTTTCTTAGGCGTTGTTAGCATATACCGGGTGGCAAAGAATCTGTTCTTTTAGTTCATTTTATATTAGCTTATTTTCAAATATTTAACCGATCTTATTTAACTCGAAAAAAGCGATTAGATAACTTAAAAGGCAGCTAATTCGGCATTAAAATTCTCCGATCAAAGGGAAATGAACGGAAACCCGTTTACAGGGACAACGACCCCTTTTTAATTACAATTCACTCTTCGGTATTTTTTTTTAAAGTCAGTCAAATTAGCGTGGTTTTAGAATCTGCAGTTTAAGAATGGGGGTCGATGAACGTAGCTCGTAGGTGACAAAGCACCCTAGTATATTTTTCATCAACAAATAAAAAAGTCAAATACACTATAAATTTAAGAAGAAGGTGTATATCAACAATATTTATAATATTTAACTATAAAACCCCCTAAATTGTCAAATTTAAATTACACAGGTAAAAAACACAGGTAAAAGACTATCTGTTCGCCCTTAGTGGGTGGCCAGGCAGACCTAAATCCACCCTCAACAAACTTGCAGGTTTCAAAACACACGTCTATCCTGCATTCAAAACAACAGAATAAAACTAATTCTTACATTTTATATCTAAAATGACAATATTTTTCTGTTGTTTTGAGTGCAGGATAAACGTGTGTTTAGAAATTTGCAAGTTTTTAACAGTGGGGGTTGAGTTAGGTCTGTCTGTCCACCCACTCAGGAAGAACAGACATTTTTTTAACTGTGTTTTTTACCTGTGTAGTTTAAATTTGACAATTTTGGGTGTTTTATAGTTAAATGTTATAAATTTTGTTGATATACATCTTCTTTCTAAATTTATATTTGTGATAGGGGACTCTGCCCTTTGCAAGCTACGCTCGCCAACCCCCATTCAGACACCGCAGAATCTAAAATCACGCTAATTTGATCGGTTTTAAAAAGATTAGAGAAGATTGAATTATAATTGAAAAAACCTATAGCGATCTCCCTGTAAACGGGTTTCCATTCAATTCCCTTTGATTGCAAGAATTTAAGGCCGAATCATTTGCTATTAATACATCCAACGGTTGTTTTCGTGTTTGATTAAAGAAGACCAGTTAAACATTTGAAAGGAAGCTAAAGTAAAATGAATTAAGTAAACAGACTCTTTGCCTCCCGGTATTTTTTAACAGCGTTATAAAACGATTGACATAATACAATTTACTACAATTACTACAATTTACCGCTTTAACCCCTTCAAGGGCGGTAGTTCATTTTTGGAGCACTTAATTTTAATTCTTAAATGCACCAGAATATTGGAATGAAAATTTCCTTTTCATTATTAAGTGAACAAAAGCATTTTCGTATTTCGAAATTTGTTTGTAAATTCTGGTGGCATTTACTGATTTCAACATTTTACGAATAGAAGTACCTTGCCCCTGAAAGGGCTAAACGCATATTAATGTATTTATTATTTTAAAGTTTCCTTTCACTTTTAATATTCACGTATAAATACAATTTTCAATATTTGCCTGCTTGTAACACGTACTCATTTAATAATAATTTTAAAGGGTTTTTTTTTTTCTGTTTTTAATAGTCACGTGTAAATAAATTTTTAATCGTTAGGAAATATTATTCTTTGCGCTGTTTTTAGAATTGAAAATATTCTCTATAATAATATCCTAAGTCATGTGACTATTATCAACAATTCTGGGCGGATTCCTTCGCTTTTTATATTCCAGGCGGTCATTTTGGTACTTTAATGTTAGTCAGACACAGGCGATAAGTCGCCAAATATTATTCTATCGCCATGATTTCACTTATATTATAATAGTCCAAGTCATGTAACTGCCATAAACAATTACAACACTTCGCTTTTCCTAAGAAAGGATTCCATTTTGATTAAAGAATCAAAGTTATTTTTTCGAATAAAACTACATAAAAGATGCCATGATCACAAAGAATTCTTGATACTTTTATGTTAGACGGGTGAAAATCTCGCCAATAGCTTTTTTTAACTCGCCAGTTAGCATTTTTTTATTTTTCGAGTGGTAAATTAAAACGGTACTACTTGGTTATCCCATCGACCAAAAATCTATCGCCAGAATATAAGATTAAATGCCGATAATGGTTGATCGTAAATATCACATTCAATTGACTGTAAGGAAGTTACACGTGTTTACGCCACCAAGGGATTTTTATTTCGACGTTTTATTTTTATTTATATCAATGCTAGGCTCAGATGTCATATACGCCCCATATTGGCGCGTCTTTTTTCGAACAGCAATTTGGCGAAAACATCAACAGCATAAACAACAACGTCCGGGTTACCATATCAAGCAAAATAACGACACTTCGGCGCCAGTTAAGTACCCGTTGCTTATATGACATTGGCGTCAGAAAAAAATCGCGCCAATATGGGGCGTATATGACATCTGTGTCCAATGCTATACTAATTTATTTCGGCACAAATGACATATACTCCCCATATTGGCGCGGTTTTTTTCCGACACCATTTTAGCGAAAACATCAGCGCCATAAACAACAACATCAGGATTACCATATCAAGCAAAATAACTATACTTTGGCGTCAGTTAACCTTTAACCGGAATCGCTAAATTGTTCCACATTAGTGGAATCTTATGTCCAAAAGGACATTTTAATTAAAATCCAAACAATTTTCTAATATATATGAAATTACCACTTAGATGGGTTATAAGCGCATTGAAAAAAGTTTCATGTACTATATAAATCAACTTTTATTCATATATATCTTGAAATTATATATATATATTTTTAATTTAGTTCTTTAAGTGTTGATGTGCGCGTTTCAAAATTAAACTTTTTTTTTTTTTTTTTTTTTTTTTTTTTTTTTTTTTTTTTGTCGTTGTCCGGTCAAAATGGACCCACGATTCCGGTTAAGGGTTAAGTACCTTTGCGTATACGACATTGGCATCAGAAAAAACCGCGCCAATATGGGGCATCTGTGACATCTGATGGGGCATCTATATGACATCTGTGCCTTTATTTGTTCTTTCGTTATTTAAAATAAAAATTCGTCAATTTGTATAATTTGGTGAGTGCTTTGGCGATTTAAATAATTTGGCGAAATTGGTCGACTGGATAACTAAGAGTACATTTAAAGCATTGCTTTGAATTTGAAATTAAATGTCAGGATTTCTTGCAATATTTAATCGGGTTTGGCGTGGTTTTTTTTTTACGACAGTTTGGCGAAAACCTCGTTCTCGAATACCAGTTACATATGTATATGTATTTTTAAATTATTTTCTATTATTTTTAAAATTAACTACTAATAAATAAAAATAATTAATTAATAACTATAGAACAAAGCAATTTATAACTTTTTTTTTTGTTTTAAACTAGGGGGCTCCGCCCCCTACGAGCTACGGTCGTCATCCCCCGTTCAGACACCGCAGACTCTAACAGCATGATAATTTGATCGGCTTTAAAAAGATTTCGGAAGATTGAATTATAATTTGAATCTGAGAATTATAATCTGACGTAATTTTCACCAAACTTTTCTTTTTCTTTTTAATATTCACGTAAAAATACTTTTGTTAGAAATGAAATATTATGATCATCTTAAAATATCAAATAAAAGTCTCGAGCAATTTTTAAATTTAAGCTGTTTTGCAGTATTATTTTTTGTTCATTATATATATAATGACACAAAGTGTATAACGCTTCCGGGGTTGAACTCATCCGGATTCCACTTTATCGTATTCCATTCGGCCATTTTTATTGAAAAATTTTTTTTTCGAATTAAACTTCATAATAGTTAGATTTTTAGAAAGATTATTCAAAATAAATTAACATTTGAGAGATGACTTACATTTAATTATGTACATATTCTGAGATAACTTCAGTTGAAATTAGTTTGCCCCCCTCCCTCCATAAGTAAACATTCATTTGTATCGCATTCATTGCGAACTTTGAGCTTTGCTGGCGCCATCTATCGGTAGTTAAAATAAAAAAGAAGTTTCTTTTGAAATTCTTTAACTCTGAAGACATTGGGGGGAAAAATGAATAGTATTTCTTATAAAATATAATTAGACTATCAGGGATACTTAATGCCCTGTAGAATATATATATATATATATATATATATATATATATATATATATATATATATATATATATATATATATATATATATATATATATATATATATATACATATATATATATATATACTGTTATACATATATATATATGCATATACATATACTGTTATATATATATATATATATATAACAATGGAAATAAAATTTTGTATTTTGTAAGGAAAATAAATTTGTAATTTAATAAAAGAATTTGAGAAAAAAAACCTTTTAATGCAATTAATAGTTACAATTTACATAAGTGATAAAGGATCATTTTTAATGATCAAAATTTATTATAGGTTTCTTTATGCATGTTTTTAAAAAAATAAGGATTTAATCTGAGTTTTAAACTTTTTTAAATTTAAGTTATATAATTATTATTTTGGCGTCAGCTATCGGCAATTAATCCGTGAAGGACTCTTATTTAATTTATTATTATTATTATTATTCTGATTTATAAGAAATTGAAGGTTATTGATTTTTTTAAAGCAATGAACGAAGACGAAAGTTAATTGACAATATATTTTAAAATAGCATTATTAATTCTAATTTGCATGTTCATGTTTTTTTGTGAAGTAGTTCTTTAAATTTTGTGAGTGAAGTTTTTTCTTGAAAATTAAGTTTCAATTATAAATGGGCTGTTTTTATAACTATTTTATTCCCACCTGATCCTATTAGTCAGATAAGATAAAATTTATTACTTCATAATTCTTTTTATAATGCAATGCTATATCATTCTTTTGAAAATGCAAACACGTCATTCTGACGGGCTACCTTCTAGTTTTATATAATAAGCGTAATGTGACGTAAATGTGATGTAAATTCTCCTATTTAAGACTTGTAACGCATGTTTATGAATTTATTATTTTACAATATTCTGTCTCTTTTAAAATTCACGTGTAATTATAGTTTTTATGACGTAATTTTCAATGAGTTCCTGCTTTTTATATTTTCTGTTTATAATAGTCACGTGTAGAATAAATTTTTAATTTGAGGTAAACATTGTTTGTGCTGTTTATACAACTGGCAACAGTTTAAATTAATAACATTTTCTAAAATTAGTAAAAAATATCTCTCGAAATGCTAAAAATTTGAATTTAAAATTGAAATAAAACCTCAAAAAATGAGTCAAATAAGAAAAGTAAATACAATCTTCACACCGGGAACTTATAACGTATAAAATGATCTAAAAATGATTATAAATCTGATATATAGATTTTGCTCCAATAAAACTTTTTTAATGGAACGATTTTGTCCAACTTTAGCATTAAATATCTCTTAAAATAATTCTTTGATTTGAACACTGTCTGCATCAGCGTGTTTATCAAACATTTCTCTATAATACCACCGATTTTCATATTTTTGTATGCAATAGTTTTTTTAATATTAATGATGAAAGGCCATGCTTAAGCATTCAAATTGGATGTGGATCTACCTGGAATATCTACGCAGATTTTCATTGGTCCATTTCCAACTCAAAACTTTTTTTTATATATAGAAGGATAAAAAGAAAATAAAGGTAAATAAATAAGCAACAGTAACCGGGTTACCATGTCAGACAAAACAACGCCCTTTGACGCTATTTAGGTAACCCGGTGCGTATATGACATATTTTTCTTTTCGTTTTGTTTTAAAAAAATAAAGAAGTTAAAGTCATTGATTTTAAATTTTTCAGTTTGAAATGAAAGCTTTGTATTAAATAAAATAATAATGAAAAAAAAAAACATTGTTCTTAGCATATATTCAAGTGAGTCCAAACTGGTCACAAATTAATTAAAAATAATAACCCTTTCTGAAATACGAAAATGAATATCAGTTATGATTAAAATTTGAGTTGCCATCATTAGAAAAATGTATATAAAATTAGAAAAAAAAAATAATATTTCGAAAACTAATTCGAATTTAAAAATTCTAATACCAGTTTTGAAATCTGCGGATCAATTTTGATTTTTGGCGTTAATTTCATCGCAAAGTATTCCATATTTTAGGAGAAATTGCCGTGAAATATAATCAGTTGTTTAATCAGTCGATTCGTACTTGCGTTTCATACTTCTGTTACATACTTCCGTTTCATAAAATGCGTTTCATTAGGATTTTATATATATAGGGTAGATTTGCATTTTTTATTTATTGATGAATATATTTTGTTGCATTTAATATCAGCTACTTTTGCGGCAGTTATGCAATAATTTTCATTAATTATAGTTGAAATATATATATATATATATGTGTGTGTGTGTGTGTGTGTGTGTATAATAATAAACATTTTCGCCCTTTTAACTTAATTAAAGTATTCCAAATTACTATAATATCTAGCTTTTTTTACTTAGCTTTAATAATATCTTAAATATCTTTATCTTTTTTCCATGCTTTAAATGTGTATTCTTTTATTATTCTAAAAACCTTAAATCCATTCGTCTAATCTTATAAAATACATTAAATTACTTTTTTTATTTTGTTCTGAAACTAAATTCTTTTTGTTTCGAATGTTTTTAATATCATTTATTCTATTTGTTCTATTCACCATAATTCCTTACCAAGTCCGCCAACAGTTGTTTACGTTATAAATCTGACGCCGATACTAAATAGTTCATCATAGACGTCACGTGTACTTTCCCCCGGAGCTAAGTCCTATCATAGCTTGTCTCTCGTGGCATCCTACGGGGTTCGTTCTTTATTTTTACGGGGTTGGTTCTTTCACTTGTAAGAACGTTCGCGTGTTTCTTTCGCAAGTATTTAACCTGTTGCATTGTCTGGAAGACAGAGAAGATTACGATTATTGATTTTCTTAAATGAGCTTTCTTTACTGTTTCTTCGTCATGCTGTTCTAATATTTAATATCTGGTGGTTTACATTTTATGACGTAGTAACGACCCGAATATGGGTAGAATCTAGTAGAGTTGGTGCATTTTATGATCATCCAATAAATATGTGATGAATCTAAAGTTTTCAGTTATTATTTATGGGAAACTACCAATTAACGTCGGCCTGATCTTCCACTCTTAACCATGATTTTACAACTGCAAAACTTTGATTTCTCGGTTGAGTTAGATAACGAGTGTATGGCTGTTGCTTAAAACCGATATGTTTATATTATACTAGGGAAACCGTATCATATATATATATATATATTCTTTACTTAGATATATATATTATAATTTCTACTTAAAACATAGTAGTGTTTAAAATATTTCAGTATTTTCTTTTTACAGCCAGGAGCTATTTTTAGGTTGCCGTAGTTTCACACATAATGAAATGCACTTTTGTTTTAACTCGTACAGTTGTAACTAAGAACTAAATTTGCTGAGCTATCGTCTGTGGCAAACTACCAGAAAAATGCATTAAAATTAAGTTACAAATTTATAATTAGGTTTAAAAAATAATAAAATGTTGTATTGTCATCGGAAATACAGCCTTTTCCATAATGTTGCATTAATGTTTTGCATTAACTATGGACCGGGAGCCGAGAGCATAGACAATCACCTCATCGAGTTGGAAGCTGAAATTCCAGAATTAGCTAAAACTCGATTCCCATATTAAAACGCAGTCGGTTTGCCAAGTCATATCTTGGTGAAAAACACTTAAAAACTCAATTTTAGCGGTTGATTTGTAGGTTTACTATTGCGTTTTCCTGCACCCAAAGGTATGAAAACATGGCGGACTGGGAGCAGGAAAACAAAATGGCAAACCTACGAGTCAACCGGTAAAATCGAGTTTTTAGGTGTTTTCCACCTAGATATGACTTGTCAGATCGATTGCGTTTTAATATGGGAATCGAGTTTTAGCTAGTTCTGGAATTTCAGTCTCCAACTCGATGAGGTGGTTGTCTCATGGGTAGTATCCCAGCCCCCCCCCCCCCCCCCCTTGAATTTTTCAGACCAGAAAATTTTTTTGGCACCAGTATTATCTTATAGAAATTTTGCGCGTTTAACCTAGATTTATTTTTCTATAAAAAAGTACTGGTAGTTTTCCTGGAGAAGAAACGGTATCAGCACGCTCCATGTATATGTGCTGCCGGCTCCGGTCTACTAGTTATTGCATATCAAGAAATGAGTTAAAAATTGTATAGAAAATTCCATCGTTACATTCATAAACAAAGTTAAGTTACGTAAAAGAGTGTAACAAAATTTTCCCATGAGACATTTATTTCTAGAAATAAAAATCAATAGTTTAACAATGAATATTTAAATAAACTTTCGAGCGTTATTGTTTTTATTTAAAAATCCTATACCCATGCACAATCAATACTTAAACAAACAAATATTTTAAATAAACTTGACTGTGTTTTTCTTTCTTATATAAAATCCAATATCAGAGACTTGTACTTATTTGCAATTTTTATATGCATTTATTATAGAATACTTATCAATTTTTAGATATTTTAAGACATTTTTATAAGAAATAATTGAAACGTTATAATAAAATTGTCATGAAAAAAATAATGATGCATATCATTTTTATCTCCGAATGTTTGCTTTTCTTAAAACTTTACCAACAAATGTTCTGAGAAATGTGTACCCCTCTTATTAAATTCTTTCCCTCTTTATATATGTAAGCAGTCTGAATAAAGAATAATTAAAAGTTCTTCAATGCTTTCAGCAGCGATGAAGACATTTTAATGGAATTTCTTTTTGTAAAGAAATATTTGGTTTTGCCTTATTCAAACAGTCTTATAATAGGAATATGATAGCAGAAGCAATTACTGAAAATACGACATCTTAAACTTCTGTTTTCAGTTTTACTTACAATTTCTTTATCTTTTTTTAAATAAAATCATATTGTTTGTTTTTATGTCACACATTTACTATTTCTGGGACAATTTTTTTAAACTGCATATAATTTAGAATAATGCATGTAATTAAGAAAAATGCATGTAATTAAGAAAAATGCATGTAACTATTAAACTTGTATGTTTTTTATGCATAAAAGCTTAGTTAAATGCACAGAAACAGGCGTGAAATGTAAATGCATTTAAATGTGAATTTTGAGAAAATTTAGGTAAATAATTGCGGTTATATTATTTCTAAAAATTATGTTAAAAAATTTAATGTGATATTTTGAAAAGTTATAATGTCTCTTTTTAATATATTTACAGTTTTAATATTTTAACAAAATTATGAATCATAATTGCTTATACAATAAACTATAATTTCATATGTATTGCAAAGTAAATAGAAACACTTTTTTAATTTAGTGATAATTTTCTTAAAATAAAGTTACAAAATCTCTGTTTAGGCAATTGCATTTTTACAAACCTCAGTTTTAGGTAAGAATGCTAGAAAATATATTGGAAAGTAAGGTAAATTCTTATAGTCGGTGAAACAGGATATCTCATATTTCACTCACTTGAGAAGACTTCTAGCACATTTTGTTTAGAATAATTAGATCGCGGCACGAAGCAAAAGTGACCATTAAGGTATACGAATGGTGACCAGAAAATATATTGGGAAGTTAGGTAAATTCCTATAGTCGGTGAAACAGGATATCTCATATTTCGCTACACATGAAAAGACATCTAGTACATTTTCTTTAGAATAAGTAGCTCACGGCACGAAGCAAAAGCGACCATTAAGGTATACAAATGGTGACCAGTGTGTAGATTCATTATTACAACCTTTATTTTATAATTTTCATCATCTTTTGTTTTAATATTTGGTAATTTTCAAAAGTTTTATATATAAACATATATTAAGTTATTAAATCTTTTTATGTTATTGTTTGCAGCATATTTAAAAAGGATTTATTTACCACAAAAAAAAAATTCTAACATTTACAAGTTTATTGTTGTAGGCTTTATGACCCTCATTCTCTAGATTTAAGACAGTGTATCCTATATGGGATAAAACAAAGAATGGAAAAGAATGCTTGAAGAACCGCTAAACAATGCTTTAAGAAAAAGCAGCAGTCAAAATTGCTTGGTGATTTTGAATTTTTTTAAGTTGAACATTTTTTTCCAATTTCTCTAACTGTAATATAGAGAATTTGGCAATGAAATAATCATAGGAATTATAAAGTAAATATTGTTAGTTAATTTAAAGTATTACGTATTTAATATGTATTATGTATTACTACTATCTACTATGCATTATGTAAAGTTAGTATTTAAAAAAATAAAATATCCTATTCGTTTTAAAATGAAAGTCAACATTCAATCATTTCCCTTAACCTTACTGACAGGGAAAGATCTGATGAGTTGACTTTTTTTGGAAGAGCATTTATTAATAAAAATGTGTGAACAAAGATTTATGTCGATATTATTATAGAAGGATAGGTGCAGAATATTTAGACATCTTATTAAATTATGTTCGAAATTTCATTTTACAAAATGACTAATAATAATGTATCTGATTTTACTTGATATAAATTTTCAAAGTAAATAATTCTAACCATACATAAAAGAAAGTAATTAGTTCGTCGGTAATATATATGTCTTTTGTGTTAGAACTGCAAAACACCCTCGCAAAATTTAAGATTTAAAAAGAGATTTTTCAAGATTTAAAAATTACATAACATTGATTTTAGTAAGTGTGGTTAAGACAAAGTGTGTGAATATATCTTGTTTGCAAGAGAAACGGTAACGTAAAACTATGCGTCAAAATTAGATTAGGAATTTAATTAACCCATGAAATCACATTCAGTGTACTGCAACTTAACAGTTTAAAAACGGCTGTAAGTAGAAGTGTCATCTTCAAAAGCATATTTGTACAAAACCATTTGATACACACATTTTTATTCAGATATAATAGCATTGTATTTGTTTGCAAAAATGCGGTTAAAAGTTTAATGTTAAATGGCAGTGGTCAATATATAATTGTAATTTTTAAAAAGTGGTGTAATTTGGGTGTACTGTGTAAACTAAATCTAAAATCTTGAGCAGTTGCTCTTTTCCGGAGATGCTTCGCAGATGTCTGAGATAAAGAGAAATGAAATATGTTGGAAGTGATATCAATATGGCTGCAATAGATGTAAAAAAAAAAATCTTATCGCTGTATGGTGTAGGAATCAATGTATGCTAATTCTTCTAGATTTAGATTTAATAAATTATCATTAATAAATCTCTAAAGCGTTTTTACTATTTCTTAACATACCTAACTCTGAAAAGAATTAAATTAATATAAAATATATATTTCTTTGCTAGTACAGATAAAAGTAACACATAAATTTATTCTAGTCGGACACATTGCTTTAATAAAACCTAAAAAAGTAAGAAATCCAGTCAGTTATAGTATCCGAGTAGTAATGTCTGTTGTAGTGTCTGATTGTAAGATTTTGAAATCTACAATGGTATGATTTTGTACTCAAATTAACCTGTAAGGAGCTACAAAAAATTGATAAACCTAGTGTCATTAAATAAGATTTATTGCACTTTACAAAGAAAAAATCTAAAATCCTTCATATTGTAATAGTTTAAAATTTGTAAAAATCATTTTTCATTGCAAACTTGATCTAACTTTAGATATTTAAGTCAAAATTAAAATTAATTTATTGTATCCTTTTGTGAAGTGTTTTCAGGCAAACCTGTAACTACTAGTACTTCAGAGTTAAATTTTGTATACTGTTACGGAATCGGCATTATTTATTTTTTTTCAAAATCACGTGATCAGAGATGAAAAAAATGTAAGAGAAAAAACTGACTTGAAGTGACATTTTTATTATTTTGTTTTTGCACGTTCACATGTGATTGTCGCTGGTTAAAGAAAACAAGCTCAAGTTTTGATGTATTCAGTGGCAACTTCCTATTTTTGTGTATTCCAGAAAAAAAGATAATAAATGCTGGTAGCTTGTTTTTTTATGAGTTATTATTACTAAGTTTTTGAAGTTATCTCACCGTAGGAGTTGTGACATAAATAGTACAACTATGTGAGTACAAAGGTGCTAATGTGAGTATGGTTTAAGTTTAAAATTTAAAGTTCAGTAAAAGTCATTCGTAGAATTTAAAGTAAACATAAATCTGCTTTGCTTTATACGTTTTGTGAATTCGTTAAATTAGTGGCGTCCGCCGGTACAGGACCTGAGTTTAAACAAAGTTATCTATCATATGCAGTTTACAAGAGTTAATAAGTATTAAATGAAATAAAGATTTCCCATTTTGTTTAAGTTGGTTAAAGGTTTTAGAAAAGAAGATTTACTCTTCTTAGCCGAGCAATTAGGTGAAACAGCAGCACCAACGGCTTCACTTGTGGCACTTAAAGATCTAATTTTGAATTGTAAGCCATATAAAGATGATCTTGAATTTGTACAGAGCGTTTTAGAAAATGCCGTTTCAGAAAGAAAGGAAAAAGACAAAGCAAAGGAACAAGCTGAAGCATTGAATATGGAATTACAAGCAAAGGAAAAAACTGAAGCATTGAATATGGAATAACAAGCAAAGGAAAAAACTGAAGCATTGAATATGGAATTAGAAGCAAAGTTTGAAGGCGAAAAGTTAAAATTGGCGCACGAGTTAGAATTGGCGAAACTTCAGTCAGCAGTAAACAGCCAAGGTGGAGCTCTTAATCCAATTATCGATAGTTACGCAATGAGAAGAAAGTTTACGCTGCCCAAGTTAGAATTCAGAAAGTTTGGCGGTGAAATAATAGACTGGTTACCGTTTTGGTGTCAATTCAGACAAATTGAGGAAGATACAGAAATAGCAGCAGAAGATAAATTTCAGTATTTGGTG
Organism: Maratus speciosus; assembly: GCA_963932465.1. Classification (NCBI taxonomy): domain Eukaryota; kingdom Metazoa; phylum Arthropoda; class Arachnida; order Araneae; family Salticidae; genus Maratus; species Maratus speciosus. Next base: position 196,330,067 of record OZ010789.1, read on the forward strand.
CAAGCAACAGTTGCCTTTTCCCGAGCAAGAGAAGTGGTAGAGAGTTTACTGCCAAGTGGCACTAATTACGCCAAAGCAATTGAGAGTTTAAAAACACGTTTTGGTAGATAAGATATATTGGTAGAAGTCTATGTGAGAGAACTGCTCAAATCAATAATATCAGTACAAACGAAGAGAAAATTCTCGTTGACATCGATATATGATAAATTTGAATTATATTTACGGGCCTTAGATACATTAGGTGTCAACTGACAAATGTGCATCAATTTTATATCCACTAGTTGAGTCCTGTTTTCCAGCAGAATTTCTAAAAGCTTGGAATCGCACCAACATATCGTCTGAGAAAACTGAGACGCAGGACAGATTAAATAGTCTGATGCAGTTTTTTGTGAACTGAAGTAGAAGGTGAAGAAAGGGTGTCACTCGCCGTAGCTGGCTTTGCATTAGCTAAAAGTGAAGATCGTAAATATGTCTCAAAAAGAATCACATTAAATTTGAACATAAAACCGGCAAGAGTTCAACAGTGGCAGGTCTGTTGACTACCTCTTCCGTAACAGAGAAAAAAGGAGTCTGCATTTTTTACCCCGGAAGACATGCAAGTTCGGAATGTTTTTCTGCGAGTAAATTAAACTTGGCGGAAATACAAAAAATCGCCAAGGAGAAGTGATGCTGCTTCAAATGTTTAGTACTAGAACATACCGCTAAAAGATGCCGAGCGATGGTGAAATGTATTATTTGTAATAAGCGTCATGTGCCATTACTGTACGATCAACGTAAGTCATCCGGTAATGATACTCAAGACGGAGCTGAGAAAAAGTCAAAAAGTCCTTCCGGCCAGTGCCGGGAGGAAGAGGTAGCTTTCATAATCCTTATTTTAAAAAAGCCAACTTATATCATGCAAACACACGAAGCTCAATTTAGTGGAAACCGAATATAGGAGATTCAATACTAATTTTTATCAATATAATGAATGAGAATTTCGCGAAATTAGTCAGCTTTATCCAAGCTGCTTTTCTTTAAAGTAACTTATATTTGGCTGCCAAATTCGGCAATTTCTTAAAGTGCCTGTCATTTTAAGACAACATGGTGGATGAGGCTAAGCAGTGAACTTGGTCGAGACCTAAGTAATTGCTGTGCACATGCTCACTCACATCGGAATCGGTTAATATATAGGAGTGCTGTCGCATGCAAAAAATCAGATTTTTCAAAATGTCACCCACAATAGAAATTGAAATTGCTATATCTGAGCCATTTTTTAAGGTAAAGACAAACAAAAAATGCTTCTGAGTCCTTATATCAAGATCAAATACTTAAGAAAGAAACCTTTTTCAATTTCTAATTTTTTTGCACCTCACTTTAAATATATATATTTTTTTTAATTTAATGGCCGCCATTTTGAAACAAGATGGCTGATGAATCTGGCCAGCGAACTTGGTCGAGGTGTTGATGTATACTATCCACATGCCTTCTTACATCGAAATAGGCGAATACGTGTGTTATCGCGTGACAAATACAAGATCGTTTCAAAGTGTTACCCATGCTAGAAATTCAAAATGCTATAAATCAACAATTTTTTAAGATATCAACAAAAGAACAAATTTTCAGAAACAAAAACTGCTCCGGAATCTTTGTATCAAGGCCAAACACATAAAAAAATCTTTTTCATTTTCCAATTTTTTAATACCTCATTTTGAATTTTAAATTTAATTTTTTTAAAATGGCAACCCTTTTGAAACAAGATGGCAAATGAAGCTGGCCAACGAACTCGGTCGAGACATTGGTATGTACTATGTACAGACCAAGTTACATCCATATAGGTTCATAAATACGCCTGTTATCGCGTGACAAAAATCCGGTCGTTTTAAAATGTCAGCCACAAGAGAAATTCAAAATGCTATTACTCAGTCATTTTTTTTTAGATATAGACTAAAGTAAAACTGTTCCGGAATCTTTGTATTAAGGTCAAACACATACAAAAAAAATCTTTTTCATTTTCCAATTTTTTGGTATCTCATTTAATTTTTTTTATTTTTTAATTTTTTAAATGGCCGCCATTTTAAAACAAGATGGCGGATGAATCTGGCCAACGAACTCGGTCGAGATATTTGTATGTACTATGTACACACCAAGGTACATCCATATTGGTTCATGAATACGCCTGTTTTTGCGTGACAAAATTGAGGACGTTTCAAAATGTCAGCCACGTTAGAAATTCAAAATGCTATAACTCAGCCATTTCTTAAGATATAGACGAAACAAAATCTGCTCCCGAATCTTTTTATCAAGGTCAAACAGATAAGAAGAAAATATTTTTTCAATTTTCAATTTTTTGTACCACATTTCAAATTTAAATTTTTCTTAAAAATTTAAATGGCCGCCATTTTTAAACAAGATGGCGGGTGAAGCTGGCCAACGAACCCGGTCGAGACATTGGTATGTACTATGTATAAACGAAGTTACATCCAAATCGGTTCATAAATACGCCTTTTATCGCGTGACAAAATTCAGGACGTTTCAAAATGTCAGCCACGCTAGACATTCAAAATGCTATAACTCAGCCATTTTTTAAGATATAGACGAAACAAAAACTGCTCCGAAATCTTTGTATAAAGGTCAAATACATAAGAAAAAAATATTTTTCCATTTTCAATTTTTTGGTACCACATTTCAAATTTTAAATTTTTTAAAAATTTTAAATGGCCGCCATTTTGAAACAAAATGGCGGAAGAAGCTGGCCAACAAACTCGGTCGAGAGATTGGTATGTACTATGTACACACCGAATTACATCCAAATCGGTTCATAAATACGCCTTTTATCGCGTGACAAAATTCAGGACGTTTCAAAATGTCAGCCACGCTAGAAATTCAAAATGCTATAACTCAGCAATTTTTTAAGATATAGACGAAACAAAAACTGCTCCGGAATCTTTGTATAAAGGTCAAATGCATAAGAAAAAAATATTTTTCCATTTTTAATTTTTTGGTACCACATTTCAAGTTTTAAATTTTTTTAAAAATTTTAAATGGCCGCCATTTTGAAACAAAATGACGGATGAAGCTGGCCAACGAACTCGGTCGAGACATTGGTATGTACTATGTACACACCGAATTACATCGAAATCGGTTCATAATTACGGGAGTTACAGTGTGACATAGGTCAGATATATATATATATATATCAATTTTGAACGGAGGGTGGTTTCGGGGTCTGGGGGTCATGATCGATGAAAATATACCAAAATTTTTTGAAATCGCTTTCCTCCGAACGGCTGCAATAGGTAGCTTTTTTGTAAAGAAAGCTACCTAAAAGAGATGAAGTGAATATGACAAATATTAGTAAGAAGAGCGCCAACGTGTTCTTGCAGACCTTGAAGGTGAAGCTAGTTTCTGAAAGTAAACAAAAGATTGTTCGTTTATTGTTAGATTCAGCATTACAGAAATCGTATATATTAATAAGTGTGGCGGAAGAAATGAATTACAAGCCAATTCGGCAAGAAAAAATAATACATTCTCTGTGTGGCGACATTTCCTCTCAATAATGCCAACACAACTGTTACAAGATAAGAGTTAAAGATTTGAGCGAAGAATTCAGGTGTAATTTCGAAGTACGAGATCAAGTTAGCATATGCGGAGACATTCAACCCGTTACACAGGGGCCATAGTTACAAGAATTAAAGGAAAGTGGCATCATGTTAAGCGATGTGAGTCAATATTGTGGTAGTATAGAAGTTTTAATTGGAGCTGATGTTATTGGGAAAATGCTAACTGGTCAAAGAAAAATATTGTCTTCCGGTTTAGTCGCAGTGGAAACATATCTTGGATGGATATTAATGGGAAAAGCACCATGTGAAAAGCCATGTTCATCCGAAAACTTGGCGATGACGGTAACATCAATATTTGTAAAAGAAGCGGATATCTCAAACCTATGGAGACTTGACTTAATCAGAATTACAGGTCCCATAGAGAAGAAGTCAAGAAAAGAGATAGATCGCCAAACTAAGGAATATTTCTTAGAAACAGTAAAGGTAAACGATGAAAAGCGGTAGAGATTTGCCTTCTTTGGGCTGATGACATAACAACACTGCCAAATAACTTTAATTTGGCGATGAAAATTTGGAAAGCATCACCTCAAAATTAATCGCCAAGAACATGTTTCAACAATATGAGAATGTTTTTGATAATTGGATGAACGAAGGTCTTGCGAAGTTCCATCTTGCGAAACGAAATCGTATGGCAGTTACTTGCCGCATCATCCGATCATAAAACAGTATAGTGCTACAACACCTATCCATCCTGTATTTGATGCGTCAGCAAGATTAGCAAATCATCCATCTCTGAATCAATACCTACAATGTGGACCCAACTTGATCTAGCTCATTCCAGATGTTCTGCGCTTTCGAGAAAGAAAACTTGGTGTAATTTCAGATATTAGGAAAGCTTTTTTACAGATCAGCGTTTGTGAGGAAGATCGAAATTTCCTACGTTTTTTGTGGTGGAAAGACTTAAAGGAAAAAAGATTAATGACATTCAGGCATACCCGAGTTGTATTCGGTGTGAAATGCAGTCCATTTCTTCTTTCATCAGTCATTGAATATCACATACGAAGGGATCCAGATTTCTCTGAAAATTTTAAAGATAGACTGTTGCACAGTTTTTATGTGGATAATGTCGTAACCAGTGTAAATAGTGAAGAAGGATTGAAACATTTCATTGGAGAAGCTAGGATGCTCATGGCGAAAAGTAATTTTGATCTAATACAGTGAGAGTACACAGGTGATCACCAAGAAACGCAAAACACGAATGAAACTAATGTCTTAGGGCTTGTTTGGAATAAAGAATCCGACATCTTAAAGATCAACCTAAGTTGGATACATGATTTTGACACAGAAAGGATCACCAAACGCAGTATGTTATCAGCTGTGCATAAAATATTTGATCCATTTGGTTTTACGTCGCCAGTCATGATTTGTCAGAAGATAATGTTGCAAAGAGCCCGGAAATTAGGTTTTAAATGGGATGAAGAGATAACTGGTGAGTTACGTAAAGACTTTTTACAATAGTTTCAAGAACTAACAGTTTTGAAGGATATAGAGATCCCAAGATACATGAAAATGACTCCAGGAAACATAGAAGCGTGTGCGCTTCACACATTTGTAGATGGAAGTAAAGATGCTTACGCAACAGTTATATTCCTTAGAATAGAAATTGGTAGCCAAATCGAGTTAGTTTTTATAGCAGCCAAATCAAGAGTTGCACCTTTGAAGAATGTCACGATACCAAGAATGGAATTATTGGCGGCAACTTGCGAACTCGTTTGGCGCAAACTATTGTAGATGCCCTTGGTTGGGAAAAGATGAAGTTATATTACTGGAGCGATTCATCTACTGTAGTCGCTTGGATATCCAGAGATGTCAATTGGTCAGTATTTGAGAGAAATCGGGTTCTAGAGATCAGAAGATTAAGCACTCCTTCATGATGGATGTATGTGCCAAGTGATAAAAATCCTGCAGATTTGCCAACTCGTGGATGTAAAGCGAGACAGCTAGCTGCCAGGAGATGGTGGGGTGGTCCAGTTTGGTTGAGAGATTCAGCAGAGTTTGAAAAATATACGAATTCTAGTGATCAAGACCATGACGAAGATAAAATTCGGAAGGAACGAATAAAGTCAGTTTCCATGATAACGAATTCTAATGTTAAACAAGATAGTTGGTATTACAGATATTTCTCGAGTTATGTAAAAATCATACGGAGGGTCTCATGGATATTACGTTTTAGGCATAACTGCAAAAGTACCGAAGTGAAAAGAGAAGGAGACCTAACGTCATCTGTATACGAACGTCATCTAACGAAGCTGGATTAAAGACTTTACGTTTGATTCAGAAATAATCGTTTTTTCCAGAGAATGATAACAGATTGAGAAAGATGAACAAGATATAATTCAACTGGACACTAAAATAACGTACAGGAAAGACAATGAAGATTTTCTGAAACATATAGTCCTGCCAGCAAAACATGAAGTTATAAAACGACTTATATATCATGTACATGTAAAACATTGTCACGCTGGATTACAGATCCTACTTAATTTATTGAGAGAAAAATACTGGATACCTAATGGTCGTAGAAATGTAAAACAAGTGTTAGCAGAGTGTGCTGTCTGCAAACGATTCAGTGGGAAGAGTTTGTGGAGAGATAATGCACCTGCACCGGAAAATAGAATAAAGGATGCTAACGTGTTTCAGATCACAGGTGTAGACATGGCGGGTCCGTTATACTTGAAGAAAATTGAGAAAGGTTGGATATTGATATATTTCCTGGGCAATATACAGAGCAGAGCATTTAGAGCTAGTAATCGCCGCTTCGACAGAGGAGTTTTTGATGGGACTCAGACGATACGTAGCACGGATAGGAAGGTGTACTGACATTTATTCTGACAACGACACAAACTTTACTGGATCAGCTAACTTATTGAAAAGCCTAGATTGGTCACGAATACAAAAATACAGTTCTGTCAATGCTATTGATTGGAAATTTAATCCACCAACCGGAGCGTGGTGGGGTGGCTTTTGGGAAAGGCTTATCAGAATAATGAAAGATCTTCTCAAAAGAGTATTAAATCATGCTTACCTCACCTATAAAGAAATGAACACAATTTTGACAGATGTGGAAAGTGTAATAAATGCAAGACCGTTAACATACCTTTCGGAAGACGCAACTGTGAAACCTATTGCCCCATCTATGTTTCTACAGAGTATAGAAGAATACAATCTCCGAGACCTGGATGTTGTGGAACAAAAATCATTAAGCAAGAGACTGAAGTATCGGCAGTCATTGCAAAAAGAATTGACAGATTTCTTCAGGTCAGAATATTTAGGCGCATTAATTGAAAGAGCAAGAAACAAACGCCAATAAAAACTGAATTGATTGGCCTTTAGGTCGAATCACAGAACTTATACTTGGTAGAAACAAGAAAGTTCGACTCGTAAAAGTTCAGACATCACAGCATGAGCTTTTACGACCTGTACAAAGAATATATCCACTAAAGATAGCTTAATCTACTGGCCGTCGGAAACCAAAGATGTCCCGCAATATAGTGAAAATACTTAACAAAGCTACAATTTTGGATGTATCCTCAAGCAAGGAATCGCCTAGACAAAGCAGAGCTGGAAGGCTATTGAAAGTCCCTGAAAGATTGGATTTATAACAAGTGACTTTGACAATTTCTGTACGTTTAGAATTAGTTCTCATTTTACAAGGTAATCAGAAGGTGGGAGGATGTTACGGAATCGGCATTATTTATTTTTGTTCAAAATCACGTGATCAGAGATGAAAAAATGTAAGAGAAAAAACTGACTTGAAATGACATTTTTATTATTTTGTTTTTGCACGTTCACATGTGATTGTCGCTGGATAAGATAAAAAGGACAACTTTTGCTGTATTGTGTGGCAACTTCGTATTTTTGTGTATTCTAGTAAAAAAAGAAAATAAATGCTGGTAGCTTGTTTTTTATGAGTTATTATTATTAAGTTTTTGAAGTTATTTCACCGTAGGAGTTGTGACATAAATACACTGCTCAAAACAATTAAAGGATATTTGAAGTTTTATATAAAATAAAGATATAAACGAAATTTTTTTTTGCCGAAAATAGAAGAAGAGAATCACAAATGCAAATTTTTCTGGTTTTCAAACTGTGGAGTATGCAAATTTTGAGTTCGACGTCAAAAACGTCGCTTCAGCGGCAGCGAATGAAATTTGACTTTCAACTGGATAAAAGAGAATGAAGACAAGGATGATCGGCATTCAGTGATTGCTTTGTTTCGATGAGTACGATGTCTCAGCGAAGTCATTTGACAGATTCAGAAGCTTTGAGAATTGTTGGTAGGTTAGAAGGGGGCCAAACTCAAGCCGAAGTAGCGCAAGCCATTGGAGTGTCACAAAGTGTCATTTCCAGGATCTGGAACCGTTTTTTGGAGAGTGGATGTGCAGGCCGAAGACCAGGGCAAGGTCGTAGACGGGCAACAACGCCCAATGAAGATCGGTATTTAGCGTTAACAGCCCGGAGACACCGAACCATGAACGCTACTCTTCTCCAACAACACCCTCGCTCGGCTACAGGCACCACGATTTCAACTCAGACTGTCCGAAACCGGCTCCATGCTGTAGGTCTGTATGCTCGCCGACCGATGGTATGTGTTAGATTAACATCAAGGCATCGTCGCGACCGCAGGGAGTGGGCAACCGAGCATGTCAACTGGAGGAGAAATGAATGGAGCAATATTCTCTTTTCTGACGAGTCACTTTTTTCTGTGCATCCGGATAATAGGCGTATTTTCATCTGGAGGGACCGTGGCAGTAGGAATAATCCTGCGTTCGTGCACGAAAGTGTCAGATTTGGCGGTGGAGGAGTGTTGGTGTATGGTGGCATCTCCATTGACGGGCGCACTGACCTCTACATCATTCGAGATGGAGCTCTGACTGGTCGCCGATATAGGGATGAGATCCTCAGACCTATTGTAGTCCCTTACGCTGCAGCAATTGGAGATAACATAATTTTAATGGACGATAACTGCAGGCCACATCGTGCAAACCTGGTGGAGGATTTCCTTTTCGAGGAAGGAATCGTTCGAATGGAATGGCCAGCGTGTTCTCCAGACATGAATCCAATCGAGCACGTTTGGGACGCTCTAAGAAGACGAGTTTCTGGCCGCCAACAACCCCCACAAACTCTCCAAGAACTGGAAAGAGCTCTTCTGGAAGAGTGGGGCTGAATACCCCAACTCGTCATTAATAGCCTCATTGAGTCCATGCCTCAAAGGTGTTCAACGTTGCTGGCCGCCCGTGGAAACCATACCCCCTACTGAAAATGATTTTCTTTGAAGAAAACACCTTTTCTTATTCTTTTTTTCTCATATGCACAAATTGTGTTTTTTTCCTTTACTACACAAATGCGCAATAAAATGCATTTTTTTCTGCCAAACATGTGTAATTTATTCTCATATAACCTACTATGTCTGTCGACCATGTATCAATCAGCTAAACAGTTTACCAGATACAAAATCCACCTAAAACTGCAATATCCTTTAATTGTTTTGAGCAGTGTAGTACAACAATACGAGTACAAAGGTGCTAATGTGAGTATGGTTTAAGTTTAAAATTTAAAGTTCAGTAAAAGACTTTCATTCGTAGAATTTACAGTAAACATAAATCTGCTTTGCGTGGTACGTTTTGTGGATTTGTTACATATACCACTATTTTAAAAATAAAAATTATTATAAATAATTCTAAAAATTTACAACGCAAATTTAACGCGATTTTTTTTTGTATAGTAATAGAAGTATTCAAAAAGGGTAACTGCTATTTACAAACAATAATCTTCAAAAACTGTGTGATGCCCAAGGATAACGAGAAAGACAAGCTACCGTGGTGCATTTCGCATACCTTTTTGTAGACTGCTGGAGTCACGTGATGCTCGAATGCACCAATGAAGTTGTGCGAAAATAGAATCACGTAACTCTAGCGGTTTGTAAAAAAGACACGTGAGATGCACCGCGGTAACCTATATTTTTCGTTCGCCCCGGTGATGCACCGCCCTCTGAATACAAGGCCTGAGCACTGACACAAAAATGGCGGCTATCGTAGGCGGTTGTTTTTTTTTTACGTAGGTACGGTCACCTAAATTTGGACACCAGTATTTTATAAAAGATATCTTGAACTTAAAATGAAGCGGAAAAAAACTTAAAAAAATTATTGGTGTCAATATTTAAGCGACCGTACACTTTCTGGAAAAATCCGTTTTCGATAGCCACTATTTTTGTGTCAGCACGATAGGAATAACATTCAGGGGGCGGTGGGTGTTACATTGGTAACGTCATTAGCTCTCAGACAGCGGACCTCTAGTAACATGACGCTAGAGAAAGGATTAATATTTCGGCTGGAAGCAGTAGCCTGCGTGGATGGCGGGCTTGGATAAAATCGAAATTAAAATAAAACAGGTGCTACGTACACTGGAATTTAATAACTTGAGAAGAGTTTTTATTTGATAGCATTAATATACCATATACGTGGTGTATAATGATGTCTAACGTGAACTGAGGACCTACGTTTGCATATATTATGTGTCTTCTTGCTGTATGTGGGGCATTCTCACAATCTTTTGACTTTTATGTCCCTGAATAATAATTTTTATTTTAGTACATAGTCTTGTGAGGATTTTTATTTCATATACTGGAAAACATCACATTGTATGATTGCATAACAATATTAAAGAGATAAATAAGTTTTGGACGATGTTGGAGGTCCAAATACCATAATAACTCATCTACCCTCCCGTGTCCCTGATGCTGATATTTCAGTTGGGAGCTGACTGCATAAAATTGTTTCAATAAAAGTAATTCGATGGAAATGTTTTCCGACACTGGGACAATAGTTTTATATAAATATGTAGCAAAAAATTAACCTGCACACATTTTTACGGTTGATATTATTTTTTTAACTCTGCCCTTGGGTTTTTCATCCTTACCGTCCATCTTGCTAAACTTATACAGAAAAACACTTCAGATGCAGCCACAGAATTTTTTTCATGTTTTTTCTCATGCAAAAGTATGCTAGAGAAAGAATGTCTAAAATTCTTTGAAAGGAAATTTACTGTAGAATTTAAATCAGCATTTAAATATCAATTTCAAGACCGTGACTTTATTGGTAGTATTATCGTCCCCAAGGTATATTCCTGCACTTTTCGAGGTAAATTTTTTAAAAAAAGTTAGTTTAATCGTATGTTAAAAACTTTTTCTAAAAATCAATGAACATTGTGGCTATTACTTATTCTTAACTTGATTTGCCTACAAATAGGTGGTCATTTTCCTTACCGTTCCATCCTTATCGTCCCTTTTTTCCAATTTCGTCCCTTTTTTCCTAAACCGTCCCCCTTCTTTACCTTACCGTCCCTTCTTTAACACCCCTTTAAGACAACGTTATACAAAAATTCTGTATTAAAAGTACTTTATATTTATTATTTCTTATTCGAATGTCCTGTGGGTACTACGCAAATTCATTATAAGTAAAAATTTATAAGAAAATAAAAAGTTATACTGTCAAAATGGTAAGGGAAATTAAATACGCAAGTTTAACTTAAAGCTTAGTTAAATAAAATAAAAAAATTCGCTGCTGACCGGTTTTTTCTTTATTTTGAATCATTAAGGCATTCGTCTATCAGATTAAAATGTTATTTTAGAAAGTTTAATTTCACCAGATTTTTAATCCCGAAAGTCAAAAGATTGCGAGAATGCCTCATATCCGTTATATGTGTTCTTCCATGTTCTGTCGATGTTTAAATAAACATGGATGTTTTTTTTTTCCTTTGGAGCGATACGGGAAAATAAAAAATCAGAAACTACAAAATGTAAAAAAATGATATATTGACAAATATCTAAATATAAAACCCGATAAGAAATGCGTAATATTTTCGTCAAATAATGTATTTTAAAATTAATCATTTATTGGATGCCTTTCCTGACACAAAAGCTGATCTTTAGAAAACGAATAAAAATGTATTTCTTTAAAAATATATCTAAAACTATTTATTTTTTATTTTGTATTTTCTGTTTTTAACTTTTAAAATATTTGAATGTTGCACTTTCACAGCCTATAGATATATTTTAGCGAGCGAGTCTTCATGCGTAATTAACTATATTGTTGTTATAACTCGTGTAGAGTTTTAATCATAAAGATGTAAATAATTTAGAAAACATATAACACTTTTGAGAACTAGACTTCAGTATCTACCATCGATAACCGGAAATGTTCTCGAATTGTTTTGTACGGCCCTGTATATTATGTACAGATTTTTATACCTGCCAAATATTAACGTAAAATATATTTTATGCACAAAACGCTCAAAACTAAGAAAATAATACTTCCAGGAATTACCATATATAGACGGAAATGCACACAGATCTTTGCGTAACACAGTATATGATTTTATTTATATTCTATAAGCATCTCTTAGTATACTAAATACAGATAAGTTTAAAAATACTTAACTTCAATAAAAACCAGCTTTAAAAAATTAACGTTCATCCTCAATAATGCTTTTGAATTGGTATACCTGTATATGGTATACCTGTCTATAGCATTTACATGCATCACGTAAAATGTAAATATTTAGTTAAACTTAAAAATACAAGCTATTACTTAAAACACACTTACATCAATTATACATTATAGAAAGTACTGCATCCATTATATTTTCTGTGTCCCTGCAAATGAAAGTTAAATGTTATGCACATCATCTACAGCAAGCATCTTTTAATGAACTTCAGTAATCTATATCAATTTCATTATGTTTAGTTTAAACATATATATAAAATATGCTGCAAATTGATTTTTCCCAATAGATCATTATTTTATCGTATGCCTTTGAGTGACTTTGTAAATGATTGATAAAAGCTTTTCACTCTTTGTCTATTTGCATCTCCGAAATTGAGATAAATTTAATTTTTTATCTAACAGCGTAACATCATTGAAATACACGCAGATATCTTTCCTCATAGATCATAAAATAACGGAATTCATTTGAGTATTTCTGTAAAATAGCATTAAAAGATGCATTTATCGGTTCCACAGAAAGCATATTTTAATGCAATTTATAAATTTCCATTAGTTTAATTATGTTTGTTATAGCGCAACATCTTTAACTCAGTAAACGATTTCCACCGTATACCGTAATATAACGAATTTTCTTTGTGAGGCCCTTTAAACGAAGTACATAAGCTGCACTTTTAATTCTCAATAGAAAGAATTCCACAGTAGCATCATTAACATATATTAATTACATGGTTATCGGATAATATTTACGATTGCATGGACAGACGGTAGACTGACAGACAAACCGAACTCAGAAACACTTTTCAAATATGTTAGAAAGCGTTAATGGTAACACATTTGAGACTAATTTAAACGATTCATACTTCTTTATATACGTAATTCTTTCTACCATCAGATGCATATTAATTTTCTTTATAATCTGAAAACATAATTAATCAGATAATAACGACAGTGAAGTACATTAATCAACCCTAATAAACGAATAAAAGTAGTTTAATTATACACTTGGACTTTGAAACGTTCAAAATGAATGCCACATATTAACTGATGTAAGAAATATATTCAGTGCACTGGAATAACTAAGGATATGTGGTTTAAAAATACTTAATTAAATAAATGAAAATAATGGCAGCTGAAGAAGCTTTTGTATTAGGGAGTGACTTTTAATTTACAGAAAAATGTAGGTGAATTTTGGATTCCTCTTGTAGGAAATGAAACCTTCATTACTTAATAAGAATTTCATATATGTCAAATTTTCTTATCCTTCAATAACGAATAATTCATAAAATATTAATAATTATATTAATGATATTAATAATAATCTATAACTGGATTGATTTACAAGGTAAATCGTATAAGCAGATGGGTTCGCAGTTTAAAAAAAGTAATTTACTTAATAGTCCATTAGAAATAACATTTTTCCTTGCAAAAATTCGGGGAATTCTGATTTTCTGGTATTGTGCATAGGTTAACCCTCTAATGAAAAAAAACGCAGTTTTCAACCTTCTAGACCTTGTGCGTTTTTTACCATATCGAAAAACCAAAATGTTTTGACCCTTTTTTCGATTTTTCTTGCACATTTCCTGTGCATTTTACAGAAAAAATTATAGTTACATTTTTGTACAGAACATGCACTATTCATGTTTGTGAATTTCAAACAGGAAACAAGATACGGAGCAAGGAAAATAGGGTAAAACTTACAAAAATACACAAATGACATTAGTTTTTGTTTTATAACTCACTTTTATTGCACTTTAGAATCCAAACTGTCATAATCAACTTTTTAGAGCATGGAATAGACTTTAGTTTCATTTATTAGGTAGTTATTTTTTGTAATAAATTTTGAAAATCACAGCAACAAGTGTTTTAGTGAATACGTAAAAATACTACCTGGCAAGTTAATAATTTAAAAAAGAGCTTTTTTATATAGAAAACACGAATTAATTACTTATAGTATGTACAAGAAACTAATCAACAAGTATATAGTAAGTATAGTCACTTTATATATGTTTTCTTTTTCTGCTGCTTGGCCCTGGTAGTGGTACCAGGTTCCTCACCGCCCGTCTCTGTACTTGACTCGGTTGTTTGATCTAGGCCATTAAAGCCCTAAATGTCCAGTATAATATCAGAAGCGTTGCCACATAGTTGGTTGTGGCACTTCACACAGATAACTGAGCACTTCAAGCCTGCCTTCCTACAACTGCACTTTGTACTGCAACTTTTTTTTTGCATTGGCAAGATATGAAATTAAGTAGAGTTTCAAGAGTTGATTCGTTCATCGTGACGATTGGAATGAGTCCATTCTCATTAAACTTCCAACCCCATTCGAGAGGGTTTATTTCATTTCCCAGCCATGTATAAACTTGCAGGTATGTCCTCAATGCATGATATTGAGTAGAATCGCAAGTAGGTGGTAGTCTCGCTAAATTTAATTTAATATTATTAGCTCTTCTAGAGAAGCTACATTCAGGTTTTGGCTGGGATCACCTCCATATAGGGCAGGAAGTACAGCTTCTGTGGCTTTAATAGGTTTGTGCCTCTCTGCATTTCAGTCTTTAAAGATTTTAACATTTTGGTTCAGGGATGGGTTTTGAAGAATTCTGCGATATTTCCTTTTGACATGGCTGAAGAGCGCAGAAGTGCTGCCGCAACCACTTACAGCAAGAAGAAAACGAATATTTTGTGCAACGTCCTTAAATTTGAAGCATTTGTTGGTGTAGAGAGCATGAGCAATTTCCCTCTCTCGGCATTTCGGAAATAAATATTGTCTATAGAGCTAATGCAGTCACAAGAACAAGAAGGTCAATGTGTTTACGATTGACAATGACAGCATCAAAATCACTGGCCAAGGATATAGCTGTGTTCACTATTAGCACATCTGCATCTTCAGTGACCTGATTAGTGACCATTTCTGATTTTTCAAATTCCTTTCGAAGCCTATAAATGAAATGTGCTTGTTTTTTTTTTTTTTTTTTTTTTTTTTTTTCAAATCTCCAACAATTTCTCTTGTGGCATCATTGAAATCATTGTCTCATTGAATTTAACCTCAGCGGAGGTATGAATCTTCCAGCAACAAACTTTTTTTCACTTTTTATACTCTTTTGATTATGTTCAGGATAACCATAAAAGACAACGACTGAATTTCCACTGTAACGATGCTGTATGTATCTCACATATTTTGCGAAGATGACAGCGAAACATTCGTTGCGATCCCAACGAACTTCATGTAGAATATATCTTCCATCAACTATTTCAGTTATTTTCGTACCCAATATTATTTCACTTGTTAGGAAGGTTAATGCACAGTAAGACATTGACTTGATGCCTTTGCGTATACCTTCTCTGTAAAAAGTGACGTAGAGAAAGGCGCCAGCTCATACTGGAACTAATCTTTTATTTCTGGTGTAAAATTTTCGAAATCCGTCCATACGTTTTCTAAATTATTACTTAAAAAAATGACGAAAACAGTGCAGTGTTTTTATCGTAATTTCCTGCGTATAAGCTGCGGCTAAGTGAAGTCTATTTCAAACCGAAAATTATATTTAAAAAAGGAAGTCAAATAAATGCTAAGCAGAAATAAGTCGCAATGTATTTTAAAAATAATTGTTGTTTAAAACACAGTTATCTGAGCCACGGTTTATACGCGGGAAATTACGGTAATAATATTCATATACTTAACTGATTGTCAATATTTCTTCCGATATTACTTTTAACTTATACAATCGTGAATCTTGAGATATTCAAAACTCATTTTTAGCATTTATTCTTATTCGGTACTACCAGGCCGAAACTAGCTTTTTTTCATCCGGGGCAAAAATGGATTTTTCACCCGCCCCGTCCTTTTTAAAATAATTTTACATAGGGAATTTTGTAAGTTTATAATATCCACTACTATATTTTAAAATTTAACGTTGAATTAAGAAAAACCCGAAAACAATTCATACACGTTTCTGTCTTAGTAGATATAGCTGTTGGTGTTCTTTATGATGGGAATAACATTATCAACGTGAGATAGATTTACCATCAATGTAATCTTTAACTAACTAGCAAAAGTATGTGGGACAAATTAATACAAATACGACGAACCAAATTTTCCTTTTGCGCCCTCTTTGCCTTCAACTCTGGCGAACGGGGCACGAGTCCCCCCCCCCCTACTTTTGGTTCTATATAATCCTTTACCTTTTAAAATTTTAAAATTACATTTTATTTATCTTTGAAATAATTTTTTTAATTATTCAAAGCACTGAATTTTACTTTCGACTTTCGATTCCTAGCCAAACCTCTGCGACGCGCCTATAACTACCGACATGGGTTTTTTGGTTAACTTCGCCTCCACCCTGAATAATTCACCTATTACTTTTTATTGAACATACTGTAATTAATAAATTTCATCGTTTATTGAGTATCAAAAATAAAAGCTCGTTTTTAAATTAGTGAAATGCCAGGCGGTATTTTCCTGTTTTAACCATAAACTGTGTTATTCTGATTTTTAGAGTCTGTTTGAGATTATTAATGATCTAATTAATGAAACTTGTAGAGTATTTTATGCTTTACAAAGTTTAGTATGACACTTTTAGCTCTAAAGCGCAAAAATAAAAATGGGTTATTAAGAAATAACTAACATAGTTTGTTTCTTTTTCCATTTTTTGCAAATTGTACCTCATTTTCAAGGCTCTCTAGCTCGCTCCTTTTCAGCCAATTTACAAACATGAATAGTGTCTGTTGTAGAAAACTTCATCCTCTACAAAAATGTAATTGTAATTTTTTTCTGTAAAATGCATTGGAACTCTGTTACTTAAGAAAAATCGAAATGAAGGCCGAAAAATTTTGTTTTTTTTCGATGTAAAAAACGCAGAAGGTATAGATGGTCAATAATTTTCATTAGAGGTTTTTGCATTACATGGTCAACCTATACATTATACTCGAAAATCAGATTTACCCGAATTTTGCAATATAAGACACTTTTGGGGTTATTTCTATTAGACTATGATACCACGAATCAAAGGTTTACGAATAATCTTTATTCATGCAATTTCTTTTATTTTCCTGTAGATATACTGTTTTAAAATGCTTTTTTTCATATTTCCATTTAAGATATTAAAAAAAAAAATGTATGTTTTTCGCCCACATGAATTATTCAAGCAGAACACATGCACTTTAAGTGTATGGTAGAGGTAAATTCCAACAATCTTCCACGGTGAACACCGAAATGAGAAACCAAACATAAATCAGATTCGAACCTTGTACACTACCTGGTCATGTTCTTTGGCATGACCTGGGCATGAAATTGTAGTGACTAATAGTGCATTTACCGCATTCCTCAAAAGTGACTGCTAAAAACATGTTCAATTCATTTTAAATATTTTGATCTTTATTATTTATTATTAAAATAAAGTATCAGATGTTAGGAACAATTGGATGTTTTGGCATTTTTATCCTTGGTGTTTTCAAGAATGTTAAAACTCGTCACGGATAGCACTATTAAATCAAATATATTATTTTAAGAACCGAAGTTATAAATGGGTAAAAAGAGAAACTTATTTTATTTATTTTATTTTTTTAGTGAGGGAGGGGTGTTAAAATGCATCTTATTCTTAGAACGTAATAATGAATTCTAGCAAAATTGAGAAAATATATACTTTGTCAGAAGGGGAAAAACAGCAGTTAATCATAATTTCTGTAAATCTTGACCATATAAAGGGTTTCCCCAAAACTTATTCCCAATTTTTTAATTCAGTACATCGTTAACTTTAATAAATATAAAGACAAAATAAATGACACACTTAAAAGATAGCTCGTAAACTTTATACATCTTATACTATAATGCGAGCAAAAATTGTGTGTGTGTGTATGTATATTTTATATTAAAAACGGCTCTAACGATTTTGACGAAATTTTGTATTTTACCATTTTCGGGCATGATAAGACCATTGGGCTAGGTCACGTGTTCGAGAAAATTCGATTAGTGGGTCATTTTGGGTCGTAATGGGTCAAGGTCAAGCTAATTATATCTAAAAAACGGCTCAATCGATTTTGACCAAATTTCACATCCAACCGTTTTTCGACACGAGAAAACTTTTGGGCTAGGTCACATGTTCAAGAAACTTCGAATAGAAGGTCATTTTGGGGTCACTATGGGTCACGCCAATTTTATCTAAAAAACGGCTCTAACGATTTTCGCTAAACTCTATATTCTACAGTTTTGGATTACGAGAAAACTATTGCGCTAAGTCACATGTTCGAAAAAATTCGTTTAGTGGGTCATTTTTGGGTCACCGTGGGTCAAGCTAACTTTATCTAGATAACTTCTTTAACGATTTTGACGAAATTTTGTACCCTACTGTTTTCGGGCACGAAATGACCATTGGGATGGGTCTCGTGTTCGGAAAAATTCCATTAGTGAGTCATTTTGGGTCATAATGGGTCAGGGTCAAGTTAATTATATCTAGAGAACAGCTCAATCGATTTTGACTAAATTTTGTATCTAACCATTTTCGGGTTCGAAAAGATCATTGGGATGGGTCTCGTCTTCAAGAAAATTCGATTAATGGGTCATTTTGGGTCATAATGGGTCAGAGTCAAACTTATTATATCTAAAGAACGGCTCAATCGATTTTGATGAAATTTTGTATTTTACCATTTTCGGGCATTATAAGACCATTGAGGTAGGTCTGGTGTTCGAAAAAATTTGATTAGTGGGTTATTTTGGGTCGTAATGGGTCAAGGTCAAGTTAATTATATCTAAAAAACGGCTCAATCGATTTTGACCAAATTTCACATCCAACCGTTTTTCGACACGAAGAAACTATTGAGCTATGTCACATGTTTGAGAAACGTCGATTACTGGCTCATTTTTGGGTCACTATGGGCCACGCCAATTTTATCTAAAAAAAGTCTCTAACGATTTTCACTAAACTCTATATTCTACATTTTTGGATTACGAGAGAACTATTGGGCTAAGTCACATGTTCGAGAAAAATCGATTAGTGGGTCATTTTTGGGTCAACGTAGGTCAGGCTAAGTTTATCTAGATAACTTCTTTAACGATTTTGACGAAATTTTGCACTCTACTGTTTTAGGGCACGAAAAATCATTGGGATGGGTCTCGTGTTCGAAAAAATTCAATTAGTGGGTCACTTTGGGTCGTAATGGGTCAAGGTCAAACTAATTATATCTAGAGAACGGCTCAATCGATTTTGACTAAATTTTGTATCTAACCATTTTCGAGCACGAAAAGACCATTGGGATGGGTATCATGTTCGAGAAAATTCCTTTAGTGGGTCATTTTGCGTCATAATGGGTGAGGGTCAAACTAATTATATCTAGAGAACGGCTAAATCGATTTTGATTAAATTTTGTATCTAACCATTTTCGGTCAATAAAAGACCACTGGGATGGGTTTCGTGTTCGAGTAAATTCGATTAGTGGATCATTCTGGGTCATAATAGGCCAGGGTCCAGCTAATTATATCTAAAGAACGGCTTAATCGATTTTAACTAAATTTTGTATCTAACCATTTTCGTGCACGAAATGACCATTGGGATGGGTCAGTGTTCGAGAAAATTCGATTAGTGGGTCATTTTGGGTCACTGTGTGTCAAGCTATTTATATCTCAAAAACGGCTCTAACGATTTTCCCTAAACTCTATATTCTACAGTTTTGGATTACGAGAAGACCATTGAGCTAAGCCACATGTTCAAGGAAATTCGATTAGTGGGTCATTTTTGGGTCACAGTGGGTCAAGCTAAGTTTATCTAGATAACGGCTCTAACGATTTTGACGAAATTTTGCACCCTACTGTTTTCGGGCACGAAAAGTCCATTGGGATGGGTCTCGTGTTCGAGAAAATTTGATTAGTGGGTCATTTTGGGTCATAATGGGTCAGGGTCAAGCTAATTATATCTGGAGAACGGCTCAATCGATTTTGACTAAATTTTGTATCTAACCGTTTTCGGGCACGAAAAAACCATTGGGATGGGTAACGTGTTCAAGAAAATTCGATTAGTGGGTCATTTTTGGGTCACCGTGGGTCCAGCTAAGTTTATGTATATAACGGCACTACGATTTGACGAAATTCTGTAATCTATCGTTTTCGGACAGGAAAAGACCATTGGGATGGGTCACGTGTTCGAGAAAATTCGATTAGTGGGTCATTATGGGTCAGGGTCAAGCTAATTATATCTAAAAAAGGCTCAAGACGTGTTCACGAAATTTTTTAATATAAGGTCGTTTCTGGTCATGAGAGGACCATTGGGCTAAGTCACATGTTCGAGAAAATTCAATTAGTGTGTCATTTTGGGTCACAATTGGCCACGGTCAAGCTAATTGAATCTAAAAACATGCTCAAAACATTTTGACCAAATTTTATATTACGTATACCATTTCTGGGCATGAGAAGAAAATTAGGCTAAGTCACATGTTCGAGAAAATTCGATTAGTGGGTCATTTTGGCTCACAATGGGTTAGGGTCCAGCTAATTGTATCTAAAAAACGGCATAAACGATTTCGACTAAATTTTGTATTCTATCGTTTTCAGGCTCGAGAAGACCATCGGGCTAGGTCGCATGTTCAAGAAAATTCGATTAGTGGGTCATTTTGGATCACAATGGATCAGGGTCAAGTTAATTGTATTTAAAAAGAGCTTCAAAACATTTTGACATAATTTTGTATAATACCGTTTCGGGTCATGGTGAGAGCATTGTGCAGGGTCGCATGTTCAAGAAAATTCAATCAATGGGTCAATTTGGGTCCTAATGGATCAGGATCAAGCTAACTGTATCTGAAAAACTGCTCAAAAGATTTTGATAAAACTTTGTACTATCCCGTTTCTGGACAAGATAAAAACATTGGGCTGGGTCGCATGCTCAAGAAAATTCTATTAGTGGGTCATTTTGGTGATAATGGGTCGGGTTCAAGCTAACGGCACCTCAAAAAGATTCAAACAATTTTGGCAATTTTTTTTTGTTATACCGTTTCACAGTACAAAATGACCATTGAAATAGCTCACCACTGTCGAGGAATTTCGGTTAGTGTTTTTTTGAATCAACGTGGATCAAGCTTATTTTACCTAGAATACGACTAACGATTTTCACTAAATTTTGTATTCCATCCTTTTCAGGCTCGAGAAAAGCATTGTGATAGGTCAGATGTTCGAAAAAACTCGATAAGTGGGTCATTTTGGGTCACTATTTTTCATGGTCAAGCTAATTGCATCTAAAACAGCAAGAATGATTCAGTGGGAAAAATATATCGAGATAAACACAAAGATAATTTTGACCGAGCTTAGCTCGGTCATTCCTGCTAGTAATAATTTAAATTAATAATCACAACCATAGCAAAGAAGAATGCTCATTCTAAAGTTTGAAACCGTATAAAATGTCATTCAAATTTTCCTATTCATCTTGTTAATAAGTTGAAGCGCGAAAATATTTTTTCAAGTTGTGCTGTCTGATTGAGAATTCTTACAAGTTAAGTTAGAGCAACGCCGTTTGTTGTCTAAAATTTGAGCCATGAAAAATAACTAGTTGGATGAGCCAATCCCAAAACATTCTTCTATCTCATATATTTTAATATTTCAAAATGTTGTTACTAATGTCAATATTTCATTTTTATTAGTTCAATACGATATTAACTTTTACTTACATCTTAAATTTCTGCTTCAGTCAATTAATCGGTATAAAAACGAGCTAATCTCATTCATTACATTAATAAAAATCAATAGTTTTTCATTATTCTGTTGTATATCAGGTGTTCGCGAATAGTCGGTTTATCAGGGCAGGGAGTTCGCGTTGATTCATGAGCCGTTGGTGTACAACAGAACTACTAAAAATTATGAATACTACGCAAACATCGCTATTACAGCGCCTCCTTCCGGCGGAATTTTTCCAAATTCAGGGAGGACCTTCTTGCCATGACCAAACATATACAAAAAAAGATTGGTTCAATTCTATGCATAACTTCATACACATTTTGATCGTACAATGGCGACAGACAGACGGACAGATAGACATTTTCTATCAACATGTTTTGGGGGATCTCTGATCCTTAAAACGTGTAAATCCGTCGAAAAAAATTTCGATTACAATACTTTCTCCTATTGAAAATAGAAGAAATTAATTACACCTAATTAAAAAACTAGATTTGTGGGAACGTTATTTTATGGTGTAAACTTCGGTTCTCATCAGAACACTGAAATTAAAATTTGACCTAATCACTATACTGGAATGTAACACCTTGGCAACTGTTAGAATATTGTAATCAAAGCATTACGTTGAATTCTCATTAATTCCGTTTTCTGTTTGTATAATTTTGTTTGTTTAAACAATGATTGGTTCTTTAAAGCTAGCTTTCTGAAAGATCCGCCACCTGGCTGTCAGGAATCTTTCAAAATCTATAAATGCATGCTATGTTCTCTGTTTTTTTCCGTGTTTGTAAATATGTATCTCAATACACACATTTTCAATCAAGCCTCGCCTTTTCATTTTGTCTTTTTATTATCAGTAATCATGTGGTGTTGTTGAATCTGTGTGGAAGGAGCTTTCCTGCACGTAAAATCAGTGATGTAAAAAGTTTTTCTCCGGGTGATAAATGGATTGGAGATAAACACTGAACTGGGAGATACTTCTTTTCCCTTCGTTACTTAGCATCTTCGGCATTTCGCCTACCGTTACTGTTAACGAAGGAGCATTAAAAACAAAACAAAAAAGAACTACCCAATAAATAATTTACTTATTTTGTATTTATACTTTTTTCAGGTTAATGAATGATTGAAGTTTAGATTTTTATAAAACAGTATATATGCATTTTAGAACTTTATTGATATAAATAATTTCATTTGACACAGGATAAGCAAATTAACTTTACGGTTATTTAAGTATATTTTTTTAATATTAATTCTTCTAAGTTGTGCAATGATCTGTCATTATTTTTATTGTTATATATCTTTCTAAAACGTCTCTTGGTAATTTAAATATTTATTTAAAAATACAAGGCCATTATAGAAGTAATTGAATTACTCACATCTAGAAGGAGGTGAAGAGCAAAAATCGAGTTTTTACAGTTATGACCACAGTAACAAATTTCCGAAGAATTTAAATGACACACCTACTTTTTTTTATCGAAAATGATGTTTGCAGTGAAAAATCACAAAGGCAATTTTGTTCACGCATTTAAAGTTTCAGTGTTTTATTCCTACACGGTGTGAGTGGTCTTAAACTTTTGTTAATGTATAAAAAAAATTACTTTTTTCGTAAAATTGGATAATTAACAGTGCAAGTACTTTTTGTATTTTGATCCTCCATTAGACTTCTTACGCAAATTAAGACTATTTTCCATAAAAGGATTTACATACATACAAGGTCTCCCAGAACTTCGTGTAGAAAATTAGAAGAGAGGTAGAGAACATCGTTGGGAACCATAATGGCATAGGAAAGCATGGATGGAAACGTCGCTCTCACGTGATAAAGAACCACAAAGACACAGTAAGGTCACAATGCAGAAAGCAGTGTAATGCGCGTTATTATACAGAAACGATTCAATGTATGGCTTACAAGCATCACAGAAGCTGTTGGAAATTGCGCCCATTGGCATGGACACGTGCATAAAACCTATGCGACATGTATTGACCACATAAGACCCCGTTTGTAGTGTTGTTGGCAGCCGCAGGTATGGAGATTCGCGCTTCTAGGTGCATTTCAGAATTTACGAGATGTCGTACACAATGTTCCTCATGTCAACAGAGAGAAATTAAATAAGATGTTAAAAATCAGGTGCTCCTGTGGGTGGGTGGGGGGGCATACGACGGGACAGAAACGTCCAATCTAATTGTTTCCAAATGTCCTGTCCAAATGGTTACTTATGTCCTTTCATAATGAGATGGCGCCCCATCATGTTGAAACTATATTACTCTTCAAACGTGTGCAGGGACATCGTTAAGCATTTCCAAAAGAACCTCCTGAATAAAAACGAGATACCTGTCAGCGCCCAGTCAAGGTGGTAAGATGTATGGCTCCACTAAATTGTCTGTCACGAAGGCTTCTAATGATGTTCTGTACCACTACCATGGAAATACTCAAGGCCTGAAGACACAAGTTGTGATGTCATCCCTAATCGACCAAATATTCACTAGTGTTGTTATTCACACCGGTAAATTTTGAATAGCAATTTCCTTTTATTTTATTTGTGGAATATCTATCATCTTATAAAACAATAGTAACTATTTAAACTTACTGGTGAGAATCTAGAATCCCCTAATAAAAAATCAGCAAAATGCGGCAACACAGTGCATTCCGCATCTGGCTGAATTTTTACTTAGGATTTCCAAATTCTCGCCAGTAAGTTAAGTAGCTGCTATTGTTTTATAAGATGATAGATATTCCACTAATAAAATAAAAGGGAATTGCTATTCAAAATTTCCGGGCAGGAATTCCAACACTAGTGAGAAGTCGGTCGATTAGTGATGACGTCATAACTTGTGTCCTCAGTCCTTGAGTATTTCGTTGGCAGCGTCTGTACCCACTCCCCGTCCGAATTTAGTTTGTACACAAACGTATGGGACACTCTGTATAATACGTATAGTAATCAGTCTTTCAACAAAGGGAAGTAGCGATGAGAAATTTTCCATAATCTTAATCCATAATACAGCAATTTCTAAAACAATGACTTTTTTTGGAATTCTTTTGTTGCAAATGACTCAAACATTCCCCAGAGAATGAAATAAATATAAAACTATGTCCCTTGAAAACTGAATGCAATTTTTAGTGTTCATTAATTTCTATAAAAATAATTCACCCATCGAAATCTTTATTAAATTATAAATACCAATCTTCTCCACATATGTACATATATTTAGGCAACGAATTTCGTTAAATGATTTATTTAACAGTTACTATCTATATTTATCATTCTACAAATAATTAAACAAACGAAAAACTTATCGTAAAGTTATTTGCTTAAGAACAAACTTTACATGTTTACTTAAGCAGAAATTAAATTTCAAACTACATTTAAAAATTTTAGAAAACTTTATATTGAGTAGCATTTAACTCACTTTTAAGTAAACTGTTGCAGTAAAGTTTAATTTAAAAGGATTTTAGTTCGCCTTGAATATGAAAATAACGTATTGGAAGATGTTTAATAAATAAAGCATTTATTTAATTCTTCAAATACTCATGTATTAGAATATTAAAACGCATGGATTAACCCTTTTGTAGGTGTCTAAAAAAAGGCACTTATTTATAAGTTTTCTGGCATCCAAAATATTCAAATAATTAATTCATTTTATAACGTACGTAAAAGTAAGCAAATATATATTTTCTAATAAATTATTTTGTAAATTCTTGTGTCAGTCAGTCATTTTACCATTTTACAAACCGAATTACACCGCGCCAAAAAGCGTTAACTTTTCAAAATGTGCTCCAATAAAAAGCGTTATTATTTTTTTAAGTTCAATGGTTTTATATTTTTCACGTTTCGATTTTATCACTTTATATACAAAATTACGCAAGATTATACAAAACCTCCCAAAATTAAGTAAATAAATAAATAAACATATTTCCCTTTTCCTGCTTTAAATTCATGTTACAGCAATTGTTGTATATTTTGACACCTCATCATAAACTGTTCGAAGTCCAGGCAAAATACTTGGGATTTTAGTCTATTACTTTTTAATTTATTCTATCGAATTTAGAAGAATGTATTGTAATCATTGTTTTCGTCGGTTTTATATGTGTCATTTTATGCGGAATCGGAAATTCCGAAAAACATGTTTTTACATCATGTTTTTACTGTCTCGCCGTGTGACCTCTTGTGTGTGTGTGTGTTCGCGTGTCCAATTTTTTAAAATACATTTTCGATTTCAGATTATGTTGGTGAAATAATCCTGTCATTCATTTTCAAAAATGTGTGTTTTTTAAGTTTTATACGGTCCCCGGGTTTTATAACTTATTTTTAGTAAAACTATCCATTTCCTGGCAATTACAGCAGTGTAAATTTCATTCTTCTACGACCAAAACTCGAAGAGTTATGATACTTTGAATTAAAACAATTTTGTTACTTTACATTTAATGAAATTACTAAGTTAGTAGACTGTTTGGGGGGTTTCTAGCGCTGGAAAATTCCAAAATTTCATGAACTTCAAAGTATAAAAATCCTATGAAATTTGGATGTAGAATGGAAACTTTAATAATTTTCTTGTCAGAGCAAGGAGAACGTCTTTTTTTTTAAGATAAGTTATAGGACCCGGGGACAGCATAAAAAATTATAAAGGATAATTTTTAAAAAATTAATGGCAGGAATATTGTATAAACACAATCATATTTCCTACGTTATTTTCAACAGTTTTACAATTTTCGGTGTCTGCCACTTCGGAAGGTTCGGAATCAGCCCCATGAGTAGACAAGATGACCGAAAGTCTGGCAGAGTATTAAGTGGCGTTAAACGAAACAGGCGCCGGGTGTGCACGAGTCTCCGCCTCCAAGTTGGCGCCCATGGTGCCGCATATGCGGTGGGTGTAATAGCCCGTCTCCTCCACCACTCAGGTTTTCGAGGAAAGGTGGTCAGCGACGCTTGGTAGGTCGATATCAGGGCCTACTTTGGTCGGATGGTGATTCTGAGCAAAGACAGACTAAGGAGATAGGAGCACAACCAATCTCTTGTCTAGTGTGGAAGCCTATTTGAGCGAGCTCTGTAGAGCAATGCTCAGAGACTTCCTGTAGCGGACGTACTGCGTGGGAACGCCATGCAGGGACTCTGGATACTTGCGTCGGGGATAGATTGGATATCGCCTGGTGTTATCCTCTGAGGCTACTGCATCGGTAGACGTTGTGCATTGCGCCCAAGGTAGATCTGAGAAGAGCGTTAGTCCTAACTCCTGCGGGTAGCAGCATAGCTGTTTTCCCGGGGAAAGTGGGGGCTGCGGTCCACTTCTTGTATCTTTTCATTGCGGGGGGATCGTCCGGAGGCTCGCCGATTAATTCGGCGGCACTCGAATCAAAGAAGAACTCTATCTAGCGAAGTGTCTATGCGTCTGCGTGCTATTGGAGCTTTTTGTGCCCAAGGATGCGTACTAGGAATATCTAAAACATAGCTGTGAAGCAACTATCCCTCTCAGCTCGGAGTCTTCTATGGGTCTGTGGAGAGGTTTACCACGTTCTTCAAGCTGCCGCTAGTGGCGTCCGCCACAAAGTGAGCAAGAGACTGTCTATGATATCACGAGGATAGTTTTTACGACTCCTCTGATTTCGCGGGTGGCACTTTCACCTTCACCTATCCGCTGCCGACCAAAAATGTCTCTCGTTTCAGAGGATCTCATTACAGACTACTTCGGTAAATCAATTGTGCCCTGGGGAACTCGGGTTTACGGTCTCAGGACAGGCCTCCTTTTTGGTGGGCTTTCAACCTGGAGTCTTTTGGCGAACCCGGGTGCGACTCTGAACTGGCATGGCGGTAAGAACCCTTTCAGAGCTGGGCGTTTTTCTAATAATGGCTGCCAGACGTTACAATGTTTTGGGGCTCAGGCTTTGTGGCGTGCATTGGGCAGTACATAGCCTTGGACGACAATGGTTGGGAGTGGTGGCTTCCCTTGACCAGTCAAACGAAACGTCGAAATTCCCGGCCGATCCACGCTGATCATCCCGAATGTCCTTTTGCGCCTTTAAGGACTCCTCAAAACCTATGTTGTCGGACAAAGGCTTGACGCTTCGCGGCTTACCAAATTACGGGGACATATAGTTTTACGTTGCCTAGATGTCTCTATCGCGTAAAAACTGAACAGAGTTTATCATTTTCTAAAATACTGTATAGAATTATTTGTAATACAATTACGAATACATAATTTTTTTGTTATATAATGCAACATGTAACAGAAAAATCTATTGTTTTCCTGCTAGATAGTCAGCGATTTGCCGTGAAAAATGTTTTAAAATCTATAATCAAAAATTTTATCGATTAAGTACATATTTTTTTAATGACTGTACATAGTAGTTGTATTTTGACCTTGAAATCTGTAACTTATTTAAATTTCCCTTGTGTTTTCGACCTCCTTTGTTAAACCAATGGATAAATGTTTCTTTATTTTTTCTCTTTCTTAACAAAAATAGTATACACAATGGATTTGTAAAACACATGAAACATACATTAAAGTATAAAAGCCTGTATTATTTTTCTCTTTAAAATTGAAATATTTCATTTCACACCACTTTTTCAGAATAGAAATTTTTGTCTTATTGGCTTAATTTACTGTGAGTAATTCAATTATTTATATAGTGTATGAAAATCTTTTATGGACACTCAGCATACAGTTATTCCCTTGAAACAGTGTAATGCATAATATGAAATTAAAAATGTCCATAATAAAAAAAGTAACTTGCAAAAGTTTTTCATAGGCCAAATTAAATTTTAGTTTTAGAAAATGATTTAAATAACACGCTGGTTTCTCTCAAGAAATCATTTTTTACCTATGTTATAGATGGTTGATGAGCGATGATTTTCACGACTCTTAGATTAAAATAAACAATGTGAATACATTGAAACAAAGCTAAAAAATGCTATAAAGTGAAGTAATACCTTTATTCAGATTCACGCTCGTTTTATCGGACAAACGGAGACATTTTGTAAAACATTCATGATAAAAATATTTTTGCAAACATCATATTCTATCATGAATGATTTTGAAAATGTCGGCGTTTGTGCGATGAAACGAGAATTAATCTGAATAAAGGTATTACTTCACTTTATAGCATTTTTTAGCTTTGTTTTATTATTAAGTGATTAACATACATATTTTTATGCGAATACGTTGATTTACAATTGAGGACTAAAAATGGAAAACACTGAAAGTAAGTTTTTTTACGAAACAATGTCTTAACTGCCAAGCTTAATATACAGGAGAACCCTTGAAGTGCCAACCCTAGTACAAATATTTGAGTAGAAAACTCTCGCTGGTTGAATATGCCCCTCGAAGTAAAGTAGAGAACGCTAAAAGTGCCAGTGACAGAATGCTCGGCGACTGGTGGCCATTGCACAAATCGATCATGTTGTTATTGTTTACATCAGTGAGATATTTTTAACCCCTTCGCGACGGGTGCCTTTTACGAAATTTTTAATCTTTTGTCACCGTCTTTTAAAAACAGTAATTTGTGTCTTCTTGAATGAAGAAAATGTGCTGATTAAATAAGGCAAATTTTACGGTAAAATTTTACTGGTGAGGAAAAACAAGGATTCTGAGTACTTCATGCGGCACGTATACGGGCCGGTCGTCCCCAAGGGGTTAAGCAAGATGAAAAATATTAACTATAAAAATAAAAGAAATGTTTACAAATGAGAGCACTGGTATTTAGTATTTACACACTAAACTTAAAGAAGCCAGATATCTGCATTTTAAAGTGTTGAACTAAGGGCTCAAAAGGAATGAAGAGGAAAACGCTGCGCTGTAAGTACCAGAAGTTAGAGTTTTTGTTTTTTTTGCCCTCTTGAAAAATTTCCTCTATCGGACTCTCAGCGTTTCCATATTTAGTCATTCATTTATTACTAAAATATAACATAATAGTTTTAAAACATTACACCTATCAATATTTTAATAGTAAATTGTGAATGAATGTATTCACTTTGTTTGTTTTATAAATTAAGGCGAATATCATGTTTTAACATAATAAATAGAAATTTTTACATGCATTTAACTGAATTTTGATAAATGACTCTTAGACTTTCGTGATTAGAACATTTGTTTAAAACATTAATTTGGCAGCCTTTTCGGCACAATGGAAAAAAAAATACCGCCTTCACCTGTAATAAATAGGTAGTAATTTTCTGAATCCATTAACTAGAAATATAGATTTCCGATCTATGCGAATAAGGTAAAAAATTAAGCTGAATAGGCGAAATTATCTAGAATTTCTAGTCTTTTGTTTTCTAGGAGACGAAAAGGTTGATTGTTGGTTGGTTGTGTTTATGACGGCCAATTATCAACACGAGGGATATAGGCCCTAGTGGGGGGAGGGAGTGCCCTTCGTGGGGGTCTTTCTAAGGGAACCTAACCCGTATTTACGCTTGGAAATCCAAGGTTTCGAAGAAAACCACGAAATCTCCGAAACGATTAGGTTCGAACCCAGCACCTCCCGTCTACCAGCTTTGAGAGCAGAACCTCTCGGCCACTGGTGGGGATAGGAG
This sequence comes from Maratus speciosus, assembly GCA_963932465.1. NCBI lineage: Eukaryota > Metazoa > Arthropoda > Arachnida > Araneae > Salticidae > Maratus > Maratus speciosus. The sequence continues at coordinate 196,360,335 of OZ010789.1, forward strand.
ACGAAAAGATACTGAATCGTTTCAGTAGCGAGAAATTATCGCTAGATTTCCGGAATGGTTTCATAAACTAGAATGATTGACACTAAAACTAACCTTTTGTGTTCGCATCTATTTACAGAAATTTTTAAATAAGTTTGACCACGAGCATATAGGAAAACGCTTTTGAATTCTAGTAAGAGATACTAGAACTCTCTAGCAAAGGGAACTAGAATTTATAGGGATGATATGGAACAACTTTTCTAGAGCCACAATTTAGATTCTAGATGCCAGAACAATACATTTTTTCTCAGTTTGAAATATACTTTAATTTCACAGCAAAATAAAAGACGAGGTTCTGTTAAAATATGAAAATCTATATTTTTTCTGTACAGTAGTGGAAAAAAAATTTAAGCACCCCTACGAACTCTGCAACTAATTATAATAGAATAAGGTTATTGGTATCAATCGATTGGAAATAAAGTCTACTTTTAAATGATGTGTATAAAATTTTCGTAGGAGGCCATCTACAAAACAAAACTAGACCAATCTTTGCTTTTTCAATGGCAGCACTCAATTTTGACAATATATTTTAAATTTTCGGTTCAAACTATGCCTATAAACAAAATTTCTACTCATTTGAATGATAAGGTTTTGAATAATAAACATTCAAAATTTGGAGCTTCTAATTTTAAATTACATTTTCAAATTTTTATTAATATCTCCTGAAATTATAATTCTAATATTATAAAGACCCAAACATAAATACATTGATTTTGAAAATTAAAAAAAATTATAATCGGAATTATGAATTATGCATTTTATTCGAAAAAACATTAATTGCAACCTACAATTTTTTTGATAGATTTATATTTATTATCTCCTGCTTTATGGGAAATTTCAATTTAAAATTTTCGTTCAAGTATTTTTCGAATTACCGTTAAAAAAGTCAAAATGATGGTTTAAGGGGCCTTCTGTGATGTGCAGAAAAGCATAATGTGAAAAAAATATATTTTACTCATTTTATTGCAATATTTGTGCTGGCAATAGTCGACACATATTAAGAAAATGAAATGGTCATATGGGCAAGAAATAATACATTAATAGAAGTGACATAGTCCTTCTGTAGCATTTCATCAGTCGAGTGCCGAACTTCAATTTTGGTACAGCCCTAAAATAGGCTAATTTTAAAATAAGTATTTTCTTGGAAACTATTCGTACGAATTTCATGAAAATTTGGATTTATGCTAATTGAAGGGTGTAGAATTTATTTGTGGTGTCAAACTTGGGTTTTGGTATAAAAAAAACAACGTTTGGGTTTCATTTGATATATAGATTATTTGATATATAGCCTCTAAGCATATTTTATATACACCATTTAAAAGTAGACTTCATTTCCAGTCGTTTGGTATCTGTAACTTTCTTCTATGATAATTTACTGCACAGTTAGCAAGGGGTGTTTGCTATATTTTTCCCCACCACTGTATATATGAATGAAAATGTTCTAGTAACTGTGTTAGAAAGTAGCGAGTTGCAATTTGGAACAGTTTTCATTTATTTCAATGAAATTCATAAAAAACAATTTCAGAAAAATGATTCGGGAAGGAATATTTTACCGACGCATGCAAGTATACATTGATTGAGTTAAAGTAACAGTTGCAAAACCACATGACTTATTTTTTTTATTAGGAACTACCAAAGCGATTTCAATACTAAATTATAAAATGATCATACAAAAACATATAAATAAAAAAATGCAATATATATTTTAATTAAAAAAACACTTTAAAAATGCGTAACTATTATATTTTTTTATTTTTTATTTTTGCCAGAAAATCAATCAAACATTTAGCCGCAAAAATAGATAAAAAAGTTCTTGAAATCGCTTCGTTAATTCTCGGGAAACAGATAAATCAATCTCAGCTGTTTTACATATTATTCTGAAACTGTTGTATTACTTTAAAACAGCTCAGATTTTTTAAAATTTTGATTACATTCTCAATTTTAAATCTTAAAAAACAATAAGAAAATGTAAAAAAAAAGAAATTCCGGCTTTGAAATAAAATAATAAGATTTTTAAAATAATGGGAAATTTTAAACTCATGTTTCCAATAATTTCAACACCATGAAGGAATCTTTAGAATAGAATGAAATTTTTTCCAGAGACCACCTGTATCGGGACAAATGAATTACTAATTTAAAAAAGAAAAAGAAGAAGAAGAAGAAGAAAAAGAAGAAGAATAAGAAGAAAAAAAGAATACCTGTCAAAAATCAGCATTTATCACAGCTATAACGAATTGCAATAAGTGCTTCTATACGTGCGCGAGATGCCGACCATTGAAATCCCAGACATGTTCAAAAGGCGGCATATCCTGTAAATAGGCTGGCCAATTAAAAAGCTATGTCTAATGTACTGATAAAATGATTTGACCAATCTTAGCAATATGTAGACGAGCAATGTTCTTTTGAAATACAACACCAAGGAGGTATTTGAATGCAGGAATCGACTTCGGACTCCTGAACATGTCTTATGAGCCGGTTGTTATTGATATTACCCAGAATTCATAGCTTCTGCAATCGTGCATGATAGGGGAAACTGTCCCAAAATGATATATTTAGGTAAAATGACATACCTCGTGTTTCTTAATATTATCGCTAGAGGACAGCACTTAACGATACACAGTTATATTGTAGAATCGACCACCAACGATAAGCATTTAATAGCGAAGGTTTCAAGTTTGCATTTTTCATTGTTTACAAAGAAATCGTTTACACTTTCGACAGAAATTTGTCGGGACTATTTTTAGTGCTAATTCACGTCTATTTCATTTCAGTGATTACATATCTGAAGTATGATTTGAAAAACTTATTTCTTTCTAGATTATTTTCTGTATCTACAAAAATTTATAAATGCATGTGATCTCAAATACTGCCGATGTATGCATAATTTGGGGATTGTAGGCATAATAACATGCCGGTTTTCGAAAAATGAAATTTATCACATGAACACAGACATCTTTCCCGATTATGTTTTCTGAGTTTCAGTTGTGACAGTAAGTCCACTGCAAAATAAGGAAAGCAACGACAGCAACACAAGTTCTATAATATAATATCCTATCTAAAACTAATCCACCAATTTTCACAGTTTCAATGTCACCTCCTCCAACTACAGCGCCGACGACATCTGTTTCTGATATTCAAAGACGTATGTATCTTTTCAACAGGCAGCACCTTCAATTTCATCATCTTCATTTAGCAGACCACGCTATGCGCCTCCACATCATTGTGCACCTCAAACAAGACTCATCCTCTCATCCTCTGAAAAGATGAAGCATGAAGCTGACTAATCTGACTGACAGTTTTAATATTACCGAAGTAAAAGCAAAAGCTTCTGAGAAACATAATTCATAATTAAGACGTGCAGCTGTATATTCTAAAAAGAAAATTAGCTTTGTTAGATCCAATAATGACGACAAAGACATGGATCTCTCTGCAGATGATGATGAAGAAGATGATGAAACATGTCTTTATTGCAATGATGTATTCAGTCACTCAAAACCGAAGGGAAAGTGGATAAAATTTGTTACATATTCAAAGTGGTCACATAGTCAATGTGCCAGTGCTTCTTGGTGTGCAAAATAATGTATTTGTGATGTAGGCAAGTACAATATTAATAGCAACTTATGGGTGTGTCATTTTAGGACACCACAGTAGGTAAAATGACATAGTGCAGCTTTTTATATAAATCGTTATTATGACGCTATGGTTTTATTTGTTACTTTTTAAAATACGCCATTGCATTTTGTATACTTTTCAATGTTATTTTGTAAAAAATAAAGGTCATGATAAACATTTGTATGAATAAAAGCATATTTTCTTTATGGTATGTCATTTTAGTGCAGTTTCCCCTGCAAGAAAGCCATCACACTTGTTAATCGACCAGTATCACGTTGGATGACACACTTCGGAATATGGCTTTTATTGGTTCAGCGTCTAATGCCAATGCAGCCACCTCTGAACCCGAAATTAACCACCTCACTGACAAGCCCGTGTTAATACGTTCACTAAGCTCCAGGTTTCACAACAATACAAGCAATATTTAAAGTAATATAATTCTATTGATTTAATGTATTTTTAATACATTGAACAATGATTACGACTTCCAAGGATTGCTTTCATATTCGTTATTAAGTTTTTTTATAAAATGCTGAAAGAATCATCTTTTTTAGCATTTAAAACAAAATGCAGAGAAAAAAGCATTACAATTTTGCCTTTTCCAAGACTGTCAGAGGGTTTTAAAGCGGGATTTTCCGAAAAAACGAGTTATTGCCATTTGCAACTTCAATGTTCATGTTGTCAAAAGCATTGTAGCCGCAGTCGTCGATGATTTTGTGCGATGCTGTACAAAAGAACTCTTGCTTTGAGTCACGGTGCAGCAGACGCTGAGAATTGTTGGAGCGGAGAATGACACACCTATTTTATTTTATTTTTCACGATTCTTCTTCTTTATTGATTCTGTTTCTATGATTAATTAAGAGACATCTCAAATAATTGAAAATCTTGATTTCACTTATTTTACTATGGGAAATGTGGGCGTTTTTGCGACAGTGTAATTTTTTTTTCATATAAAACTATGCGAAATTCATTATTAATGCTTTTCAAATTATTATCATTAAATATTTAAAGTATTATTCTTAATTTACTATTAATTTACTTCTACGGCATACTTTTTGTAGTGTTTTTTATTTCATGTAACAGTTTCTTAATACGTGACTTCTCATGAAATTTTTACCACTTTCAGACAACCATATACTATTTTCGAAGTTCCCCTACAGTTCTATACTTATAGAGTTATTTTATCAGTTCAGAAGGCACTGCGCCTCTCATGCTTGAGTTGTGACTTTGAAATTTTAACTATGCGAATATGACACCTCAATTACATTAGCTGCCAGTTTGAAGATACTGACATGATTCCATCACGGCTTTGCAATTTTTAAAAACAATAATTTATAATAAAGTCGATAAAATAAGCTTTTTATCAAAAATGAAATGAAAATATATGTTACTTTTTAGTGATTTGTTGAATTTTTGGCCATATTTTTAAAAATGTCTCTTTTTTACTTTTGATTTTCACGTTGAACATATAGGGTCAGTTGGGGTAATTATGAACATGGTGTAATTCAGAACAATCACCACTAATGCTCTTGTGAGAACTGCTCATAGTAAAGTGAAGTAAAATTTAAAGGATTGCGTTTTTCTTTCAAGATTGACGCCCTTGATTCCTCTTAACAAATTCCTTAATCGTTAAAATTACAAACAGTTTTGTAGTGCCTGTGAATATTTTTCATTTCTATCAGATAAATTCAGCTAAGTTGCTGTTCTTAATAAATAATTGTTAGTAATTACTCTAACAGAATATCACTAAGTTTTTGCTAAAAATCATTTTTAAGGACCTTTACAAAACATTGCTGATAATTACCCAATAGATTTTGGGATACGAGGGTAATTATTAACAGTTTTTTTCTAAGAGTTTTGTTTATTATGTAGTATTAATAGTCAAATGAAATCTTAACTGATTTTGGAGATGAAACTTTGGTAAATTCAGGAACTTTTATACAGTATCGAATGTTCAAAAATTAAATCGGCAATTATTTGAATTGGGACCATTTAGTTCCTTTATATAGTATTTAGTTTAAAAATATAAGGCCGTTAGTTTCCCAGCATTACATTTGTTGGAAAGATTTTCATTTAAAAATATGAATTCTAAACAGACCGGAACCCTCGGTTTATGCTACTTGGGACAGAGGTGTGTGTAGAAGCTCCTAACTCTAGGTTCGTTTGGATAGATTTTCACATAAAATATCAAGTAATACAAATTCAATGGTGTACGTTGCCTAAGGGAGTGTGGCTCCCAACGTTAGGATCGTTTGAAAAAAAAAATTTCGTTTATAAATATAACAATTCAACAATGATTTGAATATATTTAAGTTTATTAAAACGGTATAGGGCAGGTCAGACGGTGGTAGAATAGTGTGTATATGAACTTGTTGTTGAACAAGTGTTGTGTTTAATGTACAAGGTGGCCATAATTTAACTGACAGTACTCAGAGTGTTCTGTAGCGCTATGTAATTGAAAGAATGACGCGAAATTTTGTAAGAATATTAAACAAGACGGGTGACGAATGATTCCGCAAAAATAAAATTTATTTTAAAAAATCACCGCTAGGAGAATATGTAGCGCTGTGTAACAGAAAAGAGGGTTTAAAAAATGCAGAATCGATACTAAAATCGTTAAATGTGCTAAATAAAAGGTAATTTTATTTCAGCATTGATTCTGTAATTTTTAAAACTCTCTTTTCTGTTCCATAACGCCACATATTACCCTAGCGATGACTTTCAGAACTGAATTTCTTTTTTGTGGAATTTTTCGTTCCCCGTCTTGTTTAATCTTCTTACAAAATTTGGCATCATTCTCTCAATTAGATCGCGCTACAGAACACTCTGAGTACCATCAGTTTAATTAGGGCCACCTTCTATATTTTTTTGCATTTAACCATTCCACACAAAAATAGACGTTCACAATTACCCCATAGTCTCTGCGGTAATTGAAAACAAACAGTTGTAGGTACCTAATTAACATGCCAGAGCACCAATAACTAATTGTAATTGAAATATCCGATTGAAAAAGCAGCTTTATGGAAGTTTTAGAAAATTATATATGAATCATGTGTTCCTTATCCCTTAAGGATACATACAGGGTGTCCGGACTTAACGGTGTCCAATGGCTAATTCCTAAACCGTTAGTCATAGACATATAGTTCCAATTACAAAAATATTTTAAATAAGGTAAAGGAATATTTTAAAATTCGATTTGGGTCAATAAAAACATTTCTTAAAAAAATACGAAATTTAAATTTTTATACGGTCTCCCGGTCCTATAAGTTATATTTAGTAAAATTTTCCTATTACACTGACAAGTAAGACAAAAAAGTCCCATTCATATAACGCTAAAATTGAGCGGTTATGAACCTTTAAAAATGCATGACTTATGCCACTTTTCTACATCTAAACACAAATGAGTTCGGCCATGCTTTGAGGGATTATATACCAAGTGCTTAAAGTATTCGAAGAACTTATTTCATGTGTATCTGCGTTTTGAAAAAATCGTACACGTATAACGATAGAGTAAACTTTTATTAAGTTTCCGATTGCCTAAAATAATAGTATATTAGCATACGTTTCATTTTGTAAGGATTTGAGACTGTTACTTTTCATTATTTAATTTAACAAAAATTACTTTATTTTTATAAGTTTTTATTTAACTTCAACGATCGTATGTATGTTTTCCAGTTCAAAATTTGTACTCGATCTTAAACTCACTTTCAAGTATCCGATCGAGATTAAATTTTACATAAATCCGGTGACAATATAATATTATTATGATTTTCGGTGTTTACCATTTATACTTATTTTACAGGATAACACAAAACATTTCGGATAGATTACCGCCAAGAAGTTTAAATAAATTTTATAAATTAGGTAACACAAGACTGCGATGGTTGTGTTTTATAAGTTTTATGTATTTTGTAGCACTGAATTCGAAAATAATCTTAATTTTTAACTATCTTGTCAGGAATTTTTGCAAATCATAAATTGTCAAAGTTAAAAACAAAAACAAAAACAGAAATCGGATATTATAAAATTGAGGAGGTGGCTGTGTTTTTTAACTTTTGATAATTGATTTTTATTTACTTTTTAGCACTGAATCTGAAAATGACCTTCATTTTTACCCATCACGTTAGAATTTTTTTGCAAACCGTAAATGTCAAAGTTAAAATATAGCGAAAATCTGATACTATAAAACAGATGTAAAACTTATTTTATTTTATTTTATTCACTATTTTTTTTAATTTTTTGGCTTATACTGGGATTCTCAGCTAAGCAGCTAAGGGGTCCGACGAGGTGGGGCAACAGGTTGAATTTTACCTTTGAAATATTAACTTTGAAATTTACAATTCACGAAAATTCTTGACGCGATGGTTAAAAATGAAGATCATTTTTGGATTTAGCTGTACAAAATACATAAAAATCAATTATCAAAAGTGAAAACACAACAATCGCTTCTATTTTATAGCATCAAATTTTCGCTATCTTTTCTTTTTTTAACTTTAAAATTTACGATTTTCAAAAATGTTTACATGATGGTAAAAAATGAAGATCAATTTCGGATTCAGCGGTACAAAATACATAATAATCAATTATCAAAAGCTAAAAAACATGACATAACCCAATTTCCGCAGGTTAGTGTAATCTGATAACATTTTAAAATGTGCATTATTTTGTAAAGAATTAAAGCGGCTGTTAATTTTCATCATTTTATTTAACAAAAATTCTGCGTTTTTTTCTTCTTATATATTTATTACAAGTTGTATATTTTGCATTAATATGTCAGAATGATTAAAGATTTCAAATTTATATTGCAATGTTATTTTTACTCTCAACCATTTTTTTAATTATATCTGACGAAGTTGTACTTCCACTAAATTGGTGCATGAGCTCTAATTGCAGCAAAAAATATGCTCCAAATTTATACAGCTATAACTCGGCCAGTTTTAATCGTATAATAATGGGATTTTTTTTTTTTTTGTCTTACTTGTCAATGTTATGGGATAATTAGGGAACCGGGTAACTTATAGGACCGGGAGCTCGAAAAGAATCCCTTTATGAAACAATAGTTCAGATTAAAGTTAAAAATTCCTTTCATGCATCCTAAATGCAAACAAGTAACCTATATAATTAAATATCCTCATGCAAACATGGTTTTCCTCCTTGACAAATAATATTAACAAGTAAGGCTACGTTTAAGTGCTTGTTTTGCTATCATTATAAATTTTTCCAGAAAATCTTTTGTTCTGCACCCTTCTCCGGTTTATTCACAAAAGTATCCGGTGGATCAACAATGGGACAGGAGATAAGAATTTTAGCTCTACTTGACGAAATGTTCCTCTTTTGCAGGACATCAGTCAGTTTCCTGTTAAAGCCATTAAAGATCAAAACACCGCGTGGCCACAAGAAAAGACGCCGATACTGATAACAATAGAATAATGCTCTATTCGCACCTTAATAGTCTCAACTTAAGTGTTAAAGAAGTGTTAAGTGTTAAGACATTCTTAGTTGGTGTCTTTTTTAAAGGAATTTGAAACGTATTTGCTTAATGTTGGAAGAGAACCACGGTAAATTCAGAAATGATAGGCCAACGATTGGCAACATTGTTTCGAAAGCGGCAACTTCTGTCTACAAACTTTTAGAGCAAAATATCAGCCGCTTCTGGAACCAATCTTTATAATGCATTTCACAATATGAACCCATGGATATTTTAGCTTATATTTAAAGCGTTTGAGATAAAATAAAAAAGAAAATTGCCCAGTTAAACTTATGGCATTGAGCTCACAAAATATTTACACTAATTGTATATTATACTTTTATTTCAAATAATAATGCCCCACGAAAAATAAATTAAGGGGAATTATCCCTCTGATTCCCTTCTTCATACTTAACCAACGAGCTTCCAAATATCATCAGGAAAGCGCCTTATCGAAATAAACCGGTATACCAACGCGAAACTTTCTCATATTTTCCTGTTCATTATTAAACGTAAAAGCATGGATCTTGCAGGTATTATTACTTAAGGGTTTATAATAAAACGGTTTGCTTTTCGTTTTTCCATAAACTAATTAAAACTTGATTTATAATTGATATTTGTGTCATGTCAACAGTGTTTACCCCTTTCCTGGGCAGTCGCTTTCGGAAAATCTGTTCAAACACTCACTTCGGTAACGTTTCCAAAAAAATCATCAGCTTTTAATGAAAAAAGAAAAATACCGTTCTATTACATAGTAGTTTCTGAATAAGAGCAATTGCCAATTTCATGTGTTTTGGAACAAAAATGAATTGTGGAATGTATCATAAAGTAGCAAATTCGGATTAAAGAAAATCCCAAAAAATTTCCATTTTACAGGTTTATTGAGGATTTATCAGTTAATCCAATCAAAAAGTGAAAATGAATTGCTCTATTCATGTGAAAAGGAAGGAAAAGATTAAATAGCACGACGTACAAAATATCGTTTTCTTGCTGGCTTTAAATTGCACTGGTATACACGAAATAATATATATAAATTCGAACAGAAAATTAATCCTATTTTCAATAATAATTAAAACCGTTTTTTTCTAATTCCTTAGTTTATTGAAAAAAGTTTCAAATCATTTTAGTACATAAAATTATTTTATAAGTACATTCACTTATGCATGAGTAACTTTTATTGGTACTACTTGCTTATCCTGTCGACTAAAAATCTATTGCAAAACTATTAGATTAAATGCCAATAATGGTTGATCGTAAATGTCATATTTACTTGACTTTAAGCAAGTTACATGTGTTTACATCATCAAGCGATTTTTATTTCGACGTTTTATTTAGATATTTATTAATGTTGTACTTATTTATTTGATCTTTCTTTATTTAAAATAAAAAATATGTCAATTTCTATAATGTGGCGAGTGGTTTGGCGATTATATAATTTGGCAAAATTGGTGGACGGGATAACTAAGTAGTACCCTTTTATTATTAGAATTTATTAAAGCTGTCTTTAAATAAAGAAAGAAATATCATTATCCCGTATATAAATAACATTATATGTAACATAATTTTAATAATATAATATTTACCCGATAATATATTGTTATTTTATATTAATACGAATAAATATAATAAATTTAGTAACTTAAATAACATTATAATTTTACTCGTAAATTTGAAAAGCATTAAAAAAAACATTTTCCTATACCATTTCTAGCAATTAATCCATCTGCTTCATGCACTTATTTTGTAAAGTCAGAAAATAACTTAGTGTTTAAATATCTTCCATTAACTCATCACCCAAAATAAGAAAAGTTTTAATTAAAATTTAGTGAAATAACCAAAACAATCGAGAAATGTTATACGCTTTTAAATTTCAGAATAAAGTTTTCTACTCGTTTTAAATGTAATGCACGGTTTAATTTGTGATAAGTAAATATGTTCAAGCTATCTCTAATGAAGTTAAATATGCATTATGTAACAAATAATCTCACGATGAAATTTGCATTTATTTGATTTATTTTTTAATGCATATAAAATGCATATTTGAGAAAATATGTGTTTAATAAAATATTTACTGAATATATTTTGCTTAAAATCAGCTGTTAGGACCTAAAACATGATTTGAATACTTTTAGGGATGTTTTTAAAGATTCAAAATTTGTAAAAGAATGAACTTAAAAAGAAACCAAAAGAATTCATATTTTATAATGTTTCAATTATTAGATTCTTCTACATTCTGTTAAAATAAATAATTTACATAAGTAAGTTGAATAAAATATTTGAAACACTGATATTTCTATGTAGTTAATTTGAATTAATTGGAGCAAAAATATTGCAATATGTTACTGTCTGTAATTTTCAACAAGGCAAATAGAATGTAAAAAAAAAAAAATCTATATTTTGTTCGAAATTAATTTTTTTTCTGATATTCTTATATAATTTGTAAAAATACACACTGTCTGGAATGCTGTGCATACTTCTAGAATTTCAGCTATGGTTATAATTCTATATTAGAAAGGAACTACATGGTACCTCACGTGGTAAAATAAGTATTTACTGGAAGAATTTTACATAGAGGGCCACAGGCAGCATTCCAATAAGGTCCCTTTGATTTGCAAACCAGCGGGCTATTCTACAGCGACAGTTTTTCTCTTCATATCTTTTTCTATCCTGGCGAGATAGATGCCGGATTATTACAGAATCACTTCCTAGATTCTTCTTGATGGACTAAGGTCCAGAGTCAAACACGTTCTACCTTTTTACTTCCGTCTATCTTTACAAGAAGAAAGTATTGGATTCGTGAAATTATCCGAATACCAGTTTTCGACGGCTTTAGATGTTTTAGGGGTCAGAGATCCAGAAAAACATGTTTTTACAAAATGTCTGTCTGTGACTCTCTCTGTCTGTCTGTGTGTGACACCAATTTTGTAGGCGCTCTATCTCAAGAATTAATGAACGGTATTTGATAAAACTTTAGATTTAGCTAGTTCCTGATATAAATTGTTGCTGATTACTTTTTGTTGTAAATAGCCTACTAGGTGGCGCTGATATTCTGCATTATTCATCATTTCCACAATAGCTATATCTCAAGAACTAAAGCACGAGTTTTCAGAAAACGTCAGATTCAGTTAGTCCTTGATATAATTTGGTGCTTATAACTTTTTTATGTAAATTGTCCAATAGGTGGCGCTGCTATGCTGTATTATTCATGATTATCGCAATAGCTCTATCTCAAGAATTAATGCACGGATTTTCATCAAACTTTAGTTTCAGTGAGTCCCTGATATAAATTGATCCTGATATATTTTTTGCGTAAATTGCCCAACAAGTGCCACTGCTACGTAGAACTTTTTCACTATTTCCGCAATAGCTCTAACTCAAAAATTAATGCACGCATTTTCATCAAACTTCAAATTCAATTACAAGTTGACATAAGTTGTTTCTGATTAGATTTTGGTGTAAATCACCTAATCGGTGGCGCTGTTATGCTGCATTTTTCAGGAATTATTAACATGTATGTGATAGAAGAAAGTTTTGGGATTGCCATTTCTGACTGATTCTTCTGACCTTTCCTACTGTTCCTCTATAATCATACTGATCGGATGCCAAAAGTTGAACCCGTCGTAACCGGAATTAGGACCACCCTCCTTTCTTTTTTAAACCAATGCGCTACCTTTGCACCACTGCGGCTTTTATTCTATATTTTTATAACCTAATATATCTATTGTAGGGAATATCGGCTGCTTAAAAATGCTATACCTTCTGAAGTAATAATAGCAGTGCGCGGTCGAATACAATTCAATTCTCAGATGCTTACGCTCTCACAAGGTAGCATCGCCAACTGCCAGTTCTGGATTTTGACGAGAGTTGTATCGTTTGAATGATATTGTCACTCGGATCAAGAAAGTTTTAGAAAATACACTCTCGAATCCAATAGTTCATGAAATATTCGCTATGGAAAATGGCAAAAGAAAGAAAAACGTTAAAAGATTTGGAAACTGTTTTACGAAATAGTGGGCAATAAATGCGAACTGATTTACTATAAGACTAAATTTCTGTCTTTAATAGCTTCTGAAGGAATCTCATGCTCTCATCTTCTTTATTTCACTTCTGCCAAAACAGAAAATGGCTTATATCTCGTGAACTATTGGATTCGGGAGTATAATTCCTACACAATTCCTTATATTTGTGGCAAGTGTTTTCGAGCGGTACCTCTCTCGTCAAAATCCGGAACTGACAGTTGGGGATGTTCCTTAGCCAGTCCGCCAGCAATTTCCTCGATGTATTTGAACATTTCTCAATTGTGACATTGACACATGATGATATTTAGCTAGTCTGCTACTCCTTTTTATTTATCTCACATGTTATTTCAGTAATTTGATACTTCCTGGTGTAACGTGCTGCTGCTATCTAAAGGCATTCTAAGGTAACATTCGTAAGTTAGAGAAAGCAATATTACACATAATAGCAAAATTTGAATCTAGTGAAGGAGAGCGAGCCTACGGCAGGAGAAGAAAGAATTTTCACATAGCGTTAACTAAGACCCTAAATCAAGAATTGCTTCGTGGAATCTATATTCTTATGATTTTTTCATACGTTGAGAGTAAAATTGAATGTTAGTGTTCAATATATTTTGAAATCGAAACTTTTACCAAAAAATATGTACATGGAACTAGCAGAAACAGAATTATTATTCACATTAATACAAAAATTATTATCAGTGAACTTCTCTTGTTCATACGAAATGTACAGTTGGTATAAGAGAAAAAAAACATCACAGGAAATATGATCGGCAAATTGTCACTGAGGAAACCGCAACAATTTGATTTCAAATTGAGTTTCTGATTAAAAATAAATAAATTTTATAAATTATAGTCATATACTACATATTATATATATGATATATCTATTACATAATAAACTTTATATAAAAATTAACTTTTATATTCATCTTTATACTGAAATTGTACCAAACTCAATTTTTACAGCATATTTGGATTTACGATTTACCCTCAAATAAAAAACTGGAAGTCATTCGGTTAAATAGTTTAGGAATTATAAACGTTTTATTTGGGGAAATCATAATGTAAAATTACTTAGTAATCATTGAAAAACAGATTGCTTCGCATGTAGTTTTTAAAGCATAACTTAAAACGAGATGACGGAATATACAGGGTGAACCAAAAGTCTTGCCCTGATTTAATAATTAATTACAAATTAACTGTTTGTATGATAATGTAACTTGATGTATCATTGGATAGGTCAGTTTTAGTAGTTTTTTGTGCAACATAACAACACATTTCAAGATCAGTGGATTGGAAGAGATGGACCAACACCCCGGCCTCCGCGCTAGATATTAATCCTCTGGATTTTTTCTTTTGGAGCTATATCAAGGACAGAGTTTTTACCACACCAATTCCTGACATCAACGAACTGAAGACTGGTGTACAAGCTGCTGTATGTACTGTAACAAAAGACATGTTAAAGAACACTTGGCAGGAACTAGAATACCGTTTAGGCATTCTCCAAGGAGGCACACGTTTGAAATTTACTGAGGTACGTGGTCTTATAAAAAAAATTATAACAGTACTTACAATATATCCAAACAAACATATGTCTAATTATAATAGTTTGAGAACAATAAATATTTATAATCAGGACAAGACTTTTGGTTCAACCTATAAAACTAACTTACTTAAGATTCGCATATATGACTTAAGATTCGCACGGCTTCAGCAAATCGTTTTCTGTTTAAAATTAAATAGGTTATAAGTCATGCCTTTCTAGAAAACTACTTCCAATGTATGTATATTTTCGAAATTTATTTGTATGTAATATTATAAATTTACACAGTAAATTACAGCTTTAAAAAAAAAATCATCAAATGTAATAAGAAAAAATTTTCATGATTACATTTATGACAAGCGTTTGTAGTAAACAATATACTTCCCTTCATCTGTTTTCACTAAATTAAAAAAATATATTCATACATTACTCTAATATTTTTTCGCGGAATTCGTGCACAGATAATATAAATATTTGAGACTCGAAAATTTCCGTGTCATGTACAAGTACATTTATATGAGAAACACTGCTGTGCTTCTGTTACAGTTGCGGATACAGTTTAGAGAAAATAGATAAAATCCTTTAAACAGAATCAATTCCAATTTATTACTGTATAAAGTTATTTATACATGGGGAATAATATTATTCAAAACTTATTTCATTAAATAAAAATTTCTGTTTTATATAGCTTCAAACATCTTCATTCGGTTTGCTTTACAATTTTATCATATATTATTACAGAACAAAAAATTAAATCATTTTGCTTTACCGTTATCACGGTTTTTTTTTTATATTATCCATAATTTTCTTCTTCATGCAGAAATAGAAACGGGCACATGATGCCATGAAAATAACCATGATATTTTGAAAATAACCAGCTTTTGTTTTGAAAATAATAGCTATATTTTCTAACATGTCATTCACAGAAAAATATTTCTCTGTGAATGACACAAGTATACTTCACACAAGAATTTTATTATTTGAAATTCTAACGTTAGAAAGTTAAGCGTAAAAACGTTTCTTGAAAACGTAAAATATGGCATTTTGCTTGATTAAAATTGTTTTTTATTATTTAAAAAGAAAGACATAATAATGGCACATAAAATAAATATATGACAATTTCTAGGTAAAATCCTTTGATAATTTACTGTTTCATTCAATAATCAATTTCAATGATTATTTCATTGCAATGCATAATGAAATGAATGTTTTATAAAATGTGTTGCTATCTGAGTACTAAATATTATATCAGTTTCTTACTTTCCAGGGATTTGTGATTGTAATTTTTATTATAAATGTTATTTATTAAATTCAAAATTTCCGTTTCTCTTCAATAAATAATATGTAAAGTAAATTAAACAGGAATATCTAAAAAAAAAGAAGATTTATACTGGCTGGATAAAAAAATAATATTGTACACATGTGTGATAATACGTAAAATGAAACATCAAATTAACTTATTAAGTTACTTTATCAGATTTTATAATGCGTCCTTATAGAAGGAAATATTTTTTTAAAAAAAATGCTTTTACTTTTATTTTAAAATACGCACTTTCTTCTAAAAAAAATCTGATAACCTTTTCCTTTCCAAGAAATAAATTACCCATGCTTTAATAAAACCTAGAAAGATAATGGCAACCATTGTTTGGAATATAATGGCATTATTTTCTACCATTTTATACAAAAAAAAAAAAAAAAAAAAAAAAAAAAAAAAAAAACATTGTTTTAGACTTACACAAGATATTTATGAGTTAAAATCTAAAAGTTTCAAAATAAAATTATGCGTTTTCATTGCATTGGCTTCTATTTGAATTGCTTTCTTTGGAACATAAAACTAGAAGTACATGCGTATAAAAATGTATAGGGTCATGTTAAAATCAATTGATAATTCCACTTTACATATAACGACCATTATATGACTGCTGCGTAAACAAGAAGTATTATATGGGTATAAAGGAATGTAAGAACGAGACATGTTAAAATATTTTAATAATTCCACTTTACATAAAACGATGAGTAACAGAATGCTGCGTAGCGAATGCACATATCTTGCAATCTGAATACTATTTTTTTTTTATTCTTTTACAGATGATATCACGGGCACATAAATGTATAAAAAATACCAGGCATGCAGGAGATATTTGAAATAAAAATAAGAGGGATTTTATTTACATACGCTAATAATGGGTTTATTAAAATTGCTCATTGTATGATAAATAGATATTTATTACAGTGAAGAAACGCATATTTATTGAAGGCATAAATATAAAATAAATTGAATGGAAATAAATATAAAAATTTGATTGTTCCTACAAAATCAAATATTAAACAACTGTATGATCACAAAATTTAAGAATAAAATTAATAATTTTCTCTATCTAACTTTTTTATTAAAATAGTTCCAAAATGTAACTGATTTTGTAAGTAATCCCGTAATTTCAATACATATTTTTACTTTATAAAATTCCTTCACTTTTTCTTAAAGTTTAGAAATAGAGTATACAAATTTAATTTGATTTTTCAAAAATTTTGGAATTAGCATTTTGGTTGCACCCTGTTATTTTCGAGAAGGGTGTATGCAGAAGGACGGGGTGGTCTGAGTGAAATTCTTTATAAAGGTACCAAACCGGTATTTATATAAGCTAAACAAGATTCGAAAAAAAAATGAAAACTGCGAACAATCAGGTCGATTGACGACATGGTTCGAATTCAGAAACTGACGTCTTTCAACTTTGAGAACCTCTAAGTAGCTGATAGCTGGAAAAAATAATGAAAAATATTAGCATTAAGAAAGCCAAATTTCCTAATTGTTATCATATTGTTAAATTCAGAGGCAAGAATACTTCAGAAAATTGGCAATAATTTTGGTCTTCCTTTAAATTTGTGTTTGGGAAAGCATGCTATAAGTATTGTATCATATCACGTTTATTCATAATTTGATTTTCTTGGACTCACTTAAACATAATTAATATAATCCCTTAAGCTAATATTAGTTTTTGTCGCATTAAAATATTTCAATTAGTACATTTTCTGTAAGAAAGTAAACCCTATTATTTTACAATGGAAGTCTATTGGAATTTGGCAAAATATTAGAGATATCGCCAATTTGGCGTCACTTTTGGTGAAAAATTTTCGTCGCTAAGTTAGCGACAAACTTGGCTCCATTTGGCTACAGAACAGGGACCCTCCTATGGTAATCACCCTTATAGGTATGATGATGCATTAAACGCTGTTAAATAACCAATGAGGTGAGTTTCATTCGGGCGTTGCCATTAAACAATTAACAAATAATCGCGATTTCTGTGCCACGTACGATAGCGTAATATATATGTAGATTTCTGCTTTGCTTATATGAAAGAACGGAATGACCGGGACAGGGATGGCCGCCTCAGAAACTCAGTTTTCGCTTTACATTTGAAGTACAATCGCGAGGGAAGAAAAAAAGATATGGCCCATGGAACAATGAATCAGGAGGGTTTGACATATACCCAAAATGGTGAAGCTTCAACTATAACCAGTTTCATAATGGCTAATTAAAGCGGGTACAAACTTCCACCAGTAAATTTGAATATCAAATTCCTCCTTAGTTAAACACCTTAATAATGCAGAATCTCAGCTAAAAAAATATTTATTTTTGCTAGCAGATGTTAACTTCGGTGGCCCTTATACCCGAAGATTCCGCCATATTGTTGCAAACTATACAATCTCCTGTATGTATCAATGAATGAGATTATAACACACGGGTAAAAACGAATCCATCAATAAAAATTAATGAAAATTCTCATCATATAAATTCTTTATTCAAAATTACTGTGAGAAGTTTTCTTTGGCCATAATCAGAAACTGTTGATCCGATGTAAAAAATGTTCAAGCGAGGAAAAACAACAACATTACTTTCTATGAACAGATTTTCAAATAGCAGTGATGCATATAGAAACTTTTAATTCTTTTTGTTAGTTCAAGCTGATCGCTTTTGAATGCAACTACTCTCCGACTCTTATTTCGCATGACACTGGACGATTAGGCAGAAATCGCACATCAAAATATTGTACATTATTCAGCCACGCGTGGAGATTTCTGAGTAAATCAATAATTAATTATAAAATATATTTCAAGAAAACACATCATTTCACGCTTTCATTAACAAAAAAACTAAAACTCTCTTTATTATCGCGACACACAAAATCTTCAATAAAGTATTGTAGTAAGATATCGCAATACGCGCCGATTAAATAGTAGCAGGAACAAATAATAGAAGAACACATGAGATCTAGGGCCAGGCACCAAAATTTTAAGGGGTCAGGTACCCTTTGAACCAATAAAGTACATGGAAAAAAGACCTCTGTAAGAATTGCAGTCACTCTTTAACTAATTAACTTTAAATTATAAAATTGAAAACACATGTCAGGAACGATTTATTTTATCAATTAAAGGTGTTAAAAAAGGTATACACATGTATAGTTTTTTTTAATTTATTTTTAAAGATAATGCAATTTTTACGAAAGAATTATTCTTGCATGCATTGCGCGCATGATTTTTTCAATTTGAATGGCTGAAACAAGCCAAGATTTTTTTAATGAGTGCAGATATAATGTGTTTTCAAAATGACCTACAATGGAAAACATAAAACTTGCAGATCTCGAGAAAAAAAATTTTTTTTAAAGAAATTCGAAATATCGAGATTTTTTTTATACAAAAGTAGTCGTGAATTCTAAACTTCTTACTTGAGAAACATAATAATAGGTCATTTTGTGCTTATGTACGTTTAATACATCCACCAGAAATTTCTAGATAACCGTTTTTCAGAAATCGTGCGTGCAATGATCAAAATCGCTGTTTTGAGAAAACTGGCTTTAAAGATTGAATCACCCGTTGATCATATAGCAAAAGCTTAAAGTGTTTTACACATAATTTCTCTTCTAATGCGAATTTTTGTATGGGATTTGCTTTTAAATGTTTCTTAAGAATCATATTTAATTATAAGCTATTTAAAAAAAAATCGATTTTTTGGCGGTTCAAAGGTGACCTGACCCCTTAAGATGCTTTGATCAGTAGATAAATGTTTGTAAATTTCATTACAGTTTCATTGTTTACATAGTTTTATGATGAACTGTAACACGATATGAACTCTAGTTATTACAAATTATGTTTTAAAAACTTCATAAAGTGTGCGAAAGAAAATACTATTAATTCGAGTTTAGTGTTAATGTTAATGTATCCTTTTCCTTGCATATTTATATTATTACTGTACATAAATCTGATATCCTATCATCTCTAATTTATTAAATGTCTTCATTATGACCTAATTATGGGTAAAAATGTCCAAATATGATTGCATTTCAAAGTTTTATAATAGGTGCATGCATTAAATTCGTTGAACCTTACAACATAATATATCCATGGATTTTTTCTGTCATATTTGTGCACAGGACAAAAGTCATAATCGGGCTCTGCATAAGGCTATGTAAAATGAAAGAAAATATCTAGATGTGATCTGTCATGTTCCTTTACCTCATGTCTCTCTAGCTCCTCTTTAAGTTCATTAATGTCAGGAATTGCAATAAAATATTTTTTCTCAAATCGGTAAAAAATAAAATAAAGACCTAATATCTGAATAACGATGTTGTCGTGGTATTAGAAATCGTCAATTTCTATGGCGCGATCTAATGTTCGCCACTTTTAAAGAAACTTCAATGATAAATATGATTTACATAAAATAGTTTGATAAAAAGAATAACGTATTATTCGTAATCATATAGCCGAATATGGGAGATCACATGATTAGAAGATAATGAAATACCCAAATTTTACGATTTCGAGAAACAACCAATGTGTATTTCCATTGTTACTTTGAAGATGCCCCATTGGCAAATCAGTTAATTTCAAAAACTCTTGACACTGAAATGGGTGAAATATCTCGTAATCACTGTGGCCATGCATAAATGAATCCGTAATGAATCTAAACTAAGATTTCAGCATTGTGTTCAGAAGAATAACCGCGAATGTGGACTACATTAGGAATAATTTATCATTTAACACGTGCCTGCCAGGTAATGTTTCTCCGGTTAATCAGTTATGAAATTGCTCAAGTATGTTCAAGTATGCATAAAAAATTTCTTGCAAAGTAAACATAAAAATATATTAATAATTATTCTTAAATACAAACAGTTTGGTTATGTTTTATTGTTTTCCTTTAATTGAACCAGCTAAATTATGCCATTAAAAGCCTGGATTTATTTTCTTCTTGCAGTCAGAAATAATAATATAATTTTATTTTTATGTCCATTTTATTATTTGAAAACATTTTAGCCGTAATTTATGCTTTGATTTTACTTTTTAAATAACACAAATGTTTAAAGAACAAATAGAAAAATTTTCATTTAGTTTTAAATAATCCCTTAGACATAGCTGCTACATTTTATGCTTTTTCCATAATACTAAAATTTAATAAAAATAAAAGCCTTATTTACTTTTAAATTTCGGTGATAAAGTATAACAAAATTTACTAGTAAATTTTAGTGTTCAGTAAAAGTCGGTAGATTTCATTACATTCTATTATTGGGAGTAATCTCACTTTCTGAATGTGATTGTAACAGTAATCTCACTTTCTGAATGATTTCCTGTAACATATGGATTTAAATATTTGTTTCATTTTAAAGAAAAATATTTGAAAGCCACTCTTCATACATTTTAAACATACTGCCATTCACTTTCAGTAATAAATTCATTTGTTCTCAATATTAATTACGTGCTTTTAAGCATGTTAACAATGCAGGAACAAACGAACAGGTAAATAGCAATGATAATAATTAGTAAGCATATTAGTATACCTGCACTAATTACCTAATAACCAAATGTTTGTGAAAGAAAATATGTTTAATACATTATTATTAAGAATTTTGTATTATTCCAAAATAATGTAAGTCTGTATATATTCAATATTTTACACTAATGCTGTCATTACTGTAGTAATTTGTTTACAGTTTTCATTCTTTTAAATATTAGTTAAAATCAATTGGAATCCTAATCACTGCTGGTGAATACGCTTTGAATAAATGTAAATTGAAATAAATGGTATACAACCTTTTATAATACTTTAAATATACTCTATTGAAATTTTGATCACTTAATGATATTAGTATGAATATTATAACTCACTCTGATCTTATAAAGATATTTGTATCGCACGTGGAAAATATTATCATATAGTGTGTTTCTTTTAGGCGGAATTAAAACACTATTAAAAATGCGAAAAAAAGAAATGAAAAATGACGATTTCTGGAAAATCTATTTTAATCCAGCTAGTTTTAAAAAGCAACTGAAATTGCTAGATTTACAGATTTTATCGAAAATTTTATTTTCGGAGAAATATATTTAATATGAAATGATATTGATTATTCATTTTGTTGTTAGTCCCCTAACTTCTCTTGTAACTAAAGCGGCACTAACAAATATGTGGTCAAACATGTTTTTTTAAACTTCTGATGTTCCATAAAAATTTGTCATTTCTCTAAATATTCGAAAAACTTTCTAAAGATTAGAGTATCAGGATGCTTTTAACCATTAAGTTGTATTAGTATTCTGACAGAAATATGTAAAACAACTGTGTTACTCATTTATGTTAAAAACGTATTATGCAGCTATATTTATGGTTAATTCCTCTCGGGAAAAAAGTTATCAATCATTCTAACTTTTGCGCATGTATAAAAAATATATTCTATTAATACTCATATCTATTCGAATATTCAGTGTATTAATTCCAATTTACAGTATTTTACCTTCAACTCTCTAATGCTGCATGAAAATTTACCAAAATTTGTTTTGAAACTGTTCTTGTTATAAGTAAAAGCTTGCTTCTTTTTTAATTATATCGTTGATTTATATCTTCATCGATATATGTGCTATCCTTGCGAAACGTTTACAGTCATTGCAAGCAGAAAGAAAAATTCATTTGTGAATATACCAAATAATTTCCAGGTATCTATGATACAGGGTGTCAACAAATACCTTTTTAGGGTTCCGTACTTAAAAAGTAAAAACGGAACCATTATAAGGTCACTCTTGTGTCTGTCCGTCTGCCTGTCTGTCTGTCTGTCACAGCCATTTTACTCGTAAACTGTGGAACGTGGAAAGTTCAAATTCGGGGAAGTAATAAAGAATGTTGACCCACATATTTTCAGATTATTAAACATTTATAAATATATTTACTAAAAATGTATAGGGGCAAATTCAGTTGCTTGAAAAAAAAATATTTTCTTTGTATATCGTGTGGGGTATCGTGTGAAAGCTTTCGTAACGCTGAATTTAAAAATACATTTCTTTTAATTTTAGGTATTACATTTTCAAAGATATAGTCGAAAATGTAGCGCAAAAATATGTCCCCCCCCCCCATCTAATTCCGAATATACTGAAGCTAAAATTATGAAAAAATTAGAGGGAGTAGACGTTAATTTAAACCTTGCAGGAAAATTATAGCGATTACCCTAGGTCACATAGCTTTTGAGAAAATCGCATTTTTCCGTTACACACAAATTTCGATTTACGGGCATTCAGCAAAACTGTTGAGCAGCGCTGGAGGTATCTATCGTAGCAGAAGTATAAAAGCATTGTTGATCATGATTTTCGAAAAAAATCGCCAGTAATTAGCCGAGATATAAACCTTTAAAAATATGGACTGTTTGGACACACATAATTTCAGGGGCGACGTACTCTATGTACCACTGGCTTTAAAGCCTAGATAACAATTTTAATGATATATGTGTGGAATACAATGGCCAGTAACAGTATAAAAGCATTAAACGTCAAATTGTTAAAAACAGACTAATTCAAGTGGTCTCAGGACTTTTAAAGCTTCAAAATGTTTTAGATGTTAATCGTCCATCAAATTCTCATTAGAACACAATATATGGCTTTTATAATTATACCAGCTCAATAGCTTAAGTGGCCTTTTCGAAACTTTTAAGTCATTTTTTTCCCAATTGCCTTTTTTTTGGCATAACGCGCACGATATCTCAAAAACTTTTGAATATTTTTTCATGAAATTTTCAAAAAATACGTTTTATATTAATCTGTATAAACTGAACCTAAAATTTCCTTTTTATTGTTCAAAAAATATTTTTTAAGTAATTATATTGTTCAAATTTTCAAAATTTTCTATTAGCTAAATATAGCTAAATTAGCTTTGTATTAAAAATATAAAAATGCTTTAAATACAAATTTATTTAGGTTCATGGTAATTATTGTAATCTGAAGTATAAGTAGGCGCCGAAATTTTTATTCTAGTTACAATATTTATTTTCTAATCGTGCGCGTAAGCTGTTATACCAATATTCTGCTTATCAAATGTCTGACTGTTTGGAGCACCCTGTAAATGATAATTCTTCATCTTGCAAAATTTTAAATACATAAAATGAAAGCGTACTTATCTTTCATCTCAATAAAAATTGTGTTTTAAAATCATATACATTTTAAGATATTAAATGTTGAATATGGTTTCTTTTTTTCATTTTTTCCAATTTTTAAGATCCTGAGACCCCTTAATTAGAATGAATTACATAAATACTATGGGATTCCGACAATTTGCATTGAATTGCTCTTTCAATACGCCTCGAGTGGCTTTAAAAGTTAATTAAAAACCTATCTGGAAAACGCGGCAAGGACCAAGGCGGCGTTGCAATTTTTGTGACCTCCTTTCGTAGTGCGCTTAGCACAAAGCCAAATGTGAACTTTGAACGAATGTTTTGTTTTAGCAGCACTTTAGAAAGAAAGGTTATTACTATGATGAATTAAGTTTTATGAAATGACAAATGAAGTTTAAATATACATTTCTTTTATTGTCAGTACCGAATTAAGTTCATTATAAAGATATTAAAATAACTAGGGGATCGTACCCGGGCTTACCGGGTTAAAGAATATAGGTGAAAACATTTTTTTTTAAATTGAAAACTAATAATTTTTTTATATGCAGTAATTTTTTTTAGATTGACCACTTACACTTAAAAAGCATTTTTCATATGGAAAATACGAATTATACAATCAAATAAATTTTTGAAATTTATCAAAAGCGATATTTTCTTATTAGCCACATGCTATGAGTTATTTGCTAAGATTTTGCTACTTATGGCATCCTTTTATATTCTTATTATTTCACAGCTTATACATGTCTGGTAAATTTGTGTTTTATTTATATTATTTTATTTATTTATTCATAGGGAAGTACTTTTAATGGATATTAGCCGTAAGAAAATGATGAACTCTTTATTTTGTTTTAAGGGCAAACGGATTAATCTTTCGTAATCGAGCTCCGCGCGATATAGATAAATTAAAAGTATTTCGTGCTTTAAAATTGTTTTTAATACCTTACACAATCAGTAAACTGAGATGAGCTTTGCAAACAAATTCCATTTGGAAAATAAATCCGATTTGGTGATCTAAAAATTTAAATTGTTCGATTACAAATATGTTAGATTTGTGTTTTTTCAGTATTATTCTTTTATTTCTTTATAAAAGAAGTATTAATTTCGTTAATTCGTCATTCACAAATATGTTAGATTGGTGGGGTTTTTTTTAATATTATTCTTTTATTTGTTTATAAAGGAAGTATTAATTTCATTATGCAAAAATAGTCAGAAACAAATGCTGAAAAATGTTTGCTGCTTTATGTGCAAAATGTTTATTATTATTATGCATTGAAACCGGCACGTGATAAGATAAATTTTAAAAAATCATACTTAAAATTATTTTAGGAAGTATAATACATCAGTCAATGAATACAGTTGTTAAACAAATTACATTTGAAAGTAATTTTTTCCCCTATGCGACGAAAATTGAAAATGTACGATGATCAGAAGATTAAAAAATTGCTGTAGTGAAAATTTCAAGACCGAAATTTGATCGTGAAGTGTTGTCATTCGCAAAATGACGTCAGCGTTACGCACAGATACGTTTGTTCCTTATAATATAGACTAGAAAGATAGCCCGTCAAAAATGACGGAAATTTAGATATAAAGATATATACAACTCATGTGCAAGAATATGAGTTTTCTCGCTTGTTCCGCAGTGATAGATGAAAATAACACATTTTAAGAACGAAACACATTTATGAAAAACTGTGTACAGTAGAAGACCACTAATCTGCACAGTTTGGTTCAAAGTGTTATGCAGATTTGAGGCTTTTTGCGGTCATGTCTATTCAATCTTTGTTTACATATTTTTAAATTCATATATTGGACAATTTAGATTGTTGAGCCTTAAAAATAAATAAATAACACATTTGAAGTAAGGTTATAAATTATTAAATTATCGTATACGATTTCATGAAATGGTATTATATGGTATTATATGTGTGTGCTTCACGATCTTGGTTACGACGTTGGCGAAATTGGCTGCAACTTGTCATAATCCTAATAGTGTGGGCCGCTATAACAAAAAAGTAACCAGTTTTTAGTAAAATTTCTGATATAAAGTAGCTTTCAAAAACTTGTGTAAAATTGCAGGCCGTTCTCGTGTTATGTCAGTCCTAGGAATACTATTTCTAACACTGAAGATTTTCCATGTATATATGGAATTTAGAAAAGCTTCTCCAAAAGAAAGGTCCTGAAATGACATTGTAATTCCTCTAACTTCAAAGTTTAAGCGGGCCCTGATGTTGAGTACTGAAATCTAATAAACACAGTTATTTTGAATATTACAACAGAATTAAACAGTTAAACTTATTTAACTTAAACCCACTGTTACTTCCCGATGTTATTTTTTAGTATTAAGAAAGAAAATTATTTAAAATTTTTAAATCATGCATTTATGATTTTTTTCCGTCTTTAATAACTAATTAAGGAAAAAATAGGCTTTTGTTCTGAGCTCATAAATATGACAATAAAATAATGTAACTAAGAGATATTGCAAAATTAAATCTTTGTGATTACAAACCATAAACAAACGATACCGCCACCATTTTACCTACTATGACGTCATTAGAATATTGCCCATTGATTGTTGGAGAACTTACTTTGTGAATGATTACCTCAATGATTTCATATTTTTGACGTTTCACGATGAATGAATCACTTGTGTTTGTTTAGGTTTATGGAATGAGATATTAAGCTGTGAACCTAATTTCAATTGAAGTTATCCAAGGATATATGTATTTTTAATCGAAATTAAAAACAATGCTTTGATCTCGAAATAAAAAGTTTTAGTTTGTTAAATTTGTTATTTCTGTTAATTATTTATTTAAGTACATTTCCATTATAGCGCATTTTTAAAAAAAGCTTGGCGCGATTCGGGCATCAGAAAGTGAGATATGTTGCGAAAATATATAAACAGCTATGAAAACAAATCTAATGAACTTTTATCTTTCTTTGTATATGCACTTATATACATAAAAAAATAGTTTCTAAATATATATAATTTTTTTATATACAAATTACGGCACAGATTTCAGATATGAACCGGGATACCTAACTGGCGCCATAACGGTGTTATTTTGCCTGCTATGGTAATCCGGCTATTGTTTTTTATTTATTAATAAATTGTTTATTTACTTTTATTTTCTGTTTTTTAGTTATATAAACTGCTTTGTTCTATAGTTATTATTCAAACTTTTATTTATTTATAGTTATTTCCTTTTCAAAATGATAGCAAATAATTGAAAAATATATAAGTAACTGGCATTCGAAAGCGAGATTTCTGCCGAATTGGCGTCATAGAAAAATCACGCCAACCCACATGCGTATATGACCTCTGTGCAAAAATTACTTCTGTTTCTTTATAAAAATGGGTAAATAGCTTTTTTTATATTAAATTGTCGGCACAGATGTCATATACGCCCATATTGGCGCGATTTTTTTTTTTTGACGCCGATGTCATATACGCACCGGGTACTTAACTGGCGCCAAAGTGTCGTTATTTTGCTTGTAATGGTAACCCGAATGTTGTTTATGCTGTTGATGTTTTCGCCAAATTGGCGTCGGAAAAAAATCGCGCCAATATGGAGCGTATATGACATCTGTGCCAAATTGTATACATATGGAAAAAATTGCTTGTGAGTATGAAACAGTAAATAGGTTGCCAGAAAATACGTTGGCAAACTTCTTTCTCGCCAAGAAACTTTTCTCCGAAGTATTGTACATAAGCAATGATTGCTAGAAATGCATTTTTAATTATGATATGCGCTTTTATGTTTCACTACATTTATGCATACTATACTGTGTGTATAAATGCTACAATTCATATGCAGGGCGAAACAAAAGAATTCATAAGGGTTACTGAGTATGAGAGTAAATTGCTTAAAGGTGGTTTTTAAAGGAGTTATGCATTTTTACTCTGAACTGCATTTAGTTTCCTAAGAAATGTTTATAGAATATAGATAAAATGATATACATGGTCACGCAAAGAATTGGATACATAACCGTCTATGGATGGTAATATCTGGAAATGTGATTTCAGTAGTTTTAAGAGTAGTTTAAATTAAATTTTAGCTAAATAGTGACATGTAATAACGGTACTATTGGCTATCGGCGGTAACTGCTGAAATCAATTTTTAATTTTTTTATGCGTTTTCTAAAATATTTACTTAGTTATCTTGGTACTTCTTAGTTATCCCGTCGACCAAATTACTGTCGCCAAATTGTAAGATTAATTGCCAATAATGGTTGCCATTAATTAATTAATTGTAAGATTAAATGCCAATAATGGCCAATAAAACCATTAATTCGACGTTTTATTTGTATTTTTGTCAATGTTTTACTATTGATTTGGCGATTTATATAATATGGCGAAATTGGTCGACGGGATATCTAAGAAGTAACGTTATCTTATTTACCTTATTTCCCTAAATAACGAAGTTTTGTTAAAGCATTCAGGATGTGTTGGAAAGTGTTTCATATTCTATGCTTAACGCATGATTTTTCTTTCTTCTTTAGTCTTATTTTGCATTTATTTTATTCTTAATTTTTTAGTCTTCTACTGCTTTATAGAAACTTTGGCACAGTTGTCATATACATTATCATATATTGGCGCGATTTTTTTCTGACGCCAATTTGGCGAAAACATCAACAGCATAAACAACAATATCCGGATTACCATATCAAGCAAAATTACGATATTATGGCGCCAGTTACGTACCCGTTGTGTATATGACATTGGCGTCAGAAAAAAAATCGCGCCAATATGACATCTGTGCCGAAACTTTAATATTTAATGTTTAAACTCTTCGCTCCACTCCCCTTGCATATAGTACAAACTATAACACGGATAGCGCAAAATAATAGACAGTTTGGTACTTTTCCACTGTAGGGGCTTTGGCATTTTTTTTAAAAAAGCTTGGTGTAATTTGGGCATCAGAAGGTGAGATTTGGGTACTTTTCCGTTATGCGGGCACCATTGTCGCCAAGCGTAATAGTTGGCGCAAAATCGTGAATTGAAGCATTTGAAAAATAAAAGAAAAACCATTGTCGATACTAAAGTGAGCATTTAAAAAATATAACATTTGAAAATTCCAGACTTTTACGAACTATTTCATCAAATCACAAATATATACTTAAAATAAGTGAACAAATAACTGCTATAAAATAAAGCACTAAAATAAAACTCATATTAAACTGCTGGTATAAAATTACAAATATCTTTTAGCATTTTGAAATAATTGGCGCATTAGCATACATTTTGGCATGGTGTCCGTATAACGGAAAAATATCGAGATTTGTTGTCAAATCATATAAACAGCTATGAAAACAAATTTGATGAGCGTTTTTGTTTGTTTTATATGTATATTATTGATGTTCTTATGTACAAATTACATCTGTTTCTGTATAAAATTAGAGAAACGGCTTTTTTATGTTAAATAAATCGTATAAATATCGAAAAAAAATGCGTGTGTATATAAAATGAAACATTGAATAGGTTCCCGGAAAATATGTTACCAAATTTCCTTTTTCGCCAATGCACCTATACTGGAAAAGTACCTAAAGCACATTAAAATCGCGCAGTTAGGAGCTCACACACTACACCTTTGTCTATTGGCGGTTATTTTATTAGTAGCATCGGGAGGAAGATGTAAAGATGTACTTTAAATTCTCACTCATAGATTTCGGAAAAATATCTTTAAAAGAGTGGAGTTTAAATTCAATTTCGGTGACCTCCATTATGAAAGATTGATAGTTTTAAATAGGAATTTCACCAAATTAGCCAGATATCGCCAAGTTCGCTAACATTTGGCGCTACTGTGGTAACCCTGCATTAATATTTTTCAACAATTACTCATTTCAATGAGGCGGTCCTACCGGAATAGTGAGGGACACACAGAGACTTGAATTTTATATAAATAAGATAGATTTCGAAAAAATATCTTTAAAAGAGTGGAGTTTAAATTCAATTTTGGTGACCTCCATTATGAAAGATTGATAGTTTTAAATAGGAATTTCACCAAATTAGCCAGATATCGCCAAGTTCGCTAACATTTGGCGCTACTGTGGTAACCCTGCATTAATATTTTTCAACAATTACTCATTTCAATGAGGCGGTCCTACCGGAATAGTGAGGGACACACAGAGACTTGAATTTTATATAAATAGATACATAATCAGTAAAATATAATAAAGATCAGTTATTAGGATGTGGTTATCAATTGAGGCCCTTATGCTTGGATTTCCGGAATGAAAACAGCAATTTTCACCTTCTCAAAATTTGCATACGCTCTTGTCATATCCATATTCCTCATTTTTTAAAAAATTGTATTTTGTTTGATCATTTAAAAATCATTTTAACTCAAAGCGTGAAGTCACGATTCTCAGCAACAACATTGTGAACAGACGCACTCTTTACTTGAGATTCTAATCTTAATTCCTGAGATTAAAAATTGCCGTAATTTATGTTTTTTGGACGCATTTGTGTTAAAATGTTTAGTTTTATCTAAGAAAATGATCGTTTTCTTTTAAATATGACTTAATTTTCACTCAAATAAGCCTTCCGCCTAGTGTCTGAAACTTAGTATCAGTACTCACGCAGAAGGGAAAACAATATAGAAAATTTATGAGGAAAAATGCGTGTTTTCAAAAGCATTATGTCATTTTCCGTTATTATTCCCCTAATATAATATTCTGCTCCTAATGGGATTTTGCGCCACTAAACCCTATACAACAATTTTGAATTTTTATCAGAAAATAGCATGAATACAGTTTAAAATACCTCATTATTTCTCTCTTGTCTACAATAATGAAAGCTATCTAATTTTCATCATTTTGAAGAAATTTTATAAAATGCTTTTAAAATTAAACTATAAAAGTGGGGATATTAAAAAAAACAAACAAACAAACAAACAAAAAAACAGATAGAGCGATCACATCTACAAAGGAAGAGCTTTCAGTTAAAAAAAGAAAAAAAAATAGTAAAATTGGTTCAGCTGAAAGATCAGGGAAGATGACTAAAAAACACACTTGTGTTTTAAATATATAGATTATATAAAATTAGGAAAAATTAAATTAAGCAAATTATTTTATTTTGATAACATTATAGTAGAATGTCCTAAACAATAGCATTAAAATTTTATTATTCGAGAGAATTACGACAAACACTTCAGGAACACGATATTATTTTAAACCACGAATTATTTGTTTGCTTGTCTAACTCGGCGAAGCAAATCCATCCAGGCGAGAATCATCAATTTCTGTAATATAAATCGCTATTATTTGCATGTCATCTCTCTTTTATAAAGACACTCTATTTTTTTTTTGTAAAACATTGCGTTTTATCAGTGTGTGATTTCGATTACATTATTTTCAAATGTGAACGATTTTCCCCTGTGAAGAATTTCAAAGCAGCTGAGCAGTGAAAATGACGTACTTCTGCAAAACATAATTCAGGTTTAAGAATTAAAATACACGCTTTTTTTATAAAATGACGTCATTTGCATCCGTTAAAGCAATCCACTTTTACAATGCACTCTTATACTTCGTGTATAGAAAACCATGCGTATGACGTCATTATCACGGAATAACAGACACTATTCTTAATATAGCCCCTATTTTAATTTCAACTTTTTTAAAGGTTTTATGTGATAATGGCAATCAAAAGATACAGTATCTTCTTTTGTCGACTATTTTCCGTTTACTTTCAATGACTTTCAATAGAGATGGGGTACTTTTGTTGCTACGATAAGAAAAATAGTATTAAAAACTACAAAAAAAATTAATATCTCAAAAATAAATTGAGATACAATTTTCAAACAAATTGCATTTAAAAGAGCATTTTTTTAGGAAAAAAATGCTCTTTTAAATGTGTTATACGACGGTGTAAAAAATTAAAATGTGCAATGTTTAGAAGTTAAAAATTTGCAGTAGAGAAAATTGCAAAACCAAAATTTTATCTCAAATTTCAAAGTGTTGCCATTCGCAAAATGACGTATGCGTTACGCACAGATATGTTTGTCCTTTATAATATAGATATTAAACTAGTCGGATGTATCAATCCCAAAACTTTCTTCTGTCTCATACATGTCAATACTTCCTGATAAATGCAGCTCAGTAACGCCACCGGTTAGGCGATTTATACCAAAATCTAATCAGGGACAACTTTCGTGAACTTCTAATTGAATTTGAAGTTTGGTGAAAATTCGTGCATTAGTTTTTGAGATAGAGCTATTACGGAAATCGTGAAAAGTTCTGAGTTACAGCGGCACCTATTGGGCAATTTACACCAAAAACTTATCAGGATCAATTCATATCAGGGACTAACTGAATCTAAAGTTTGATGAAAATTCATGCATTTGTTCTTGAGATACAGCTATTGCGGAAATCGGGAAAATTGCAGCATAGTAGCGTTACCTGTTGAGCGATTTACACCAAAAAGTAATCAGCACCAATTTATATCAGGGACTAAATCAATCTAAAGTTTTATTAAATTCCGTTCAATAGTTCTTAAGACAAAGCGCCCACAATATTTGTGTTACACACAGACAGACATTTTGTAAAAACATGTTTTTTATTACCTCTGTAAACTAAAAAGTATACATCCGTCGAAAACCGGAATTCGAAAATTTTCACGAATCCAATACTTTCTTCCTGTAAAGATAGAAGAAAGTAAAAATGAATTATACAGAATAGCTGTATTTGATATTTTTTAGGCTCCATATCTCTTTGAACTTTCATGGTATATCCATTTACATTTTTCTAGTATATACTGCTATACCCAACCCTACTTTGCATAATGTTTTACAAAGTGTTAGTATTATTTTAGCAACTTTTTTTTTTTAATAATACAATTACTAATTCATATATTTATTGTACGGAACCCTCTGTGCGCGAGTAATACTCGCACTTGACCGTTTATTTCTTTTTAAGATATGTTATTGCCCTGTAAAAGCCCTTCAGACTGAAACATACTTTGAAAGTGTGATTTCATACATGTTCATCTAGGTAGCCAAAATTCACAGACCATTTGTTCAACATTTCTCAAGGCAGTCGGAAAAAAATGACAAAAATAAATAGTTTTCCACGAATTGTTGCTTAGTGTACCTAAAATTCAAATGCATTGACGTCAGGTAAATATTCAAAACTATTTATGTGGAATAAAAATTGCTTCAATTTTTATGTTTCCCTTGTCTTACTCGAAGCATTCGGTGCGTTGCAGTTTAGTATAACACTTAAAAAAGAAAATTCTACGTTTAATAACCATATGATAAAAGGATAGTATGTAATTTAAATGCACAACATTAAACGGAAAGAAGGACGAGATATAAATGTATAATATGGATTTTTTTTTTTTTTTATTATCTGAAAATTATTAAATAGTGGAACAAACTTTACAGTCTTTAAAGATGAATTAAAAATGAAAACTATAACAAAAATTGTAACTAATGTTACAGGTAAAAAAGATTATATTTCATAAATTATTATATTTTTATCTTCAATACAAATTTGATATTTATATACACTTTCACCTATTGTTGTAAAATTTCAATGAAAATCTTACTTTTAAAACAATATTTGAAACTAAATTTAAGTAACAGAAGTTACATAAAAATAATACATTTACTTTAAAAACCTGAAATATTTCTTCGGTTTTACATATGCGATGAACAAAATAGAAATGACACCAGATTTCTCTTCTAGGAAGGTTTTTCTTCTTTATTTATTCATTATAGATTAATAGCTCTTTCTAGGGATACATATATTGTAAGATTTTCACCTACATTGAGATACAGTAATAGAAATCATATTTTTTCTAAGACAAATTTGAACTAATCGCATGGTGTTAAAAAATAAATGTTTTAATTCATCAGAACACATTTATTTAAATAATTAAACTGTTAACTCAATTAATATATATATTTAAATATTATGCAATTATATATATATATATAAGTAAATCATAAATATATTAAATCATATATTATTTATGGCGTTTATAATTCTAATCTATTTAAAATTGCATCTATAATCATAAAAATAACTTAATTTGATAGCTAAAAAAGAAGACATCAGTATAACAAAGTTTAAAAAAATGGGTTTACATTCAACAATTTTCCTTATTGTGTAAGAGATTATAGAAAACAATGTTATTCCATAATTACAATATGTAAATAATGTAAAATTGAATACAGGAAAAGCCAAACAAATGTAGTTTCAACTTGAAGCATTCACTTATCAATAAAATAAGCCCTAAATGGTTCGTTTATCTACTGTTATAATAAAAGTTGGATTCTGTCTGTATGCCTGTGTAGTATGTCAAGTTATGCAATTTCACGCAAAATTGCAAAACTTTACTTTTTATAACAGCGAGATGCACTGCAAAAATATCAAACAAAGATATAAAACTGCGTTGTAACAAGATCAAAAACAATTTCATTTTAAATAAGATACAGGTAGAATAAAAGTAAATTCATAAATAAATGAAAATAGAAACATCTTTGATTGTAAATTTAAGAATAATATATGTTTAACATTTTAAAATCTTGTTAATGTGTATAGTTTGGTACCTAGTACTATAATTTATTGATTCTCTGAGTATCATAATCGATTTCTCTGGTGCGTTTTTATCTAAACTAACTCAAAAATGAGTTGCCCAAAAAGTTAGATATTGTTTAAAAAGTAATGAGAATTAACAGTTTCATTTTCCCATAAATAAATGTTTTATAAAAAGTGCCACTCTTTGTGTTGAGTAATGAAATTTCAGTGTAAAAGATTCAAAAAAGAAAGATTCATATAGAAAAATATTAATAGAAGCCATAATAACATAGCGTGGAATAGCGCGGTGTTACAAGTTTTTTTTAACAAACAACATGAATGAATAATTAGTCATAAAAAATTCTAAATCAGTGGGATTTATTTAAAAAGAAAATTTTTACAGATATGCATTCAAAAAAGTAACAAAATGTAGAAGAAATCCTCCTAAAATGACTTCAAGAAATGCCTTTTTATACAAAAAAACAAAGATTTTTTTTTTTTTTCATTGATCTACTGTCGAAGATTTTTTGTCCACCAAAGAGCTAGAATTTGAAACATGTTATTATGTAAGGACAAAAAAATTGTAAAGACACTGCTAAGTGAAAAAAGCACTCTCTAAGTACAATAAACCTTTTATTTTAAAGAAAATTCACATCGAATAATGTATGCATTTTGCAAAATTTCACCGCATAAAAAATGACTTAGATCGCGGAAATATTGCAGAAATATGTACAGAAAATGAAACAAAAACGTTATAAGTAAAATATTGTGCTAGACACAACCTTTTATTATAATGTACTAATAAAGGCAAAAATGTTAAAGGGCAATTGATTGAAATAAATACCTTTAAAAAAATTGCGAACGATATTTATCAGTTTGCTTAAAGATGGACATACATTTTTTTAATCCAACTTACAGACAACAAAGAAGTCCATATAAGTCCTCTTGTGGGTAAAACCCACATCCATTTACATCCTGCGCGTATAAGGTGGAACATTTACCAACCATTCCACGATCAATCGAAACACACTAAATTATTTCTGAAACAATCATTGATATTTACGTGATCACATGCGTGATAATGTTTACGTACCCATATTGCACAGATACTTCTGCCTCATGTAGAGTACCGGAGGCAACTTTAAATCCATTATTTCAGAATATTCTATTGCCACAGGAAATGTCACACCACCAACATTTAGGGCAAATGGAGCAATTGAAACCGATCTGACACATAAGGCGAGATAAATAAACACTTGTAAATTTGCTAGTAATGGGTCGGAAACGGTTTCATAAGGGACCTGAAAGCGAGGTACATAATTCAAAATACACAAGGAAAACTGCTAAAGATGGGTTTGCAGCATGATCTTATGGAGCTGATTTCCGTGATATGGTGCGCACTCAATATTTTGTGTAAATGATAAAAACAGTGTGCCTGGATATTTAACCCCTTAATCGTCGCGTAATTTTTGGAAAATCCCTTCAAAAATCGTTGATTTTTTTTATTGTCCGATTTTATTATTCATAAAATTCTGAGTTCATTAGTAGAAGAAACAGAGTATTTTCTTAATATTTAACACTTTTAAGGGTGGTTTGAAATGCATGAAATTCCTTAATTTTAATATCCAAAAGTCCAATAATCCCAGAAATTTAATACAAAAATTTTTCATTAATAAATTTACTAAATTTTGTTCTTTCATATTTTCAAATAAATCTATTCATAAATTCCGATGTCAATCTTTTATTTCGACATTTCAGCAATGAAGGGGCTTTGTTCCTGAAAGTGTTCAGGATGGATAAAATTTTTAAAACTTACAATTTTATTTATCTTTTATTTGATTGTATTGTACACACATGACGTGCAGAGAAGTTTTGATGCAATGCTGTAACCTGTGGTTTCATTTTAAGTAAAGGTAAAGATATATTTAAATAAAATAATTTTTTATATTACTATATGGGCGATAATTTCATTCAAATTTAATTTGAAAATTGGCATTCAATATATTTTTATAATTTTGTTTCCATATTTATTCTCATGGGAAAAAGAAATTTTTTTATTCTGTGTAAAGTTTTGTCCGTACGGGTCATAACATCCAGAAAATGGTGTTCACATAAACAACTTGGTGTCGATAATTTTTCTTCTATACAAATCACGCAGATACGCACAAACAGTCGAAGTTTTGTGTGCAAAACTACATCCACCTAACCATCAAAACATCCACCTAATCCAAAACTGTATACAGTTTTGGATTAGGAGTATTTTGAGGATCGTGAGCTTCATTATTCTAAAAATGTATTTTTTTTTTTTTTTTTTTTTTTTTTTTTTTTTTTTTTTTTTAATTCGCTGTACCTATTGTACGTCATAATATCACGAAAAATGGGGTTTTAACAAATAAAGTGTTCTCCAAAACATATTTGCTTTAACTTTTACTTTTAACTATTTTTTATTTATTTTTTTACAATTTTTTTGACAGTAGAAAGAGCAAGAAACAACAGCATTTTATTTTAAGAAATAGATGGCCATTCCAGTTTGCCTTTCTCTCTTTTTTCTCAAATAACATTTCCCCATTTCTCATCATAGCGATTAGTTTCAATTACAATATTATCCACCAATTCATCATTTATAAAATTTCATAGTACTGCAGAATACCCGAAATAGCCTCAAACGAAACGTTAATCTTAGGCTCCGATTTGAATTGCAAGCATGGATGTGCGTAATATTGGGCCATCATCACTATCTTCCGTTTCCGATTTTTCGGAGTCAAAAACATCTGAAAAAATGGAATCTTCTGATTCCTTTCCAGGTATCTCAACGCTAAAATCTTTCTCTTCACTTGAGCTACTCAACATAGAAATTTATAAAACGATACCCAGATGTATCAGATTTGAAACAAGTAAAACATGTGTTTCAACTCGTACAATTCCTTAAATTAAGCATTAAGATCTTAAAAACAAACTTGTCATTTCAGAGTTTCCCACCGTTTAAGACTTCCTTTAACAAGTTAAGCGCCATGTCAGCCACCGGTGGCTGACACTGAAATTTCCGTTTAAAACGCGTCATTCACCGATGGCTGACGTCTAAAATATGATATAAAACTAAAAATATATATATTGTTTTTAAAAATTACTGAAAATTTATTTAAAATTTACCTACCTTTTATTTATTACAGGATTATTCTTTCTTAAAAATTACTTAAAACATTGTGAATTTTCCAGCGCTTTAGTGTGGCACTCAACGTGTTAACGGACCGGTGGCGCAATGTCGGCATAAGACAATTTTTTTCCTGGGCATCACTATTTGTTTAAGGAACAATTGTACTTGATTTCCAACAAGAAGTGCAAGAGAAATTTACTAAAGTCTACACTTTAAAAGTATAGTGGTGCGAACAGAATATAAAAATAAAATCACGTATTTAAGGTTTAAAAATATTTTCGGTAAAGAAAAATGCAAAGTATATACCAGAAAAAAATAGCTAAAGTCATGAGACGTGCAGCTCGCGAGTGTTACGGTCGCGACGAAATTTGTTCAAACAGGTTTGCCCGTGAATGTCTCGGTCGCGACGATTATGGGGTTAATATTACCATGTGCGGGCGAGAACTTTCCTCTAAAATGACGTTATCAATAGGATAATTATCCAAAAGATTCAGCAAAACAGAGAAAGAATAATTTCAAACGAAACAATTTATTAAAATTTATTTTTATTGTTTTTTATATAAAATTAGTGAAATGCATGTATTATAAATAGATGTAGGGGAGACCGGGGCTAGTTGGCTACAGGGGTAAGTAGACGCAGTCCTCATAAATCGCCTGTTTGTGGATAGATTGCACAACCAGTCACAGAGTACCTTTCTTCTTGCTTTTTACAATCCTCATTATAGTTTTGCAGCGTTACTACGTGCAGTGGACATTTATTACGATTTTTCTGTTTTTTGCACTCATAAGTAATTTTTTGTTGCTTCATTCTTTTTCTAATTTCTAATACTTATCTTAATAATTGCGAATTAATATGTGCAGTTTTTCTTAGTGTATAATTAACTGTACCTACCCCATATGTGATTTACTTGGATTATTTATGCTTATATAATCACGTGTCCCTTTTGTGAAGAAATGTATTATGGGTTTAGTAGGCACATTGAACACTTGTGTTTGGCTGGCTGTACATTGGCTGGGTGTTTGTGTGTGCAGGTAGCTTGAAAAATAGCAAACAACGAGAAAATTCGTTGCAATGCAAGATTTTGGGCACACGAGGCTTGCCCAAGCGAAGACACTCGATTTTTTATTTGTGACAACCGTAACTCTGATGATGATATAGAGTAGGATAGAAGTTACTCAATATTAATGTTTTATTCATTATTTTCATGTCTGTATAATTTAGATTTTACATTGTACGGCTATAACGCCTTTCTTTAAACTTACTGGTAATAATGAAATTGATTTCGCTTAATTGCGTGTCTTATTTGAGCTTCATTTAAATTTTTATAAAGCGTTTGCCAACTTACCCCATAGGTGTAGTCAACTTGACCCGTAACGGGGTGGTTGGCGCACAATTTTCCTTTTACTTTAGGCTTCTGTTAAACATAACCTACAAAAGCTAAAAACTCAAAACTCCGGGTATTTATAGCCTAATGCCTGTTCTTTAAAAGTACAGTTAATATTTCATAAAAAAAACTTAAACAAAAATTTAATAAAAATCAATAACTAAAAACTGCGCCTATTAGCCCGGTCTCCCCTACTGTATGTTTTTTTTTTAAAATGCATGTATTTAAATGAAAGTTGCCTATTTTAACTGAAATGAATGAAAAGTTTAATGAAATGAAATCAATATGAACGATGACAATGAGAAAAATATTTGACGATCTATCACTATTTGGCCGGCGAACATATACGTAAAGATAAAAGTTAAAGCCGTTATGTTGCAAATTACTTTCTAGAATTCTGCGGCATTCACAATATTTCATTGCTATCAAAAAATGTGAAAAATTTAGCTTCATGCCACTCCATGCCACACAGTATTACTGCAGTCCTTAAACATTAAATGTTTATGCATTCTTTTATTCCACACTAATTTTGTCTTTGTATGTAAAGATTGAATTTTGTAATAGATTTTCAACTCACATCTTTATATAATAAAAATTTAAAACGTATCTACAAATGGTTGTTTCGGATGATGATACAAACAATTTATATTTTTAGAGCTAAACTATTAAATAATAACTAAATTTTACGGTATTTTTTCATTAGCCCTCCGCAGTAAATAAATTGCCATTATTTCTTATAGTTACAATTGTATGCCGGTTACTAAAACATTGCACTTACTTAGACTCCAAACAAATTCCGCAATAAAAAAAGTGTCAACCGACCGCAATAAAGAAATATATTAACACTAAAAAGA
The DNA here is from genome assembly GCA_963932465.1 of Maratus speciosus. Taxonomy (NCBI): domain Eukaryota; kingdom Metazoa; phylum Arthropoda; class Arachnida; order Araneae; family Salticidae; genus Maratus; species Maratus speciosus. The sequence continues at coordinate 196,400,345 of OZ010789.1, forward strand.
GACATTATAAATAAAAATATAGAATTTAATATATTTTTAAATATATGTTTTAATCAACTAATAGTTCTATATTAATTAAATTATAATTTTACCTTGAGGAATCACTAAAAGATAATTCAAATATTTTTTCCTTTCCTGTTGTCAGGGCTTAAAAATAATCAGTGCAAAAATTAAATTATTTTAATTAATTCACTAGTTCGCGTAGTATAATTAACGTGAATTTTCCACAATGGGGTTGAGGCCAATACCAATTTAACTTGTAATGACGATTTTTTTTTTTTTTTTTTTGAAAATCGTGAATTGCAGTTATGAAATTAGTGAATTCCATAAATTTCAAGGCATAGATTGCATATAAAAAAGTGTATTAAAAAAAAAAAAAAAAAAAAAAACAATTTCTACTTTTATCCTCATTTTTTAAATATTAATAAATCAGTCAGAATTTTCGCAACAAATAATGCTTTTTGTTTAAAAAGAAAAGGTTTCACCTTTTTTTTACTTTTGTCCAATGGTTTTTAATGTAGTTCAGGGGAAAATTACATATAAATAATTTATATTTATGCTTAAATAATATCTGTAGGATCCAAACATTTCGCACTAAAAACAAATTGCAAAATTCAAAGCAAAATTGCTCTTAAATTTGCAAAAAAGCAAAAAGAATTCTAAGTTTTTGCCATTGCTGTTTTTTTTTTTAATCAAGTGTTGCATCATAAAATATAATCAATATTTTCACACTTGTTTAATTTAAAAAATCGTATAATTTGGTAAATGACTAATGAGAAATAGAGCATATTTTTTAAAAAAGTTAGCAAATTGTGCCATAGAATGATATGGCATTGTAAAGGAAAATGGTATGAAAAAAATTTCAGATACAAACAAAATTAATTAAACAAGTAAATTACTAAATGAAGAGATTTAGTATATTGGGAAAAGAAAAGTTAAATAATTACCCGTATTTAGACCAGATAAATAAGTAATGAGAATGAGTAATGAGAAATAAACCATATTTAGAAGTAGATAACAAATTGTACCACAGGACGATACGTCATTGTAAAAGAGCATACGATACGATAAAAATTTCAGATACAAATACTAGGCTGAGCAAAAAATTCTGGGAAATTTGTGAAAGTTGCATTGTTATGCGCAAATTAACAACAAAAGCAACAAGGGCTTATTCTTTAAAGTAGAGACCATCATAGTCCAAGACTTTTTGCCACCATTAAATAAAAGAGTGTTACAAAATTTTAACATGAAATATTTATTTCTACACACAAAATAATGAATAGTTTAATAAAGAAATATTTTGAATAATATTTTGTGAGTTATTCTTTTTATTTAAAAACCTAATATTCATTCAAAATCAATAAATTTAAAATCGGTTACAAAACATACAAATATCGAATTGAGTTAAATAAAAGAGTGTAACGAAATTTTACCATGGAATATTTATTTCTACACACACAAAATAAAATCAATAGTTTGATAAAGGAATACTTTGAATAATATTTCGTGTGTTATTCTTTTTATTTAAAAACTCAATATTTATCCAAAAGCAATACTTTTCTTGTTATTATTTTTATTTAAAAATCCAATATGTATTCATACTCTTTACAATTTTTATATGCATTCATTATAGAAATGCAATAACTTTTAGATATTTTTAAACATTTTTATCAGAAATAATTGAAACTTTATATTAAAATACTCATGAAAAAATAATAATGCATATCATTTTTAACTCCGAATGTTTGCCTTGCTTAAAACTTTATGAGCAAAGTTTCGGTTGGTTGGTTGTGTTTATGATGGACAATTATCAACACGAGGGATATGGGCCCTAAGTGGGTTGGGGTGCTCTCCGCGTGGGTCTTTCTAAGGAAACCTAACTAGTATTTGCACAAAGTTACCCAAGGTTCGAAGAAAACTAGGGAAAAAGATTAGGCCGACGGGCGCGATTGGGATCGAACCCAGCAACTTCCATCTATTAACTTCAAAAACAGAATTTCTCGACCACTGGTGGGACAATAATCGAATTAGAGTTTTTATTTTTGCTTTTGTTTTTGTTTTCAAAATTTATGTGTTTATGTTTTTATATTTTTTGGAAGATTTAAGCAAAAAATAACATCAAAATTGCATACTTATGTCCAATTTAGAGTATTCCCTATTTTAGGTCGAATACAAAAATATTGTTATAAATTAGGTTTAGTTACGCAACAGAACATTTTAAAACTTGGTTGTATGAAACTATCAAAATGAAATCGAAAACACAACAATAATAAGCCTTCATAAAGTTTTTATGAAGCTTATTTTAACTTTACTAAGGGAATTTTATATTGTCCAAAATAACATACAATGAGGGAGAAAATCAATTTGACCTTAATCTCTTTCTGATGAGCTTGGAAAAGAACGTTTCACTTTCTAAAGAGGTATGACACCACTGGCGTATGGATCGCGCATTAAACAGATGTCTTCTTTGGCCTTTTTTTTTTTTTACAATTTCGAGTGAAAATTTACACTGTTAGAAAAACTTGTCAATATACACTAAACTAATCCTCCTTTTTTAAACAAATAATTTCCGTTCACCTAGAAAACATGTTTTATCCGTGAATTATTCCCGTCTGAATAAAAGGGAGAAATCCCGCCCATTCCTAGTACGCATGCGCTCTATTAATACAAAATTCCGAATTTATTTTAGAAATTAAAAATTAAAAATTCTATAAATTAAGATTTCTAATTTAATTTAAAAAGAAATAAAAGATTTCGAATTTAAAAATAAGTAACAATTAATTTTCTCATTTATGGATTGTTGATATAACTGATAAAATTGCTTGATTTTTATACATAAAGGTTTGTTAAATAGACAAAAACAGGCGTAAAATGTAGACGCATGTAAATTATAAAAAGACTTTTAAGAGACAATTCGTTGAAAAATTGGAAAAAATGCGGAATTAAATTGCGGCTATTTTATTCCAGGCAATGGAGACCGTATAGGGGCTCTACCTAACAAAATTCATGGTAGTTCTGGAAAAAGGCTTACTATATGATTTTTGGATCGCTGAATCCGAATTTGTAACTTCCCACCAAAATTTCCCCCGGCAACCCCCTCAACTTTTGGTAAAATGTCCCCGCAAAAAAGGTTTTATTAAAAAAAAAATTTATTGTTTTACAGAAAAAGTATCTAGAAATTAAGAAAGTAGACAAAATTTCCAACAAATTAGATATATGACATTGTGACGTAGGATGAAGGGGGAGGGAGGATCTGCCTCGGAACATGCGCCGCGGTGCTGCGTGGACTAAGTTGCGCAAATCAAGTTAACCACTTATATCTTTTACATTCACCCTCCCATCTCCCCTCCGAACTTTCCCTATAAGGTTTACTTCAAGATTTTTGGGTCACTAAATCCGAATTTTTAACTTCCCCCCAAAATCCCCCCCCCCCCCCCGCAAAGCCTAGTTAATATATAACATTAAGCCCGCAAAGTTTATATATAACATTAATAATAGTTAAAGGAAATACAATATATATATAATCAATTATCAACAAAAATTACAAATATTTATAAAAAAAAAACAATTTAAAAGAAACTTTTGGATTTGCTCAAAGTATCTTAAATTTATATAACATAATTGCTTTTTTAAGTGTATATATTTAAAAATATAAATATTAGAAAAATAACTTATATTATTCCTTTTTACATTCTTTGCAAACACTCAGCTTTATAACCCTGTAAGTGCAGGAGCCACAAACTGACTTTTTTCAATCACTACAGAAGTTCATAGTTTTATTCCGGCATCGATTGATTTGGCATTGTTTGTGTTTCGTACCCGAGATTGTGGGTGCACCTGTATTTGGAGTTAAGTCTGAGAGCGCAGATGTCTTAGAGGTGACATATTTTGTACGCAGTTCTTCGGCTTAGTTCAAAATAAAATCACGACGCTTTATATTTACACCGGTAGTCTCTTTATAAATCACACAAGTATTTATAGCAGCTAAGTCCAGAATATTAAAAAAAAAAACTTGCACAGGCCATCGTAGAGAAGTTGATTTTGTGGAATATTTTCTTGCCATCTGGTCAAGTACATCCGCACGTATTTCGTTGAGTTGTAAAACTGAACAACCTCAGGCGTCTTTTTTTCATTGTAGGTGTAAGGTCAAGTGTAGGACGTAAAGTGATTAACAACAAAACATTTTTGTTTTTCTTTCCTTGATACGAGGTCAGTAATATATTATTGTGCTTGAGAATTTTGCTTGAATACAGTTCTCCCTTTGTGAGCTTGAACGATTCGGGCACTTCTTTCTTTCCACGTTTCACAGTTCCAATGATGCTAAGTCCTTTATTTCTTAGAGTTTTGGCTAATTTCAACGTTGTGAAAAAATTATCCGTTGTTATGTTCCGTCCTGTATTATGAAATAGCTCTGCCAAGCGACAAACAGCATGTTCGCCAACAGTTTCATCTATAGGTCTATTTTCATTTTTACCTAAATATGGAAAACCATTCAACAAATATTTTGATCAAAAGTCAGCTGCTAGCCAAAATTTAATCCCGAATTTATCTGGTTTTTGCGACATATACTGTGTAAATGGGAAACGCGCCTTACTTGGGAAGAGTTGTTCGTCTACTGTTATATTTTCTCACGGTTTATTGCAAAGTAAACAATTTTCAATAAACGAGTTCCATATCTCTGACACTAGTGCAAATTGATCAGATCGAAGTCTTTCAGATCTTGTTGCCTTCAGATCAAACCGTAAATATCTCATTATTTCTTTGAACCTGCCCCGAGCCATTGTTTGATGAAAAAAGTTTATTGCCCATGTCGTGGACCATAAGTTGTTTATTGAAACACCTTTAGAAATAAAAGCTCCACGAGCATACAGTAGGGAAATAAAAGCATCTAATTCGTCTAAAGATATATTCCAATGCGGGTACTGCAAACATCGATGAGCTTCCGCTTCTGTGCACATTTTTATGAAACGAAGAATCTTTTCATTTATGAATAGTCTCCATGCACTTGTGAAATTCCCTAACATTACATTTCTAGTGGCAAATGAACTTGGTCCAGGGATTTCTCTCAACACATTGTGCTGCTCTCGTTTTCCTGAAGAAATGTTACCAGAAGGAACTGCCCACATTGTTCCATCTTTTGCTACTTCTACATTTTGCTCATTTCCTTCATTTTGGGAACATACTCTTTGTTCTTCACTTTTACGTAGTAGTTTACTTTTCTTTTGACGTTTTCTGTTTTGTTTTCGTTCATTTTCTACCACGTGGGGTACTCGCATGAATCGAATCGACATTTATAAGAAAAATTTCTTCATTTTTAGATTCAGACGAAAAATATGCTTGTGCAGTTTCAGTAAAAAAAGGCATTCGACAGCGGAAGAGGATTAACTTACATTTCCAGGGTTATATTCATCATCAAATAAATTTGAATTTTCATCTGTACCAGAATCGGTTTGAGATACAGTCCGCAATATTTTTAGAAAATCTTCTGAGAGATTGCTTTTACCAACAGTTCTTCGCGACATAGCATGAAAAAAAAGTACATCCGATCAGGTCAAGAACTTCAAAAGAAATAAATATCTGTTACTAAAAAATCAGATGCTTTCGAACATAAAAGGGATTTTGCGTGACCAGCAGGTGTTTTTCAATCCCGCTTATTCTCCAAATGACAGCAGTCTATTACAGCCCCTACGAAAAAATCACGTGACAAGCAGATGTTTTTAACATCCCTCCCTACCTCACGTATACTTCTTTCCATGAAATGTTAGTAAAATTATCTAAAAAAGAAGTAATAATCGTTCGTAGCCAGCAAAAATTGAAAAGTAAATGTAATGATAGATTTTATTTCTTCAGCGGTCAAAATGACCGCAATCCGTCTTTCTAGGTATACATATTTTTAGGGCTCATAATATTGTGTGAAAAAAATTAAAATTTTTGCGCTACATAATCCTTATGAATAATTAGGAAAATTAAATAAACAATGTAGAAATCGAAGAATATTTAAGAAATATACAACCGTTTGAAATTCATTTTCTGCCAAAATGACCGCTCCCGTCTTTCTAGTGTTAAAAAAGGTAATTAGATATTTCATTAAAAGGCATACGTAATTTATTTTTTCATAAACATATAACAAAATATAAATTATAATTGAATGTAGAATAAATTACATTTGCATATGTATTGCTGTATAAATAGAAACACAATTTTAACAAGCGATATTTTAAAAATAAAGTTATAAACTCTCTGTTAAGCCATTTAAATTTCTACAAACATCAGTTTTAGATGATGAAAAAAAAAGTCCTTCCGGCCAGTGCCGGGAGGAAGAGGTAGCTTTCATATTCCTTATTTTTTAAAAGCCATCTTATATTATTAAAACACACGAAGCTCAATTTAGTGGAAACCGATTATAGGAGATCCAATACTAATTTTTATCAATACTAAATCATTATGAATGAGAATTTCGCGAAATTAGACAGCTTTATACAAGCTTCTATTATTTACAGTAACTTATATTTGGTTGCCAAATTCGGCGATATCTTGAAGTGCCTGCCATTTTAAGACAACATGGTGGATGAAGCTAACCAATGAACTTGGTCGAGACCTTAGTAATTCCTGTGCACAAGCTCACTCACATCGGAATTGGTTGACATATACGAGTGCTGTCGCAGGCAAAAAATGAGAGAAATTGGTATGTACTATGTACACACCAAGTTACATCCAAATCGGTTCATAAATACGCCAGTTATCGCGTGACCAAAATGAGGTCGTTTCAAAATGTCAGCCACAATAGAAATTAAAAATGCTATAACTCAGCCACTTTTTTAGATTCAGACGAAACAAAAACTGCTCCCGAATCTTTTTATCAAGGTCAAACACATAAGAAAAAATATTTTTTCAATTTTCAATTTTTTGGTACCACATTTCAAATTTAAATTTTTCTTAAAAATTTAAATGGCTGCCGTTTTTAAACAAAATGGCGGATGAAGCTGGGAAACGTACTCGGTCGAGACATTGGTATGTACTATATATACATCAAGGTACATCCAAATCGGTTCATAAATACGCCTGTTATCGCGTGACAAAACTCAGGTCGTTTCAAAATGCTAGAAATTCAAAGTGCTAAAACTCAGTCATTTTTTAAGATATCGACGAAACAAAAGCTGTTCCAGAATCTTTGTATGAACGTCAAACACATAAGAAAAAAATATTTTTCAATTTTCAATTTTTTGGCACATTTCAAATTTAAATTTTTTTTTAATTCCGTCATTTTGAAACAAGATAGCGGATGAAGCTGGCCAACGAACAAGGTCGAGACATTGGTATGTACTATATATATCCCAAGTACATCCAAATCGGTTCATAAATACGAGTGTTACAGTGTGACAAAGATCAGATATATATATATACATATCAACATTTGAACGGAGGGTGGTTTCGAGGTCTGGGGGTCATGATTGATGAAAATATATCATTTTTTATCGCTTTCCTCCGAACGGCTGCAATAGGTATCTTTTTGTAATGAAAGCTACGTAAATCACATTAGTTTGCAAACCACAGATTACCATGGGGCTAATGTGCTCTGCCTTGGACATTCTTCCCAAAAAGGGCTTCGCGTGCCCAAAAGTTTGGGAACCACTGTTCTAGAATATCTACTAATAGAACTTATATCAACTAACAGAACTAATACAATAGAACTTATATGGGGAAGTAGGGTAGGGGTCATACAGTCTTTTGAAACCGAGTATCTCAATTTTCGTTCTATTTGAGGCCTTCTAGTGAATACTACTTGGATTAATAAGTTTAAGGCATAAAGCAAAAGCGACCACTACGGTATGCGAATGGTGACGACCGTGTAGTTACCCTACTGGAAAATTTATTTTATCTTTTTTATCAGGATTTGTTTTAATATTTGGTAACTTAAAAGTTACCAAATATTAAAACAAATCCTCTTAATATACTCTTAAATATAAACACATTTTAAGTTATTGTTTGTAGCATACTTTAAAAGGATTTATTTTTCACAACGACATTTTTTCTAGCATTTACAAGTTTATTTTTGTGATTTGCTTTTCTACTCTGATTCTTTGGAGGTAAGAAGGGCATCCTACACCGGATAAACAGGAAATAGGAAAAAATTCTTCAAGAAATAGTAAACAATGGTTAAAAGGCAGTCAAAACTGCTTGGTGATTTTGAATTTTCTAAAGTTGAAAATTTTTCCCCAATTTGTCGAACCGTAATAAAGATAATTTTTTTTTCTATCATTTTTAACTCCGAATGTTTGCTTTGCGTAAAACTTTATGATCAAATGCTCGGAAAAATAGGCGTTTCTTTCATTATTAAATTCTTTCTCCCTTCACAGATGTAAGCAGTCTAAAAAAACATAATTAAAAGCTCTTCAGTGCGTTCAGAAGCGATGACGACACCTTAATGGAATTTCTTTACGTAAAGAAGTATTTGCTTTTGACTTATTCAAACAGCCGCATAGTAGGAATATGATAGCAGAAGCAATTACTGAGCGTACGATCTATTAAAATTTTGTTTTCAGTTTTACTTCATTTTTTAAACTTTTTTCAAAGGTTTAAAATCATATTCTTTGCTTTTATGTAACACACTTTACTACTACCGGAACAACTTAAAAAAAAACTGCATGTAATTTAAAGTTGTGCATGTACTGATAAAACTGCTTCATTTTTATGCATAAAAAGATTTGTTAATTACACAGGAAAAAGATGTAAAATTGCAAATTATGTAAAGTATAAAAAGACTTTTAAGAGTCAATTAGTTGAATAATTGATAAAAATTTGCGTCTAATTTACACTTCTAAAAAAATATGTTAAAAAAAGTAATTAGACATTTTAATAAAAGGTACAATTTATTTTTTCATACAAATAATTTATTTTTTTCATATAAATTATAATTGCATATGTATTACTAGGTAAATAGAAATACTATTTTAACAAGTTGTAGTATTTTTTAAAAGGTGAAGTTATAAACTCTGTGTTAAGGCATTTAAATTTCTATTTTCTTTCTGAAACTTCTGAGTTTTAGGTTATAATTTTAGAATTTATATCGGAATGTGTGGTAAAATTGGCCTGGTGAAAGCGGGTATCTCAATTTTAACTCCATATGAGATGCCATCTTTTGCTTATTGGTTGGATCAATTAGTTCGAGGCACAAAGCAAAAGCAATCACTATGGTATGCGAATGATAGAGACTGTGTAGTTTGCATATTGAAAAGTTTATTTTATCTTTTTTATCATACTTTAGTGTTAATGTTTGCCATTTTTCAAAATTCTTAAATACATTTCAAGTATTGAAACTTTTTATGTTATTGTTTGTAGCATAATTAAAAAATGATTTATTCCCTCAATGAAAATTTTCGCTGACATTTATAAGTTTATTTCTGAGTCTTGCTTTGCTACCCTGAATCTTTTGGGGTAAGTAGGAGATCATATATCGAATAAACCGGAAAATGGAAATAAATGCATCAAGAAACGCTAAACAGTTCTTGAAGAAAAGGCAGTCAAATCTGCTTGGTGATTTTGAATTTTCTAAAGATGAACTTTCTTCACCAATCTCTCAAATCGTAATAAAGTTAATTTTACATTGAAATGTTAAATCATTAGAATTATAATATACATGTTTTTAGTTACTTCCTCAGTCATATTTATATAAAATATATTTTATTCATTTTAAAATGAAAATTTAAATTTCTTCATTTCCCATAAGGTTGACATGTCCCTGCGATGTTAATATTATAATACTGGAAAAGTAGAAAGGTTGAATTGACATTTTATAGAACAGCATTTATTAATAAAAATGTGAAAACCAATATTTATGATCATATTATTATACAAAATGTAACTGCAAAGTGTTTACGAAATGTCTCATTAAATTAAGTTCAAAATTTTATTTTATGTAAAAACTAATAATAATGTATCTGATTTTACCATACTTTCCACTTGATATAATTTTTCAAAATAAAGAACACTAAACATACGAAAGCGAAATATATATCGTCCATAATATATTTTAAGGGTTATATGTATAAGAAATTAAGCAAAAAAGTATAATACCCATGTTTCAAGATTTCAAAATAACATAAAATTTGATTAAACAACATATCTGAGTATTACTTTTCATTTTAAAGAAACATGAAAAAAAAAAAAAAAAACATGCTTAAAACATAAATCATGAAGCGCATTCAATCACAAATTAGAATGCTTTAACTTAGCAGCTTAAAAAGATTTGCGAGCAAAAGTATCAACTTCAAAAGCACGCTATTACAAAACCATCCGATACATATTGTTTAATTCAGATATAATTGCATTGCATTTTTTGCAGTAATTTAACTTAAAGTTTTAATATTAATTGACAGTGCACAATATGTAATAGTAATTTTATAAAAAGTTAAGTAATTTGGCTATACGGTCTAATTCTAGAACCAAATTTACAAGCTGATCTATTTCTTCTTTTCTAGACGTACCTCTCATGTATGTAATAAAAAGAGACTTGAGATATGATGGAAGTGATCTCTATATGGCTGCGGTATATGTTAAAATGTGATTATCACTGTATGATGTAGAAATTAGTATATGCTAGATCTCCTAGGTCTAGATTTAATAAATTTTCATTAACCTCTCCGGTCCCTGGGTCCCCAAACGGGGACCTCTGTTCTTTTCCTTACAGAAACCAAAATGTCCTATTTTTTTACATTTTCACATCACTTCTTAAATGCTGAATGTTTTTTTGCGTTCAAAGCAAACGAATAAATGGCGGCATCTGAGCTGATTCCCACGCAAAATAATGTCATTTTTCTCTGAGTTTGCAAAATGTCTAAAAATGCCCAAAAGACAGTACGACCAGGAAAGTGAGAAACTTTCACATTTAACTTAAATCTTTTTCAATAAAAAAGTTTTGAGGATTTTTAGATTATTTACTTGATAAAAATCTTAAATTTGGGATTGAGTTAATATAGGTTAATGGTAATTAAATTAATGTTTTAAGGGTTTTTTGTTTTAGATCCATATTTTTGAACCTAAATTACTAAGAGGCTAAAGGATCAATTTCAGAAAAGATATCTTTTCTGTCACTTACGATGCCATTTGGTTTGGAAGAAGCCAGTGAATAAGCATTTGTATTATTATTTTAGCTTCGGAACTCAAGAAGTTATTAAACATCTAAAATGTCTTCTTTATTTCTTAACATACCCAAATTCTAAAAAGAAATTACATTAACATAAAACACATATTTTTTTGTTAATGCACACTATACCTAAATTTTCTCACCAAAGGAGAGTGGAACATTTTGGCGATCTAGGTGGACAAAATTATTTCGTTGAAGCTTAATGGGTGTTTGCTGTTTTTTTTATGCATCACTAATAAAATACTCAAAGAGTGATAAATATTTGGTTATTTAACAACAATGTCTTAAAATAAAAATACAGGGTGCCCACTAAAGTCCGTTCCCACACTCTTAACTGCCTAACGACTGCATCTATATTCATAAACGTGGTGTTTAGGTATAGTAAAGAGGCTATGCGCTTCTAGATGAGGCCGCTTACAGCGCCACCTGGTACAAAATGGCCAATAGCGTTCCTATCGCGAAAAAGGTTCGATATATGGGATAAAAGTGAATAACAAATTTGTAGAGCAACATCGATTTAGTTATAAAGGACACCTTGTGAACATGGATACTAAATTAATGTCGTTCTGGTCATGAATCTCGTCTTCGAGATAAGAATACTAACTAGCTGTTTTGCACCCTGTGACGCTGGAAGCGGTGTCATCTGGTAGAGCATAGCCACATTTACTGTACCTAGACACCACTTTTATGAGTATAGGTGCAACCGTTCGACATATTAAGAGCGTGAGAAGGACTTTAATGGGCACCATGTATAATGCGTTACAAATAATGCGTTAAACATACGTAAAAAATAATAATAATGCACATATGTTAGTCAATATTTTTTTTTTTTTTTTTTTTTTTTTTTTTTTGTCTACTCAGTATTTTTTGAGAAATTTGTGTAGTTATCCTGAATAATAATTTTTTTGAAATAAAATCATATTAAAGAAACTTGTTGTTTTGAGGCAACCTGTAAAACATATAAATGCTATCAAAACTATTTTCGGTTGAAAAAATGCTGTTATGTGAATAAATAACCTATATTCATTTTATTCAATTTCAAATAAAATTTCGGCATATACACGGTAATGCATCCGAATATTTTATGTGTCACTGTAGAAGAAATGCAACTGCTAAGCCCTTTGTTTTCAATTTAAAAAATGCTATTGCGTATCTCAATAACCTACAGTAATTTTGTTGAAATTTAATTAAAATTTCTGTTTTTTAGCAACAATCTTTCCGCGATCTTTCCTTTGGCCCTATTTATTACAAATGCATAATTTCCATGTTCGTCAAATTATAAGTTAATAGAATTGTCATCAGAAAAAAATACATCTAGGCAAAGTTTCAGCTCCGTTATATGATGGAAGTTTGTTTAAAATTGTCTTGCAAGATTTGAACTAATATTTTATGTGGCCCTGTAAAAAAAGCGTAACTGCTGTGTTCCATAAATTGCAATAATATTGTATTGTCATCAGAACTAGATATCCTGAGCAAAGTTTAAGCTCAATTAGATTATTAAAATTGATTTAAAATTAACTTGCAAGTTTTAATCTAAAATTTTGTGAAGCCATGTAGAAAGGGTATTTTAAACACAATTCTACGTTTTTTAAGTTATAGTAATATTGTATTGTCATCCAAATTAAACATGTATTCATCGTTTCAGCTCAATAGGATAATTTAAAAAAAGCTTTAAATTTGACTTGCAAGATTTAAATTACACATACATACATGAACTGCAAGTTAATATGATGCTTGTTTATTAATGAAAACTTACTGATCTGCAGCTATCTGCAGGAGTTTCTTTAATTTTTCATTATATTAGGAATGACACTTTGATTTTAAAAAATGCTTATTGCTGAATAATGATGAATAATTTGTTAAAAGTCAAGATGAAATTTGTAAACAACATGAAAGATCATCCAGAATTACAACCTTTGAAAAAAGCGGTTAAGTGGGTTTAATATCGCTGATTTTCAAACAAAAATCCGTTAAATCTGACCTTGAAAAACCTGTGACATATATTCAGCAATCTCGTAAATGCACTGCTTAATTCAAACCAAAAAATGTAAGAAATCATGTCAGTTGTAGTGTCTGTAAGATTTTAAAATTTTCAATAGTGTGAGTTTTACACCCAAATTAACCCTACTTGTTACATAAAAATATGGTAAATCTAGTGTTATTGAATTAGTTTTATTGTTTGAAAAAATGAAAGAATTCATATTTCAATATTTTGAAATATATATATATATATTTAATTAATATTAATTTAATATTAATTATTTAATATTAATTAAACATAACCTATTACCATCAAATAATATGAATTAAAGCTGTAAGTATAAAAATAATAATAATAATAATAATTTATTATAAGAATTATTATGGAAGAAAAAGAAAAAAGTGGACACCGACAAAAAATGGAAAAGCTTATATATTGAATTACGTTGTCAAGGGCACAGAATTCAATGATATAAGCAAAATCGTTGTTTTCTGTGAGAAAAATAAGCTAAAGCTAAAAATTATTTTCCCCTGTGCCCAAACAACCATTAAAATCAAGTGAATTGATTAAAAATGAAAACAGAACAGAAACAAATAATATGATATATATATATATATATATATATATATATAAGCCTTTTTCAATTATTGCTTTACAGTTAGATATTTTTGTAAAATTATAATGAACTTTCTGCACTCTTTCATAGAGCGTATCTCAACAAACGTGTTACTACCACTCCTTCAGGGTTAAACTTTGAATGCCACAATTTCAAAAAATAACTGATATACACTGGTTATCAAAAATTAAGGAAAAGTCACAAAATGCTAATTTTCAAATACGCGAACACTAAAAAGGAAATAATATAATTCAGTAATTACTATCTCTACAACACAGCTAGCCTATATAACATTTCATTCAGGTTACGCATGGTCACAAGAGTCACAGTCACTACGGTGAAGCAAAAAAATAGGAAATTCCATACATCTCATTATGAGTCTCAAATGATCACTATATGTGACTCCACTGAGAAGTCAGTATGACTGCTGCTTTGTGACGAGTCACCATGTGACTTTACAATGTAGTTACATTGCGACTCTCACGTGATTGTCATTTGTAGACTCAATTTCAAAATCATCGTAACGCTGCATTGTGATAAGTTACCAAATAATGTCAGATTAAAGTCACATGATGACTTTCAGGTGACAGAGAGACTACTGTGAAGTCACCATTGTGCTCTTTTGGGAAAAGTCATCATGTGACTTTAATGTGACATTATTTGGTGACTTATCACAATGCAGCGTTCACGATGACTTTGAAATGGAGTCTACAAATGACAGTCACATGAGAGTCACAATGTAACTAAACTGTAAAGTCACGTGGTGACTCGCCACAAAGCAGCAGTCACATTGACTTCTCAGTGGAGTCACATATAGTGATCATTTGAGACTCGTAATGAGATGTATGGAATTTCCTATTTTTTTGCTTCACCGTAGTGACTGTGACACTTATGACCATGTGTGACCTGAATGAGATGTTATATGGGCTAGCTGTGTTGTAGAGATAGTCATTGCTCGAATTATATTATTTCCTCTTGAGTGTTCGCGTATTTGAAAATTAGCATTTTGTGACTTTTCCTTAATTTTTGATAACCAGTGTAATATACTATAACGCCATAACATTTGCAATACAAATCTAACACTAACATTTTTGTTTAGAAATAGTAGTAGTAAAAAATGGGTGATTAGTATTTCCGAACAATAATATTTAAAGACTGCCAAGTATCAAGAATTAACATTTATTTAAAAAAAATCATATTATAAATGAACAAATATCTAAATGTATCATTCCATAAGTAATGCGTAACATTTTCGTCCGAAAAACATTTAAAAAATACTTCTTTTTTTATCATTCACTGATGACTTACTTGACACAAATGTTGATCTTTAGAAAATAAATAAAAGTCATTTCATTACACAAATATACAAATCTTTATTTTTTACTAGGAGGCTCTGCCCTCTTCAAGCTACGCTCGCCAAACCCCGTTCAGACATTGTAGAATCTAAAAGCACGCTAATCTGATATGTTTTAAAAAGATTAGAGAAGATTGAATTGTACTGAAAAAACCTGTAGCGATCTCCCTGTAAACGGGTTTCCATTCCCTTTGATTGCAAAAATTTAAAGTAGAATCAGTTGCTGTTAAGACATCCAATGGTTGTTTTCGTGTTTGGTTAAAGAAGATCAGTTAAACATTTGAAAAGAAGCTAAAATAAAATGAATTAAGTAAACAGAGTCTTTGTCTCTCGGTATTTTTTAACAGCGTTATAAAACGATTGACATAATACAATTATTAAAATTTGATGCTTTAACCCCTTCAAAGGCAGTGGTTCATTTTTGGACTACTTAATTTTAATTCTTAAATGCCACATTAGCATCAGAATATTGGGATAAAAATTTCCCTTATTTTAAGTAAGTGAACAAAAGCATTTTTGTATTTCGAAATTTGTTTGTAAATTCTGTTGCCATTCACTGATTTCAAGATTTTACGAATAGAAGTGCCTTGTCCGTGAAAGGGCTAAACGCATATTAATGTATTTATTATTTTTAAGTTTCCTTTCCCTTTTAATATTCACGTGTAAATACAATTTTCAGGACATAATTTTCAATATTTTCCTGCCTTTAACACGCACTCTTTTAATAGTAATTTTAAAGTTTTTTTTTCTGTTTTTAATAGTAACGTGAAAATAAATTTTTAATCGTTAAGAAATATTATTCTTTGCGCTGTTTTTAAAATTGAAGACAATCTCTATAATAATAGCCTAAGTCATGTGACTATCATCAACAGCTCCAGGCGGATCCCTTCGCTTTTTATATTCCAGGCGGCCTTCGCTTTTGGTACTTTAATGTTAGCCAGCCACAGGTGTGATAAGTCGCCGAATATTATTCTATTCCCATTATTTCGTTTATATTATAATAGTCCAAGTCATGTAACTGCCATAAACAACGGGCTGATTCCTTCGCTTTTCATAAGAAAGGTTTCCATTTTGATTAAAGAATCAAAATTATTTTTTCGAATAAAACTACATAAAAGTTGCCATGATCACAAAGAATTCCTGGTACTTTTATGTTAGCCGGCTGAAAATTTCGCCAATAGCTTTTTTTTTTAACTCGCCAGTTAGCATTTTTTTATTTTTCGAGTGGTAAATTAAAACGGTGCTACTTGGTTATCCCATCGACCAAAAATCTGTCGCCAAATTATAAGATTAAATGCCAATAATGGTTGATCATAAATGTCACATTCACTTGACTTTAAGGAAGTTACACATGTTCACGCCATCAAGTGATTTTTATTTCGACGTTTCATTTGTATTTTTATTAATGTTATACTAATTTATTTGTTCTTTTGTTATTTAAAATAAAAAATATATCAATTTGTATAATTTGGCTATTTATATAATTTGGCGAAATTGGTCGACGGGAGAACTAATAACATTAAAACGTTGCTTTGAAGTGGAAATTAAATCTCATGATTTGTTGCATTGTCACATGCGTACCGGGTTTGGCGTGATTTTTTTTACAACAATTTGACGAAAACCTCGTTTTAAAATACCTGTTACATATGTATTTTTAAATTATTTTCTGTTATTTTTAAAATGAAATAACAATAAATAAAAAAAAAAATAATAACTATAGAGCAAAACAATTTATAACATTTTTTGTAAATAAAAAGAAAATGAATTCAAATAAACATTTATTAATAAATAAGTAACAATAGCCGGGATACCATGTCAGGCAAAATAACACCATTCTGCCGCCAATTAGGTACCCCGTTGCGTATATGACATCTGTGTCTAATATTTTTCTTTTCGTTTCGTTTAAAAAAAAGAATGAAGTAAAAGCCATTTATTTTAAAGTTTTAAATTTTAAATGAAAGTTTTGTATTAAATAAAATGATAATGAAATACAAATTGAATTCTGAATAAAAGTAACATGATGCATTTCTTAGCATACATTTAAGGGAGGCCAAACTCGTCGCCAAATTAATTTAAAATAACCTTCTCTAAAATATGAAAAAAAATAACTGTTATGATTAAAATTTGAGTTGCCATCATTAGAAAAAAAGTATTTAAAATTAGAAAAAATAATAATATTTCGAAAACTAATTCTAATTATAAAATTCTAATACCAGTTTTGAGATCTGTGGATCAATACGGATTTTTGGTGTTAATTTCATCGCAAAGTATTCCATATTTTAGGAGAAATCGCCATGAAACGTAATCAGTTGTTTAATCAGTCGTTTCATAGAATCGTTACATAAATTCGTTTCAATTCCATTCATTAGGATTTTATATATATAGGGTAGATTTATATTTTATTTTCTACATTTAATGTTTCAAATATTTCATTGTTGATAGCAATGTATACAGTTTTTTGCTTATCACTGTATGACTTCATTTTTATTCAACAAGCACCTCTTCGTATACTAAATACAGTTCAGCTTGAAAATAAGTGACTTAATTCAAAACCACATTTAAAAAATCACCTTCAGACTCAATAATGCTTTTGAATTATTTTTTGTATCCCTATATATGATCTATTTGTATTTATATACGCCACGTAGAATGTAAAAATTTACTTAAACTGAAAAACACCTGCTATATCTGAAAACGCAGTTACAGAAACTATCGCTTATAGAGAGTACGGTCTACAATATATTTTATGTGCCCTGCAAATGAACGATAATTATAGACATTTTCTATAGCAAATATCTTGTAGTGAACTTCACTAATATACATCAATTTCCTTATGTTTAAAATAGTTTAACATAATTGAAATATTTCGCAGACAGATTTTTTACAATAGACCATTATCTTGCCGAATTCCTCTGTGTCGCTTTGTGAATGAATGGTAAATACATTACACTGGATTATTTTTGCACCTCAGAAATTTACATAAATTTTATTATATTCCCAATAGCTGAACGGACATTGAAATACTGCAAAAAAATTGTCCCCATAGATCGTTAAGTAACGGAATTCGATTGAGTATTCCTGTAAACGAACTTTAAATGCTGAATATTCTAAATTCTAGCGCACAAAGCATGTTATTACACAGCTGAGAAATTTCTATGATTGTTATATTCTGATATCTTTAACACTAGAAGTGCTAAATTGGTAACTCAAATTTTATATATATATTTTTTAAACGTACACCAGGATTTTTATTTAAAGCTTTTTAACTATATATATTTATATCCTTTTTTTACAGAAATTTCTAGTTGAAATTGAATTGTACATATTTGGTAGCAGTCAAATTGACTGCTCTTGACTCTTCTGTGTACCCCACGATTGTTCCCCATATACCGCAACGTAACGGAATTCTTTTGAGTGTCCCTGTAAACGAATTACATTGCTAATAGCTGAACGGACATTGAAATACACTGCAAAAAAATTGTCCCCATAGAT
The DNA here is from genome assembly GCA_963932465.1 of Maratus speciosus. Taxonomy (NCBI): domain Eukaryota; kingdom Metazoa; phylum Arthropoda; class Arachnida; order Araneae; family Salticidae; genus Maratus; species Maratus speciosus. The sequence goes on from OZ010789.1 coordinate 196,418,931, forward strand.
CGTTAAGTAACGGAATTCGATTGAGTATTCCTGTAAACGAACTTTAAATGCTGAACATTCTAAATTCCAGCGCACAAAGCATGTTATTACGCACCTGAGAAATTTCTATGATTGTTATATTCTAATATCTTTAACATTAGAAGTGTTAAAATGGTAACTCAAATTATATATATATATATTTTAAACGTACACCAGGATTTTTATTTAAAGCTTTTTAACTATATATATTTATATCCTTTTTTTACAGAAATTTCTACTTCAAATTGAATTGTACATATTTGGTAGCAGTCAAATTGACTGCTCTTGACTCTTCTGTGTACCCCACGATTGTTCCCCATATACCGCAACTTAACGGAATTCTTTTGAGTGTCCCTGTAAACGAATTATGGACGCTGCACTCTCAATTTCTAATAGCGAAGATTCTATAATAACATCATTAACATATATCAATTACCTGGTCATCCGAGAATATTTACGACAGTTAAAGCACGAACAGACAGACAAACCAAATCTATAAACACTTTTCAAATACGTTGGAAAGCGTTAAAAATTAATTCATTTGAGAGTAATTTTAATTATTCATACTTCATCATATGATTCTTTTAACCATCAGATGCCTATCCATCTTCTTCATAATCTGAAAACATAATCAGATAATAACGACAGTGAAGTATTATTCAACCCTAATAAACGAATAAATATAATTTAAGTGTACACTTACACTTTGAAACGAGAAAAATGAATGCCACATATTAACTTAAGTATGAAATATATTCAGTACACTAGAATAATTAATTACTTGTAGTTCAGAAATACTTAAGATAATTAAATAAATAAAAATAATGGCAGCCCAGGAAGGTTTTATAATAAGAAGTGACTTCTTATCTTCAGAAGAAAATGTAAATTACGCGGTGCAATTTCATTTATTTTTATAAATTTGAAATATTCGTTAATTAATTAAAAGTTTCATACATGCCATACTTTGTTATTTAGATTTTTTTAAAACACACATGTTTCGTAGTTGAAAATATCGGAAGGCCAGGAAGCTTTTATATTAGTTTGTTACTTTTCATCTTCAGAAGGAAATGTAAATTATACAGTGCATTTTGAATAACTTTTATAAATTTGAAATATTCGTTAATTAATTAAAAATACCATGTATGCCATAGTCTGTTATTTTCATTTTTTATAAAACAAATTGGTTTCATAACTGAAAATAATGATAGCCTAGGATGTTTTTTTAATATGTAGTGACTTTTCATCTTCAGAAGAAAATATAAATTACAGTGCATTTTGAAATCCTTTTACAGGAAATGAAATATTTGTTAATTTGAAATTTCATATGTGACATATCTTGTTATTTTCATATTTTATAAGAGATATATGTTTTATAAATGAAAATAATGGCAGCCCAGGAAGCTTTTATAGTAAGTAGTGACATTTGATCTTCAGAAGGAAATGCAAATTACAGTGGATATTGAATTGCTTTTATAGGAATTGAAAGATACGTTAATTAGAAATTTCATAGATGCCATATTTTGTTATTCCCATTTTTTATAAAACATATATTTTTTTATAACGAATAGTCCATATAAATAACAATATTAAAAATTATATTAATTATATTAATAAAAATCTATAAATTGATCGATTTGTAAACATACAATGCAAATGCTGGTAAATTGGTTCTCAGTTTGAAAAGAAGAAAATTTTTCGTTATACATCGAATCAAAAATGAACGAATAGTTATTATTCATTTAATTTATTTTTTCAGTGTTGGACCATTGTTCATTTTTTCACATTTTCCTTTAATATATTAAAAATATTTTTTTTTGTTTTCGCTCAGGACTATTGTTTAAGTAGGACACATCAGTGTCAAATGTATGGTAGAAGTAAATTACAAATGACTTCTATAGCTAACACAGAACTCCATAGAAAAAACAATCATAAATAAGGGCGGGTAGTACACAGTGAGACAAAAATTATTATTACTTAATAAATGGCGACGATTTTTATTCTTTTGAAATTTTTTGTGCTACATCTTTAAGCTATACAAAAGCGCTACATATTAGTGTATAAATGGTTTTTAAAAAGTTATTTATAAAAGCACAGAAGCAGCATAACGGAGTATCGAAAATTGTCTCACTGTGTACCATAAGTAGCACACAGTGAGACAATGTATATACAGTCGAACCTCTATTTAACGAAGTCGCTAAATCCCGGGAAAAAGTTCGTTACATGGAAAATTCGTTAAATAGAGATTCACCTTTTAAAATATTTTAAACTACATAAAACAGATTTTAATTTCATAAACACTAAATATTTTTACTAAAAGTAATTAATCATATTTTTTTTTAAATTATATCGATTTGTTTTATTTATTTTACCCACCAATATTCATCATCAATTTATTTTTTCTATTTGTTTAAATCTTTGAAATCTTTAAGGAAAACAAAACATTGCCCGGGAATACACTGTATTTTCTGTTTAAAGTATATAGTTTTCCATTAAAATTAACGAATTTTACTGACATTATCCTGTTTATTATTACTATTATAACAAATAATTTAAACCATACTTTAACATATGCGTCCTTAAATTTAATTTCTGAAAAACTCTGGTAATTTTGCCTGAGTCTTTTCTTTTAAAAATTGCTTTTTCTCGTAATACGTCTCTCATCTTTGAAATGCACCAAAAATCCCTTCATGCGTATTTTCTTCTAACTATAATCCGCGTCTGATTGTTTCAAATGATTTTAGCATTTCATCATGCGAAGTTTTGTTAATTCCTGCATCATGATCATTTCCATCATCATCATATTCGTCTTCATCGCAATTTATTGCTGTATAGTTTTTATTTTTCACACTGTCGAAAATATCCAATTCGGATAGTGTTTCCGAGGTCTGAATTTCAGAATTAAGTGAAATACAGTCATCAATCAGCACATCATGGTTAATTTCTTTGTTTTTTTTTCTCATCTGTATCCACATTTTTTTAAGTTACTCTAAGGGATTATAGTCTAATTCTCACTGCTGACAAAGAAGGCGCCTTTTAAAACCAGTTCAAGGCCATTGAACATCATAAAATGTGTTTAAAGAAAAAGTTTGAAATGTCCAGAAATATTTTGAGAAATGGGGAGAAAAAAATATTCAGATCACAAGAAAAAGTTCATTAAATAGAGAATGCACTTCGCTATTTGGAGGTTATCTTACGCAGAAATTCGCAAAATGTTCTTGGTTCCAAGGAAAAGTTCGCAAAATAGAGAAATTCGCAAAATAGAGGTTCGTTAAATAGAGGTCCGACTGTATTTTCACAAATCATACATTTTTAGATTCTATCAATAATTTTCTGCAGTTTATGATTTCTAATTAATATTTCAAGATTTTCAAAATATTAAAAAATATGAGCTTCGGGTTGACAATGGCAGACCTTGGGCTACCTTCTTGCAAATTTTCAGCCTCTTACGTTTAGTAAATTTCCCTAGCCATCGCACGCCCACACACACAGAGAGAATGAGAGAGAGAGAGAGAGAAACCTTCTTTTATTAATAAATCACTTTTTAACGTCAAAACCACATAGTATGTACACAATAAGACACGTCTTAATGTGTTCCACAACTGTGTGTCTCACTGTGTAGTTTCGTTACGTTGTAAAAAAATGGATGTCACATCTGTTACATCAATTTCATCGCTTTAAAAAGTTTATGTCGTTTTGACGAAATAGTCTATTATTAGATATAGCTATGTTTGGTTAAGTAAATATATGTTATATTGAAGGAAATAAAGTCTAAAATGGACGTTTTTGTAACTTTAACCACTATAAAATAAGGAATTATTTACTATTTTGTCGGACAAGGAACTGAAGTGCCAAAACTACATCCACGTGTTGCATAATATGAGGTCGTTATGTGTTTGTGCCAGCTTGAAGAAAAAGTTGCAACTATATGTCAAAGTGGCTGCTGTCTCACTGTGTACCATGTCTCACTGTGTACTCCCCTACCCTAATATTCGAACCTAACACACTTCTTGAGCCTGCTCTTTGTCATGACCTGGATTTGAAATTGCTGAGACCAATAGCATATTCCCTATATCTCTCTAAAATAACTGCTAAATACATGTTCAAGTTATTTTAAATATTACAGTAAAATCTCGATTATCCGGAGTAATTGGACCCGACCATCTTTCGGAAAATCGAGAATGCTTCTATTTTAAGATTAAGGAGAAGTATATTCAATATTTCTTATTATCGTAACAAGCGCTTAAAAAAATAAAGGAAACGTAAAATAGAAACAAGAATAAATTACCTAAATTTTAATTTTGAAATTTAGTACATTTTGCATATATCTGAAGGATTTAAAAAATGTTTTTTTTTCTTTTTTGTCGCAGTTTTGATTGCCGTTGCTTAGAAGCTCTATCATGGAGTTTGTTAATATTATTAGTTCACCGGTATTACAGTCTTCCTGCTGCTCCAGCCATGTCAAAACTTTTGCAAATAGTCAAAAGCTTTAGAATTGATAATTTGATAGTTTCCATCGTTCCACTCCGCAGCTTATGGGAGCTCAAGTTAAATTCAAAGGAAGAAAATATTCATATGTACTCGTAGTCCGCAAAGGTCCGCTTGCACACAAGGAATAGGAAGCTTTCAAAATGGGTTTTGCACGCAAGAAATGTGATAGCAAAAATAAAAAATTAAAAAAATGGATTTCGGTTAACGGAGAGTTTCTGTTAAAAGAGTTTCGGATAAAAGAAGTTCTACTGTAATAAAAATAACGGTTAAATATTTTAAACACTATCTTTATTATTAATTATTAAAAACAATTATTAGATTATAGGAACAATTATATTTTTCGCATTGATTCATTAGTGTTTTCAAGCTCGTTACAATCTGCTATAAATGACAGCAATAAATCAAATATATTATTTTAGAAACTGGAGTTATAAGCGCGTAACTAGAGAAAGATGCTTCTAATATCTGTTAAAATCCATCTTTACCATCGGATTGAATGTATGGGAATGATTGATTAAAAGTAATACTTTGTATGATTAAAAAAAAAAGGCCGCAGTCAATCTTAACTATTTTTTCTGAATTTGTGATTATACATTGGGTGTCTCAAAAAAGTATTCATGAATTATTAAATTCAATAAATTTCTAACTGTTATAAATATAAAGATGAAATAAATAACACAATCTTCAAGTAGCTTGCAAATTTTGTACACAGAAATTTGAAATAGTTTAAATTTTAGGGAATAGATACAACACTACAGCAAAATACAAGAGTACTCATTCCAAAACATGAAACTGTATAAAATGCCTATCCAATTTTTATGTTCATCCTGTTAACACTAGAACGTCCGAAAATTTTACCCAACCTTAATTAAAACATTTAGAACAACACCAGACAAACACCTGAGTTATGAAAACATGGAGGACTGGGAGCAGGAAAACACAATGGTAAACGTACGGGTCAAACGCTAAAATCGGGTTCTCATGTGTTTTCCACCAAGATACGATTTGGCAGGCAGATTGCGTTTTAACATGTGAATCGATTTTTAACTAATTCTGGAATTTCAGTTGTGAACTCGATGAGGTGAGTGTCTGTACTGTCGCCTCCCCGTCTTTAAGATAAAAATCAAATTTAATTATCTTTATGAAGTCGAATTTTACACACTTTTGCATACACGCTTTCCTAGTGAGAAATATCAGGATCTTTCCGTATCAATTTCATGAATTTTGATCAAAAATTAAGAGGCATGGAGCATTTAAAAAATGTAAAAACGTTGAAAAATAATTTTTGAGAAAAACAGATTTAAAGTATATTAAGGGAACTGTGAAAGCAAAATTCAACTAAAAAATTAATTTTTACTTTTTTATATCATTAAATAGTTTAAACTTTTACCTTTCCAATGGTCTGTCACACATGTTTGCATATAAAAAAAATTAGTGTTGAAACTATTCATTATTTCTAAGAGTACTTCACAGCTTAGTGGCCATTTAAATCTTTAACTGGCTTTTTCTGAAAACTAGGATGTTTCATGTCTATGTTCATTTTTTTCACTATCTATTAAACTTAAGGACTCGGATTTTTATTTAATACTTATATTATGATATATTGTATACTTTAACACAGGGATTTAATGATTTCTTGAGAATTATTTATTTTAGGCAGTGATATCTTATCAAAAATGCTAATTTAAAAATGACTTTTAATAAATAATTAATAATTAATTTTGAGTTTCACTTAGAAAGAAAATGGTCTGTTAAAAAACGTAATTTATGTTATTTTAACAACTCTAAAATATCTAGACCTCTATATCATCATTTCTGAGGTCTTTCCCGGTCCTCTTAAAGGTCCGAAAAATCGTTTATGTACAAAATTCAAACGCTTGTAACTGTGAAAAAATAATCACATCTGCATGCAGTTTTTTGCAAATGTCCTAGAACAAACTTGAGAATAATGTCATGCACAAAATAATTTTTGATTTGGGGGTCAATTTTTACTCAAATAAAGGTCCACATACCTTAATCATCAGGGGGAGATTAAAGGCAAAATATAAATTTAAAGAAATCGTTGAGTAAAAATCGCATGCTGCATATGTTTTGCATACTCAATATTATATGTTTTGCATACTCAATATTGTATGCTCAATATTATACTTGAGTAGTATTAAAATTATTAATATACAATATTAATGAAAAAGTTATACATCAGTAGAACAAAGGAGATCTAAAAGACATGTGCAATTTAAATAAATCACTGTTGCCAAAATAAAATTGCAATCGGACTTGCCATTTCGAATATTGTAAACAAAAAGTTTTCCACAAGAAAGAAAATGTCTTACTTATACACGAAGTAGAGTCATTATTTACTTAGTTTTGCTACTTCTGAATATATAGTATATTATATAATTATATATAGTTCAAATAAAAAATAATTACCCTACATACAGAACAAGTGAAAGATCTCTACAAATTACTGCAGATTGTTCTTAATCTTTAAATGAATATCAGCAGTTTTTTGCATTTTATCGGTAAACAAATAAGTTACAATTGTTGACAAATTTAAATATATTTATATGATATAATATAAGTAGAGGAAATCAGAAACCTGTACTAACAATGATAGGGTTAAAAACCTGCTTTTTTCCTGATTTTATTTTAATTTTTACAAAAATCTTTTCAAGTTCTTAATAATAACTTGAATTTAATGTGAATAAAAAGCATTTTAAGCATTAATTAAGCATTTAATAGTCCATACATACAATTGTTAGGTTATGAGAATGGTTAAACATATTTGAAATTTTTGTTAGTAAAGTTTTCCGACTTTTTTTCTTATTTTTGTTATGTGCATGGATATCGAAATAATATTAGCTTTGAATGAAAACAAAAGATGGCCCATATCCTTATAAAAATAAAACATTAGCTTTAGCCGAACTTTTAAATTATTTTTTTAATATCTGTGAAATTAATCGGAATACTAATTTATTTTTAAATATATATTTTCGTGTGGACTAAAATCTAGCTCTTTCTTGCAAAAAATATATGATATCCCCATAAAATGGAAAGTGGAAACGCGATTTATTACTGACTTTAGTCCAGACTGATAGCCGGTTACGATTGCTTGGAAACAAGCCAGGACATTTCTCAACGTGCCTGGAAATAGTTCCTCTCCTAAATATTTTACGCGCCTATAAAAAATGAACTCGTTCTTTACAGTCGCGATCTAGTGGGAAATAGATGCTGAGCTTAGTTAGAAGTTTCATTTCAGAAATGTACAATCTTTGAGTGCATGTAAAATGACGAGATCTAGGTATATAAAAAAAGAAAATTAGATTTTTTTTAAAGATTTTTGTTCTTATTGAAAATAATCTGCGGTAATAAAGGAATGCAATATTAAAAGGTATTATGAAACTAAAGTACTTTAAAATATTATTGATTAGTTGGATATCGTAATAATAATTAATTAAAACGGAATTGAATTATCAACAATCTGTATTACTGTGTAAAATCAATTAGTATGAAAACAGCAAAAGGACGAAAGTCTATTATGGACGGTTTAGTAAAAAAATTTTCAATTAGTGTGGTTTGCCCATCCAATTCTTAAAATATTAAGAATATTAGTTTGTTTGGTGTAAAAGTAGTGAGATTAGTGAGTAAGAAGATCAGCATAACACATATTCATTTCGTAAAAATCTGAAGGTAAGAACTTTGCATTTCATTGTGTTCACTGTAAAAAAAAATCTGTAGGTTCTACAGATGAAATGTTACATACTTACTAAACTTTCATCTGTAGCTGTACAAAAAAAGCTGCAAATCTACAAAACTAGTTTTTGTAAAGCTACAGAAATCTGTAACTTTACAAATGAATCTGCTAAAATTAATGTAATCTTACTAAAATTTTATCTGTAACCCTGGTTGCAGTTACATGAAAAGTTCTAGGCATCCCAGTTTCCTAAAAAAATCTTAGTAGCCTGACAGATTTCTTGATTTTCGGCGCGAAAGTGTGTCTGTTACATGAACTTTTGTTGTTGCCGTTACAAAAATTGTTCTTGGAATCCCAGTTTCCTAGAAAAACTTTAGTAACTTTACAGATTTTTTTTTTTTTTTTACAGTGTAGTGATGACTGGATCAACAGATGCTATAAATACGTAATAAGCTGCATTCGTTGTGCTGACATAAACTTCATGATTCTAGAAGAATTAAAAAGTATGTTTGCACCTAAAGGTACATCACGGGTTTCTGATTCCAAAATATGTTTGAAAGATGCTCTGGATAAATGGGATATAGATTTGAACAATAAATCCGCTATAACCACTGATGGTGTTCCTTCTATTTTAGTAAAAACTAGTAAAAATAATGTTGCGTCAAACATAAATTATGAAACACTTTCAAACACATTCGGAATACTGTAACAAAAGTCCACAATTAAAAAAGTCTAAGATGATGAGAAAGTAAACAATTTGGAAAACACATCATTTGCCGGCAAAATATCCTACTTATTTTATGCTGCTCTCTATATGATTTACTGCTAATATTCAAAATATTAGAATAATTGAGAAAAAGTAATAAAATAAAAATATTTTTCATTTATTTATATTTTATACTAAGTAAATGCAATTAAATTTCTTATAAATTAATTCTGGAATGTTTGGATGAGATTTTAAGTGTTACAAAATAAAAAATACAGTACAATAAATTACGTATACAGCTTTCTGAAACACATCAAAATATTAGGATAAAATTTAGATTGGTTCAAAATATTACAATATTTTATCTTACGCAACAATATTACCTTACGAATATGACGTAAATGGTAGTAAATATTTATTGCATCCCCTTTAGCTTTCATAACAGCGTACAATCAATCTTGCATACGATATACAAGGTGTTTACAAACATTTCTATAAATATTAACCCAAATAGACTTCATACGTGCCACTAACTCGGTTTTACATGAAGGAGGATTTTCTTGGAGATTTTTTTCTTCTTGATACACTATAAGTTTTCAATGGGATTAAGGTCTGGTGAGTTTGGTGGCCAAGAAAATACCTTAATGTTGCGTTGGTGGAACCAATTCTTAGTTGACACCGAGGTATGCGGTGACACTAAATCTTGTTGAAAGTTGAAATCACCTTCAAATAAATCTTCTAATGATGGAATCATGTAATATTCTAAAATTTCTTGATATATCCGAGAGTTAAGCTTTTCGTAGACGATGAATAACTTTCCAGGTCTTTCTGCACTAATACAACCTCAAACCACGACACTAGCAGTAAATTTTACGGAACATTTAAGGCATTCTTTTATTAAATGCTTCTTGCTTCATTCTCCAAACTCGAATACCTTGATTACCGTATGGAATACAAAGCATACTTCCATCAGTAAGTAATATATTTTTCCAATCTTCTTCTTGTTTTACACCAATTCAATCTTATACGCTTTTGTTTCGCAGTCATGAGAGGGTTTGTTTTCGGTACACGAGATTCAAACTTACATTTATGGAGACGTCTTAATGTTGTCGATGTAGAAACTTCAAGTCCTTCTTCTTTCCATTTTCGGTGCAAGAATCGCATACTTTTAAAACGGTTTTCTTAACTAAACGCTTCAGTTTTCTGTTATCTCTAGCAGATGTGTTTGGTTTTTGGCCGCCATTTCGGCGATTATTTTGAAATTTTCCATTTTTTTAATATTGTGTTAGTATTTTACTAACTCTTGGTTGCGAACAAGGTAAATAATTTGTTTTATAACATTTATTTTTACTGTTCCGATACAAATCAACCACAAGAAGTTTAATAGATTCAGGAATATCACTCACACGATCCATTTTAAGACGAAAAAGCAAATAAACAGCAAAAAGAATACAAAATTTAAATAAAATCATCTGAATTTAATCAATGATGCCACCAGTTGTGAATTGATGATAATTAAAGGAGAATTAATGTGAAATATTGTAATATTCTGAACCACTTGAATAAATATTCTAATATTTTGACTTTTTAAAATAATTTGTTTTTAAATCAATCTTTTCACAAATGATATTAATATTAAGATAATAAATAAGTTTAATCAACAATAAGTTCATAATAAAAATAACGTTTGCATATTTGCATTAAAATACATTAAATTACCAAAGAATATTTTCAATTTGTAAAAGAAAATAATTATTCTAATATTTTGAATATGAGCTGTATCGATTTTTATATATATTATATAGTATGCTATAAATTAGTTCAGTTAGGATACTCGTAGCACATTTAGAATTTTCCCTTGAGCAAATTCCGTTAATCAACGAAAATGTATTTCAAATATTTTATGTAGCCTTGAATATGATACGTAGAATTTATGTACTCCAAATTTTATGCAAAAAATAAGTTTAATGAAAAAATGGATTACCACTACTGTAAACGCATTTCGAGCAATTATTGTTCATACACACTCAGAAATTAATACTCAGATTTCACAAAATTTTCTTCGTTTTTGACGAAACCGTTTCCTGGGAAATGCTTCGAGAGAATATTTCTTGAAATTGATGAAATTACATTCTTCACTTACTTGACGATATAAATTTCGTCAAAAGTTTTGTCAAAAGAGGGCTAGTGGTACCATCTATCGAACAGTTTGGAAGATCCTGTATTTATTGACAGGGGGAAGAAAAAATTCACTTATCGTTTTCCACGAGGTGATTCGAACCCGCGCCTTTTGCGTGGGAGACCGTTGCTCTTCCAACCTCGCTATTGGGGACTTGTGTGGATATGCTTTTAGATTCATGCAATGAATCCTGCTGCGTGTTTATATTTTTATAAGGTAGATTCTAATTTTATTGATGCTGCTATAATTTCTGAAAGTTTTAATAATACGAATTTATTAGTATGGTTTTCTCATGGTCAATGGATGATTATAATATGGCTTTATTAAATAATTTATTAGTGAAAGTTTCTTTGCTCAATGAATGATTAGAATATGGTCTGGTTAATTTGTTGCTCAAAAATAACGAATTGTGAAGTACATATTGCATGAGATTTTATCACTTTGAGTAGGTAGATAAGATTTTAACACTTTGCTCTTTATAAAACGGAGAGGGATCAATTATGTTTATTTTTAATTTGATTGAAAACAGAATACACTTTTTAAATAAATTTTTAAAAAGATATCCTGGAAGTTTGAAATTTTATTGACCAAATTTTCTTTTTGAATGGTTTTGAAGAACACAGGAAATTTATTCTTTTCGAATTAAAAACATAGCGAAGAACAAAATATAAATAAATAAATAAAAATAATAATAAGCATTCCTAAAAATTTTAGCAGCTAAAAAAATAACTAATGAAGAAACAATAACTACCTATATTTCAATATTTTCTGAAAAGCACTACAAAGTGCCTTTTAAAAATAAATTATTAAAGAAATAACATAAACAAGCAAATATCTGCTGCTAAAATCGCAGGATTTGAGGATATAAAGTAACTGTTTCCTTAAAATGCATTGCGTCTGACCGTGATTGAGGCAAAACATTCGTCAAATATTTGAGAGTTTAAGCTTCGTTAAAAATCACGTAATGTTGCTACGAAATGATAGTCAAAAACGACGAAATACAGCTCAAGGATTGCTGAATCGTCAAAAGTATGAGTTTTATTTCTGAGAGTGTATATAGGCGTCTGGCTATATACACTGTAGGCGAGTTCTGTTGTGTGTCCCTGTAAATGAACCATAAATAATATGCATACCTAGTTAGATTATGGACACATGACAGAAATACAAGCAAAATTCATAAACATTTTCAACTCCAATGGAAAGATGCGTTGAAATTCACGTTTTATCCATTTTTATGGTTCCGTACTTAAAGAATAATAATTTGGAAATTGCTCGTCAAACGTGGCAAATGAGGTCCGTTCGCACTATAACTAGTTTTATAAATATTCTTTGCACCGCATATTGTACTGAATGTATATTTTAGTGCACTTCATAAGTGCATATAAATTTCATGCTCATCAAAGGGCTGTAATATCATTAAAATGCACTTGAAATATTTTTTTTCCATTGACCCTAATGTAACAGAAATTTTTTGACTATCCCTGTAATTAAACTATACATCCGATTTTTATAAAATTTGAAACGACTCGATAGAATTTTGTAACAATTATATTTTTAAAATTGCAGACCATTCGGTTGCGTAGTTTTTGGTCTGTTATAAGCGGACAGATGGACAAACGGATGGACAGACAGACAAACGGACCGAACGACGACTATAGGTGCTACGTATTTTTATAATTACGAATGCACCTAAAAACGGAACGATTATAAGATCAATCTTGTGCTTGTCATAACCATTTTACTCGTACACTATGGAACTTGGAAAATTCCAATTGGGGAAATATTAAAGACTATTGACACAGATATTTACAGATTATTAAACATTCAAAAACATTTATATTTAGGAAAAATGTAGAGGGGGAAATTATGTTACTTTTTTTATGTATCGTGTGAGGTATCGTATGAAAGCTCGCGAAACGCTGAACTCAAAAATAAGGTTATAGATTATATTATTACAATTATTATATTTTCAGAGATATCAACGAAAATATAGTGCAAAAATATTTCTCTCCTCCTACTCTATTTCCGAATCAACTGAAACGAAAATTATGAAAAAATCAGAGGTAGTAGACGTAAATTTAAACCTTGTAGGAAAAGTATAGCAATTACCCTAGGTCACAGAGTTTTTGAGAAAAAAGCATTTTTCCGTCACACACAAATTTCGATTTCCGGACATTCAGCAAAGGTGTTGAGAAGCGCTGGAGGTACCTATCGTAGCAGAAGTATAAAAGCATTATTAATAATGATTCTCGAAAAAAATCATCTATAATTAGCCAAGATATTAACCCTTAAAGAAACGGACGGCTTGGGTATACATAATGAGAGAGGGGGTGTACTGCATGTACCATCGACTTTAAAAGCGTAGATAACAACTTTTAATGATATATTTGTGTAATGCAATGCCCAGTAGCAGTATAAAAGCAATAAACGTCAAATTGATAAAAACAGACTAATTTAATTAGAATTATTCACATGAAATCCGCGACTAGCTTGCATTGAGTGGTTCTCCCGATACGCCTCCCGTGTCTTTAAAATTTAATTAAAAACCTATTCGGAAAGCGCGTCACGGACTAAGGCGGTGTTGCAACTTTGCGACGTCCTTTCGAAGCGCATTTAGTACAATGCCAAGTTTAAATTTGAACACGGATTTTGTTTTAGCTACATTGTAAAAAGGAAAGATTATTGCTATGCTGAATTTAGTTGTAGGAAATGCTAAATTAAGTTGAAATATGTACTACTTTTACTCTCAGTATCGAATTAAGTTCATCATAAAAAGATAAGAATAGGATTAAAAAAAGAGTTACACAGAATAGCAATATTTGATATTATTTAGGATTCCTATGTCTTTGAAATTTTATAATAAGGTAATTCGGGGGAAGATGCCACATATAAGGATATTTTCCTTAGTAGAGCCAAAATTGAAGTGATAAGATAAATAAAAAAATATACCACAATGCTGTAAAAATAGTTAATTTGTTATGTACACTCATTAATTCCTTTTCCAGTGTTTAAAAGATTTAGAAATTTAATGTTAAATAAACTCGTGTAATTGCGGCATGTTTCTCCATATATACGGGAAAGATGCCACCTGTTATGGGGGAAGATGCCACGCCACAGAAAATAAGAAAAAGAAGTCTAATATTGGAACATTACCTGCGAATATTAATAACTATGGTCAAACAAACAAATCTGTAAACTGAATTCATTTTTTTTTTCAAATTTACTTTGCCAAAACTAGTAATTGCACAAGCCTGCACAACATTTCATTTAGTTCAAATAATCAGCGCTGCAACCTTCTTGCAACCGTTTCTCGTATTTGATGCACTAAATCCAACCACACTTAAGACATTTTCTTAGCGTAAAAGTACACTTTACATAAAGCACAAAAATCGTCATCAAAACTATCACCACTGGTATTAGGGGAATTTCTTCACTTGAGGAAGACGCGCTTATACGTCTGTTTTACTTCTGTTTTTTCGAAGGTTTCTTTTTATTTATTTTACCTTTTCTATTATCTTTTCCGGCATAGTGTTTCTTCTGTCTGATGCAGTTAAGACCTCTGCTGCTTTTTCTTACGCCCAGATGGTTTATGTTTTCTGACCTGAGGAATAGGACTGATTGCTTCTAGACAAGAAACATCCTTTTCTGTGCTGGTGGAGGCAACTGCTGTAGATAATCCACTGCCACTAGATCTGCTGTTGGAAGCAACTGCTGGTGAAAGTCCATATGATCTGTTGGTGGAATCAACTGCTGGTGTAGGCCTATTGTCACATGCGTCGCTTATGGAAGCAACAGCTCTATCATTAATGGAGCCCTCCGACTTATCAAACGCATGTTCTAGGTTTGTTTGTGGGTTATAGGGAAAAATCTTGGCAACTGAAAACCCAGAAGTATCAATTCCTACTGCGGCTACATTGCCCCAAGCTATGTTCAGAAGAGATCAGAACTGAAGTCTTAAGAGTTTACGATGTGGCTTGCTGCGGATCCAAGCTTTCAGGGCATGTCGCCAATATGTTTTTAATGGTTTGAAAAATGAGTGATCAATTGTCTGTAAGTACTGGGTAATGTGATTTGGAAGACAGAAAAGAATTAATTTTTGTCTTCATTTTAGATTATTTCAGAAGCATGTTGCGTCTTCCCCCAAGTAGAGGGGGAAGATGCCACACACACATATTTTCGTACTGCTGCAAGGTTATGACCGCTTCTGGTTGCCTTGTGTGTGTAACAGAATGTGGAACTCACTTATATTGCTAATATGTCATTTAATATAAAACAACCGTTTATAAACTTTAAATATGAGCAACAGAACATTATAAGAGCTTTACGCACCCGGTTAAATGTTCCCAAGATACAAAAATAGCGGCGATTAAAGGCGACAAATTAAGGCAACTTCACAAACCACGTGCACATTGACACAATATTCGTCACACAAGCCGGTCATTATTTGCATCTGTTGACACATAAATGTACAAGGAACAAAGTTGCGTCTTCCCCCAACCTGCGTCTTCCCCCGAATTACCTTATACCCAGCCATACTTTTCTAGTATATTAAGCTATGCCCAACCTTAAGTTGTACAGTTTTAACAAAGTTTTATTATTCTTTTAGCAACAATTTTTTAATAACACAGTTAATAATCCATATATTTATTTTACGGAACCCTCTGAGCTCGAGTAATACTCGACCATATACTCTATTTCTAGCTTGAGTAATGGAATTAAATAAAATTATTAAGCAGTTAATTATAGAATATAACGGATTTTTTTTATCATTGTTAATTTGAACACAATTTTATAATGTAAGTTTTAGAAACGTTTTTAATTATCAATCTCTCTTGAATGTGTTGCCTACAGTTTTTTTGTAAACGTCTCTAAAATATAATAGCATATAGGCAGGATACCTATTTTAGATCATACAATTTTTTTCTTTGATTGTCAAAATTTATTTTATTATGAAAATTGACACTAATTGAATGAAATTAATTTATATCTAATTTTCATTGATGAAATTCTATTAGAGGACAAACAAAAACTAGATTTATTTCGAACTGAATGAAAACTGTCGGAACAGGAGTCGAAGCGAATTATGCCTGCCAGATTTGTCCGTATTGATCCAGTTAATAGAAAGTTGACGCGTTGCGCAAAGACTCCAATGTTTGTCTTCTGACCTAAATATTTTTCACTCAGTTGGAATTAAATGCATTAACTGGATACCTATTTAAAAATTAAACATAGTAACATCAACATAATAAAACATTAACGAAATAAAATATTAATAAACATCACGCAGATCTCTTATCCTTCGAAATTCTATCAGAATAGCAAAGAAAGATGTTACGAAGAAGCACGATTTATACGACAAAGTCTATGATACGTATTCAGTGTAGCCAAACTACGGTTCTACAACAAGCTTAATAAAATACGTCGTCTTGGAGCGTAATATCAACATCAATAACATTCTTCTGAAGTAATGTGAAACATTATCTGTGAAAGATACGTAGGCGTACACGACTTTGTAACTCACTACACCGCGATCGGTACCTCGAAGTCAGCGATCTCAGTAAGAAGAAATATTTCAATAAATACGTCAATGAGTAACATCATAAACCTGCTAAATAGATCTTTGCCCATGCACAAGATAGGCGTAGGCTTGCAAAATCTACCTGTGACTATTGCGACGAAAATCTGACGATCTGCGATTGACACACCTATTTACAGATTATTAGCTATCTACAAATATTTCAAAGGAAAACTTAGAGGGCTAATAATGTTAATCTAAAATTACTTTATATATATATATATATATATATATATATATATATATATATATATCGTGTCTGCTATCGATCGAAAGATCTCAAAATGCCTAACTCAAAAAATATACTTGTTTTAATTTTAGGTAACACACTTTCAGAGATATCATCGAAAATGTGCTGCAAGAATATGCATACCCTCCCCCCATATCTCTTTCCGAACCTACTGATACAAAAATTAGGAAAAAAATATGGGTAGTTGAAATTTATTTAAAGCTAGGAAGAAAACTATACGGAATATCCTAGGCCACGTGGTTTTTGAGAAAATCACATTGAGAAATTATTGTTATGCTAAACCTTTAGTTTACGGACTCTCAACGAAGTGTCTGTGTGTAGGGGAGGGGGTCAAGAGACATATCTTCGCGGAATTATCCGAGGATTTTTGTTAATAATTTTCAAAAAAGGTTTTATTTAATTAGACGGGATATTAATTAAAAAGTTCTCTAGAAAACAGCAACTCGGAGCAAGGTGTCTTTGCGACTTTGCGACCTCCATTCAAAATGCACTAGGCACAATAGCACTTTTAAACTTTGTACAAGTTCGTTGTTGTAGAAAATCCTTTGAGCGCGAGTAAAACTCGCACTTTCCTGATTATTTTATGTTAAAAGATGTCGTGATTCTGAACTTGAATTGTAAAAAATAACTTTGTAGTGCTTTTACTTTAATATCTTATGCAATATTTAGCATCTGTAATGTAAAATATGAATTTTCACTAAACATCTCCACTCTTGGAGAAAATTTCCTATGCTTAACGGCTCTCCGAAAGTGTTTTAATTCATTTCATTCACATTTTAGTAAAAGAACAAATGTATTCCTTAAAATTCATAAACATAGGGAATTTGGTCCTCTCGCGCTCCACTTTAAATATGACGCAATCAACACGCAATCTAGAACCATTACCTATCATGGGTCACATTGAATTAATTGCGTATGATAGGATTTATTAGAATGAAGAAAATTTTTATTAATTACGTTTTAAGTTTTAATTCGATTTTCTTAAAATTTGAAGTGACTCGAGTAAATTCTTCAACTATAATTTCAAACGTTACGAACGTACCTAAAAAAGGATGCTTGTATAAAATCCCATGAAAACTTCAGATAAAATCTATTACAAGCTATTCTTGAACATTTTAATATAAATTGAAAGTAAAAAAAGGAAATATATTTTGTTTGTTTTTGAATGTACAGTGATAAAATCAAAACAGGAAAAAATGTAAGAAATACATTGAAATTAAAACAAAATTGCACTTTTTTGGATCATATTTTGAGAAATTATTCCAACCGTTTTACTATACTGATACAGGATTATTTGAAGAGATAAGTAAACATATTATGAGTTAAAAGTCTTCCGTTGAGTTCTCTTCATATTCAAGAGAAATTAAATCTTTAGAATTTACACTTAAAGACTTACGAGACAGTTGAATGCCTTTGAGAGTCAATATAAAGTTTTTTAACATTCTTAAACGTAATTTTTAATTTAATTTCTACTTAAATAAACTCGAAAAGATTGTTCTTCAGCAAATACCTTTGCGAAAAGATTTTCATTTATTGAATTACTTGTAGAATGTTAAATATAGATAGTGACTGTTTAATAAATTGTTTAATGAAATGCGATGCTTCAAGCGTGGCATAATGTGCAAAATCTTGATATTTATAGTTTTAATAAAGTTTCCAATTGTGAATATTTCTATAGAAATTAACGAGCTCTAAAAATTTTATTCACTTTTAAGACACAGGGTTGCATATTGTTTTAAATACCTGGGAATACTTCGAGTCATTTGTGATAAAATATTTCCTATAAAAAAATGGTTTAGTGATTGCTGTTTTCTGGATGAAGATAACTGAAAATTCCTCATTATTAACCGTTACTTTTATTTGTTTAAATACTGATTGTTGCGCTTATTGTATATGTTTATTTCTATTTATGGAAAGGAGACTTAAGATGTGTGAACGTCTACTGTAGGAAAAAAATACACTTGCATTAATTGTCTAATTTTGAAAAAAAAATTAATTACCCGAGAAATGAAAACCTTCGTTAACAAAAGTTTAAGTCACACCGTTTAGGCGTAAAAAACGGACACTTAAAACGTAAAAACGAGATTGCAACAGGCAGGCAATGTGTGATGAAGGTTAGACACATTTTTTTTTCAGTGGTTTGTGCGGTAGCAATCATGCTGGTACACTGTAAAAAAAAATCTGCAAAGTTACTAAAATATTTCTCGGAAACTGGGATTCCAGGAACTTTTTATGTAACGGCAACAGCAAAAATTTCTGTAACAGCATCTGTTACAGGAATTTTTCTTGTTGCCGTTACATAAAAAGTTCCTGGAATCCCAGTTTCCTAGAAAAATTTTAGTAACTTTACAAATTTTTTTTTACAGTGTATATTTTATGAACTGAGGAATTCGGAAATAAGCTGATTTAAGTAGTGTTTGCAGAGTGCGTATAACCTTTCAGAAAGACAAAGGAGATTCTAAACGGCGATGATGCAATAAACTAAATATAAGCAACATTGTTATAAAGCCACAGTGAAGCATGAAAAGGTAGGAATTTCACTGTAACGAAACAATCAACTTGACCAAGAGCAACAACGGCTCGAGACGATGATATTATACAAAGAATAGCTGTGCGTTCGTCTGGCATTTCCCGTTTGCGAAAACAGGCAGCATTGCTTGTGCAGGAAGAAATATAAACCTGGTGACAGTTTCTAGTCGTTAAATGAAAGGTGTTTGCGAAGAACATCTGCTCTTAAATGTTGTCATAATCATCCTTTCGGTATAAACTTTTGTCAATGACTGCAGTAAGTTAAGCATGTTTGTATAATGTTTGAGTCATCGTAATATTTTTGAGGAAAATCGTAGAAAAAGTTTGTACCTGACAGCCCTGTTAAAGTCCAATCACAACTATACATTTTCAAATCGTGAAATAAGTCAGACAAAGTCAAAGAAAATCTGTTAGAATTCTACATGTGCAACAAGATTCATGTGTTTTTTCCTTTCTGCTCTTCTTTGAGTTATTTTTTAATCGCCAATTTTAGGATACATGTACCGTTTAAAAGCGATTTATGTTTATCACTGTGAAGATCAATTGTCATGAAATAAAGGAGGTGTGTCATTTAAATTTGTCGATTTACCACTGTAACCGTAACTATGAAAACTTGATTTTTGCCCTTCACCTTCTTCTAGTTGTAAGTCATTCATTTTTTATCTAAAGGTCACTAGAAGTTTATGTCTTTTCAAATATTATGTGACCACACAGAACATAATTATTTATTTTATTTAGAGTAATACATAAATATGGAAATACAAAATGAACATATTAAATAACGTGACATGAAATGTTTTTTTTTTTTTTTTTTTTTTTTTTTTTTTTTTTTTTGCTATTTTAAACATGATTATAGTCTCACAAAATGTTTTAAATAACGTACAAGTCTTTCTGTCAAGAAATCATAGCTGGCTTGTGTTTTGGATTGCTGGCAGATGACCATCCGACTTGGACATTCATGGCCATAAAATTAGTTTAAAAGATTAATTGATGCCATTTTTGAAATATACTTTACTTTTATAGCAAAACAAGAGACTTTTTTCTGTTCGAATATGAATATCAAGAAGCTGTTTCCATGTCGCATGTATGAAAATATTTCCGTAAATTTGTCAGAAAGTAGGGACTTGCAATTTTAGAACAGTTTTCATAGAAATTGAAATAGAAGATTGCAGAAGAATTATTTTAAGTACACCTATAAACAAATATTAGTTGCGTTAAAATTTCGTTTCAAAATCGCATGCAAATTATCTCATTTAGATTATTTTAAAGGGGGAACTACTGAATCAATTTCCATAGTTTTGTAAATGGATTTAGCTATAGCTAAACTTTAAAACAATCGTTCGAAAAAATATATAAATAAAAATGCAGTATTTTTTTTTTTTTTAATTTAAAGAATAGATTTTGCGTAACTATTGTATTTCTATCTTTTATTAGTTGCTGGAGAAATAATTTATAGTTTAGCTGCAAAATCATTGAAAAAAAAGTGTTGAAATAGCTTCAGTAGTTGTTGGGAAGAAGGTAAATCAATCTCAGCTGTTTTACATGTGATATCGCGACTATCGCATTCCTTTAAAACAGTTAAGATATTTAAAAGGACGAGGGAACTTTAAAATCAATTTTTTGTGTTTTGTAAATTTCACTTAAAATATTATTCAAGGGTACATTATGTGCATATTATAGCATACATTTAGCACAAAAAAAATAAAAAAAAAAATTTTTTTGAGAAAAAGAGGAATTTTCCGTAATATTTTAGAATTTTTCAAAATGCCCCATGCGAACTCCATATCAATGAAAATCTCCAATATTTTTTATACAAGTTTGGTTTATATATATAAACAAAACTTCGCATAGAATTTTATATATTTGAATATAAAGGTAAGAAAAAAAATATTTTCTATTTATTTTTTTAAATTCTGAGGCTCAAAATTTCAGAAAAATTAGAAAATATTTTTTTTTACCTTTATATTCAAATATATAAAATTCGATGCACAGTTTTGTTTATACATATAAACCAAACTTGTATAAAAAATATCGGGGATTTTCATTGATATGGAGTTCGCTCGGGGCATTTTGAAAAGCTCTAAAATATTACGGAAAATTACTTTTTTTTTTCCTCAAAAAAATTTTTTTTAATTTTTTTGTGATAAATGTATGCTATAATGCATATAATGTACATTTGAATAATATTTAAAGTGAAATTTACAAAAATTTAAAAGTTGATTTTAAAGGTCCCTCGTCCCCTTAATACTTTTGATTATTTTCTCAATTTTAAGGGGAAATTTGTCTATAAAAGGCAGGAAAAGGGTGTATTTAAAGGGTGTGTAAGGGTGTGTGCCTTTTTTTCAAAATAGAAATGAAGAATTGGGGTTTTTTTGGAAGTTATTTGTTATAATTTGAAAAACACTTCAAATTTTTGTAATGAAAAGTTGATGATGAGTCTTGCGTGGGAGGATGTCTTAGTAAACCCTCCGCGCATTTCCAATCGGGCGGCATACGATAGACTGGCCACAGTCGTCTACAAACCATTTTCGTTAAGGATTATGAAAGTAGATAATATTGGCTATAGCTTCAAGCACTTCAAAATATAGAAAACCAACACAGTGGTAGCCATTTGTAAAAAAAAATGTCTATTTTTGACCCGTTTTCGCATTTTGGTGTACTTCTAAAAATCTTTATTTTTATAAATGGCTGAAAGTGGTCCAAGCTCCAATGAATTATATTAACTTTAATTTTAAAAGAAGCGTAGAAAGATTGATTTAATATTTTTTGCGTTCTGATCCAGCCCAGTTTTAAAAAGTCATTTTGCGTAAAATGTGTTTATAGTGCTCCAAAACGGTTTAAGCGTACGGATGCGTTGACTAAAGCACTAAAAGACTATGAAAAGACTTCAAATTCGGCCAAATCGTTTCACATACAGACTACATATATATACAGCCATAGAGATAATAGACATATACAGACATACAGACATACATACATAGATACAGACATAGAAATAATATACAGACTACAGGGAATAGAAAAAGTTTTTAAAAATCGATTTTTTTCAACTGAAAAAGAAAATGAATCTTAAATCTGAAAACAAAGAAAATTAATAAAAATAAACAATGTAAAAAAGAGGCAGAAATTCCGTTTTCATATTAAAGACTTTGAAAATGAAGATTAAGATTTTTTTTTAATAAAGGAAGACTTTTTAATAAAATATGCATAATTTTTTTTTAGGAAAAATGAGATGAAAAATATGTTAATTTTTTTCTGTAGCCAAAGTTGAAATTTGACCATAATTTTCAATATGATTCTCTTTTTACCTTTCGTTTTCTTTTATTATCATGTTGAACATATAAAGCAAAGTGTACATTCTTCAAATAATTAGTAATAATTTGCGATTTTATTTATCAGTGCAGTGCTCAAGTTCAGACTTTACAATCAAGACCCTTTTCCCACGATGAGAAACAATACTTCAGTCACATACAATACATCAGAACCGTATCGTCTGTAGTTTTCTATGCCTTGTGATACTGAAAATTCGTCTTGGTGCATCCTGTATAAATTAATTTCTCCTGCAGTTGGCCCCGGAAGAGCAGAGTTTCAGCCGCTCATAAGCCGTGATTTGGCAAATCTTACGGCGAGAGGAGATTAAAAGCTCCCAATGGGAATGAGGTAGCCTCTGCGCGGTTAGAAATGAAAGCGATTATTCCCCACCTCTCACCCCATTATACACCGAAGCATCGAGTAATCTAATTTAATCTGAGAGAATAACAAATTTACTTTATGTATTGTGTATTTTTCTTTGATTTTCGATCTTTTTGTTAAAGTTTCTGAAATATATCTAAATCTCTAAACACGATATCACACAGTACATAGTGCGAAAGAATGAAAGAAAAAGATTTCATCTTCGTCAATTTTATAAATTAATTTTTAAATCATTTAATAAATATATGTGAATTTTTACCAGTGGTCATAAAAGTGCCGAATCGAAAAGAAAATTCGTAAGTACATCCTATTCAAGTAGACGCGTATTTGTAATATTTCTCATAAATTCTCTAAAAAGATGGAAAAATTACTGTAAAACAAAATACATAAAATGACCTAAAAATTTTCGCAGCCTAATAGTTTTTAGAAAAAATCAATCTTAAAGCATTTCATTTTTAAACTGTGAGGGTTATAAATCATCTCCTTGTTCTACATTACACTTTCTGATTTTGTGTAAACTGCAAAATGTACCAGAATGTTTTTTTTTTTTAGGGTTCACTGCTATTGAATAAGAAAAATGACAACAAAATCTTTCACATCTTTTTCGTAACGTTTTAGAACGACAAAATCATTTTATAAAATATTCTAGAAATCATAGAATAATGTATAAGCAAACTTTTATATTTCCTATCGTAAACGTACGATTTTTTAGGTTATTGTTTCGCATTAATCATCATGCTGTTACACTGAAAAAAAATATAAAGTTTTAGAAGGTATAAACATTTTCAGGGGCAAAATACTTCTGCTGCTAAAGTGTCAAATGATTAGAATTGCAGCAGAATTTACGAAAAAATACATTTGAAAATATTAAAAGATTTTCTTCACGTATATTACGAAAGCAAAATTTCATTTTGAAATTCAGTATGTCATTTGTCCCTTTGGAATCAAAACTAAGTGTTCGCGTCATGAAAACACCGTTATTTAAAGAGTTAAATTTAACTCTTTTTCATGTCGATTTAATAAAGCTTGTCTATTAAATTTGTAACTGCTTTAGATATTTTTTTTAATGGAACGCAAAAGTAAAATTGAGATTTTTGTATCGCTCAATCTAACGAAGCGTATTTTTTTCTTTTTACTATGATTAAAAAAATACTATATATTCCGACGTATTAAGCGCATATGTTTTTATAACTAAATTTTTCTACCTCTATTTTGTATGTTCGCCGTATCCAAGCATGCTCTTCATTAAAAAGAAATGTTGATCAGTTACATAGGATAAAATTGCAACAAACAGTGAAGAGTATAACAATTTATACACGAACAAAGAAATAGATGAGAGACTAGGAAAAGAAAACTTACGATACCTGTAAGGTTGATAAATGTAGAAATCTCAGTTTGTATTCTCATATTTTCTTATTATCCCCCGGTGCGGTATGATATTTCTTTCTCCCAGCTTATTTTGTGTCGTATCCAAAAAATAACGTTACCTTACAGAATCCAGCCGTAAAACAGTGCAGTACGACTAAATACTCTATAGCAATTTTTTTAAACTTATATACATAGCACATTTCCGATTTTCATACCGCCGTATTGGAAAAAAATGTACTTTTAAATGCAATTTGTTTGAAAACTGTATCTTCATTTATTTTTGAAATATTAATTTTTTATAGTTTTTAGAGCCATTTGCTTAATATTGGCAACGGAAGTACTCCATTTCTGTAGAAAGTAAAGGAAAAATAGTTGTAAAATAGTAATTATGTATTTTTGTTGCCATTTTCTCATAACAACCGAAAGAAAATGTAATTAAAATACGTGCTATTTTGAGAAAAATATAAACGAATAATTTCTGTTAAAACAATGGAGCTATATTTATGAATCATTAGAAGGCCGATTTTTCTTGTCAATTTTCTTGAATGGCAGTATCTTTTTGCTTCATTTGTGCATTATTTTGCGATAGTGATGTGCTATGCATGCTTTACTGTAGATGTTTAAGAGTAGATCGTAAATGTGGAATTCTTAAGCGGATGCGAATGACGTCATTTTACATAAAATAAAAGCGTGTGCTTTAAGTCTTAAAATTGAAAAGTGTTTTGTTCTATTTATATATACGTATATATATATATATATATATATATTTAATCGGGGACGAAGCTAAATTCTGAAAAAGCAGAATTCATGTTTTCTAGTTTATTAATCTTTTTGTTCTTCCTATAAAGAGCAGCTGTAAATGTTTAAAAAAAGTCTTTTATCAAAAGGACACGTAATACGTTAAAATATAGATAATTGTTATATTTTCAGAAAAAATGTTGGATGATATAAAACATACAATTTTGTGTTTACAAAAGTTTTATTTGTATTTAATTAAATTGTGTACACAAATCTGAGGCGAGACAATCTCCGACTTCACATCAGCTACTAAAACATGAGATATATAAACATGATGCAGGATCGTTTGTGACGAAGGGCGTTAAGCAACGCATTAATCGTGCAAATGGGGCAATTTGTAATGGCGATGAACACATCAAGCAATTGGTATTATAAAACGCTTGTTTAGTTTACATACAGGTGTCCGTAATTAAACGACCCTACATTGTAGTTGTCAACAGACAAAACTATTGTTCATAAAGTTGTGAAATTTTGTGAAAGACATAATGAAGGAATGGGATTTTGTTTAAGCAAAAAGAAAAACATATACATATTTATAAATAGTTCAAAATTTCACCACCAGGCGGCAATTTTAAATATATTTCACTTTAGCATTACGATAGTTTAGAAATTTTATTTATTAACTTAACCTTATTCTAAAGACATCATTTCACGACATGTTCCTAGAATTTCCCAGAACACAATGCAGTCAACCGTGTAACATGCTATCTGACAACTCCAGATGGTATCTGAAAATGATTAAATTCATGCGGAACATGTTTGGTTATAATAAAATGTGTTAAACTATCATAAATGTATAATTGGTGAAAAAAAGCCCTCCAAATTTTTTTCGCTCAAACAAATTCCCATACGTTTATTATGTCCCCCAAAAAATTTCACAACATTCTGAACACTAGTTTTGTTTGTAGACAACTTTAAAATAGGGTCGATTAATTATGAACATCCTGTAAATAAAATTTCTAAACTATCGCAATGCTAAATGTGTAATTTATTAAAAATCGCCCCCTGGTGGCGAAATTGTCAACTATTTATATTTATATATTTTTTAGCTTAAACAAATTCCCATCCCGTTATTTTGTCTTTCACAAAATTTTACAACTTTATGAACAAGATTTTTGTCTGTAGACAACTTTAAAGTAGGGTCGTTTAATTATGGGCACCCTGTAAATAGGTAAAAAACATTGTTTACAACAGTTTTATCTTATTTTTATTCTTATCTAAACAGCTGTTATTAATATCACGTTTAAATATACATCTCCATATATATGTTTTGAAAGTCAAGATTGTTAAAAGTATTCACTGGATTAACTTAACAGCTCTTTCACATAAGTATCATATTATTCATATAAATATTACCTTAATACAACTATACTGTTACATACTTATTTTTGTAAAAAAAATATTAACCAATTTAAAAGTAACTAATTAGCCTTCTTATTCAAGTTCAATTAATGATCTTTGAACTTACACTCATATACATTAAGGGTATTTAAGATTCTGTTTGAAATGTGAAATGTGGAAAAATTCTAATAATCTTTTTAACCCTTTCGAGGGCGGTGTCCTTAAAAAAGGACACATAATTTTAATTCCAAAACTGACAATCGGAACCTAGAATACTTAATTAAAATTTTACTTTTATAATGTACGTGAAAATAAGGAAGTTCGTATTTTCAAATATATTATTTTTTAAATTCTGGTGTCAGTCCATTATTTCATCAGTTTATAAACAGAATTACTCCGCGACGGAAAGGGATAAATGTACGTTCATCTTATGCTGCTATCTAAAATGCATAAAAATGTTTTAGTTTATTAATTTAAATGTTTTTTGCCTAGTAAAGTTAAAAGTAGTATTTTATAGGATACTAGCTCTCTTTTTACCGGCATGTACTGATCTCATGCTTTAATTATTATATGCAGAACTTCCTTCGGCAAATGGTTCTACTTTTTTTTTAAAGAAATTTCTTTTTGTTTGAATTCAAATACATTTCCAGAAACCTGCATTCAATTGCACAGATTATCTTTTTTATTATTATTCTTAAAATTTTATTAACCATCTAATGTAATTTCATGGAACATCTGAAATGTATATGTCGTAGGCTAGTTGAGAAATCAGGCTATTTGGAAAGAGCCGGGCTAATTGGAGAATCATCACCCTTTTTCAAATTAGGTTGATATTTTTCAGGCTTATTGCAAACAGCCTAGACAGCATTAGGCTAATTGAAAAACGAGTAAGACAAAATAATCTCCGTGAACACGCAACCAGACCCGAACCGAAAAATTCCATTAGAAAAAACCCGAAATCTGACATGAACCAAATCTAAACCGGACAAAAATAGTCCAAAGAACCATAACTCGATCTGAGCAAGACAAAATAATTTCCGTGGACCCGCAACCCCAACCGAACCTAAAAATTGTGTTTCAAAAAAGCCCCGAAATATGATCCAAAGCAAATATGATAACCAACAAAAATATTCTAAAGAACCATAATCCGATCAGAGTAAGACAAATTAATTTCCTTGGACACGCAACCCGAACCAAACCTAAAAATTCCATTTGAAAAAAACTTGAAATCGGACCTGGACCAAATCTGAATCCGACAAAAATATCGCCAAAAAGCATAACCCGATACGGGCAAGACAAAATAATTTCCTTGGACATTCAACAAGCCCCGAACCTAAAAATTCCATTAGAAAAAACCAATACTTTGACACGAACCGAATCCGAACCCCGATAAAAAATTCCAAAAACCATAACCGGATCCGAGCAAGACAAAATAATTTCGGCGTACACGCAACCCGATCCGAACCCAAAAATTTAGTATAAAAAATCCCAAAATATGACCCGATCCAAATATGATAACAGACAAAAATATTCTAAAGAACCATAACCCGATCCGAGCAAGAAAAAATAATTTCCGTGCGCACGCAACACGACCCGACCCTAAACATTCTATTTGAAAAAAACTTCAATTCTGACCCGAACCAAATGTGAATTCGACAAAAAAATCCCCAAAAAACCATAATCCGATCCAAGCAAAACAAGATCAATTCCGTGGACAAGCAACATGACCCGAACCTAAAATTTCCATTAGAAAAAACCCGAAATCTGAATCCAACAAAAATATTCCAAAGAACAATAACCGGATCCGAGCAAGGCAAAATAATTTCCTTCGGCATGCAACCCGATCCGAACCTGAAAGTACCGAAGTCTACTTGATTTTAACCCGAAACCCGAACAGTACCAGAAATAAAAATACATCAGGCTGTACTCTGTATAAAAAGCTAGGCAAATTAATTTCCGAGCAAGGCAAATTAATTTCCGTGAACACGAATTACGACCAGAATCTGAAAATTCCATTTGAAGTCAACCTGAAGCCCGGCCCGAACCCGATCTGAAAACGACAAAAATATTTTGAAGAACCGTAACCCGAACTGAGTAAGACAAAATTATTTCTGTCGACACGCAACCGGACCCAAACTTAAAGGTTCCATTTGAAGTCAACCCGAAAACCGACCATAAACAGGTTTCGGATCGAGTTTCGGATTGAGTTCAATTAGAACTTTCGCATTCGGATCGGGTTGCCTGTCGACGGAAATTAATTTGTCTTGCTGGCATTGGGTTATAGTTCTATGGAATATATTTGTCGGGTTAAGATTTGGTTCGGGTCGGGTTTCAGGTTGACTTCAAATGGAATTATTAGGTTCTGTTCGTGTTCTGCGTCCACGGAAACTAATTTGTTTTATTCGAATCCGGTTATGGATCTTTGGAATATTTTTGTCGGGTTCAAATTTCGAGTTTCACTCAAGTGAAATGTTTAGATTCGGGTCGGGTTTCCTGTCCACGGAAATTATTTTGTCTTGCTCGTATCGGATTATGGATCTTTGAAATATTTTTGTCGGATTCAAATTTATTTTTTACTTTCAAATGAGATTTTTATGTTCGGGTCGGGTTGCGTGTCCACGGAAATTATTTTGTCTTGTTCGGATAGGGTTATGGTTCAATGGAATATTTTTCTAGTGTTTAGATTTCGTTCGGGTCAGATTTCGGGTTTTTTCAAATGGAATTTTTGGGTTCGGGTCGGGTAACATGTACACGGAAATTATTTTGTCTTGCTCGGATCCGGTTATAGTTCTTTGGAATATTTTTTCCGGTTCAGATTTGGTTCGGCTCAGATATCGTGTTTTTTTCAAATGAAATTTATAGGCTCGGATCAGGTAACATATCCACGGAAATTATGTTGTGTTGCTCGGATCCAGTTATGGTATCTTTGGAATATTTTTCTCGGGTTCAGACTTGGTTCGGATGAGATTTCTGGTATTGTTCAAGTGGAATTTTTAGGTTCGTGTCGGGTCGCGTGTGCATAGAAATTGTCTTGATCGGATCGGGTTATGGTTCTTTGCAATGTTTTTGTCGTGTATCAGATTTGGTTCGGGTCATATTTTGGGATTTTTTAAATGGAACTATCAGATTCGGGTCGGATTTCATGTACACTGAAATTATTTTGTCTTGTTTGGATCAGGGTACGGTCTGTTGTAATTTATTTTTCAGGTTTGGGTAGGGTTATGGGTTAATAAGCCTAAAAAATCACCCTGATTGAGAAATAAGTGATCATTTTCAATTAACCTAACGCAGTATAGGCTGTTTGCAATAAGCCTGAAAAATATCAGGATCATTGGAATAGGGTGGTAATTCTCCAATTAACCCGGCTCTTTGCAAAGAGCCTGATTTCTCAATTAGCCTACGATATGTATACTATTTGCACTTTACGTAATACATCCTTTATCATAGTTCCCGTTAACATTTAGAACATGATTTTGCAAAATATTTACCATCAAAACTAACTTTATCTGCTTCATAATCTGAATACAATAATTCCTTTGACAAATACTACAAGAGAGACCACTAATCAAATGTAATAAATGCAGTTTTGATATATTATTGTATTTTAAACAGCACGAAAGGAGTGCATTTATTTGTCACTTAAACACTGTACTGGTATAATTAATGGTGCACAGTTAATAAACATTTCAAATGAATAAATAATTATAGGAAAAGCTTTTATGATAGAAAATAGCATTCGATTTCCTTAAAGAGAAATGATATATAGATAAATCTTCCAATGAAATTTAAACGTTTTCAGTCTTTTATCATTTAATTAAAATTAAATTTTGCAACAAATGTTAAGTGTTGTTTTTCCCTAACATTAACCGAAACAGATCCTTTTAACTATTTTGAGAGGAAGATTTCAAATATGTGAGCAGAAATTTTCCAACACAGGACTTTACTAGTTGACTTTTTTTCTCAAATGAATCTTTTAAAACGACAATTCTTGGGTAGTGAACTGGAAGGTGAACGCACATGCAGCGGAAATTTGATGAACAAACAAAGTTTTCACCTTTTCTTCGTGCAGAATTACTATCTTAAATAGATTCTTTCCTGTGAGGCTTTCGCATGTAGTACTCTGATACAAAGTTCTTTTATTTAAGTACATTTTTTAATTTCACAGATTTAATAAAATCCTTGAAATTTCGTGTAATAATAGAATCTACTTATATCTTAGCTGCGTTAAAAATTTGAAGCTAAAACATACAATTGATTTTAGGTAAATTACGTATATAAAATTTTATTTACACTAATTTCTATTATTTTAAATTGTTCTTACTCTTAGTTTTAGCATCTGTGTATTCTAATTAAGCTATCGCGTTTTCACGCATAAGAAGATAATACATAGGATGTAAAAAAATATTCACCAGGCTTTTGTGTAAGCCATACCCTATTTTACGCTTTAAACCCTGTTTACACTTTACTGTACACAATGTAATAACTGCATTTGTACGATAAATTTCTTGGCTATTACGTAAAATGGCAGTACATTCACGAAAATTATACCTCTGGTTAAGTGCCACTTCAATCGTGCATTTCGCGATACCCACTTTTTAGGTAGATTTTCTATGAAATACTACCTATTGCATTCTCACCTATGTTGGAATTTCTGAAAATTTTTGCAGATCTACAATGACCATGACCCCTAGCACCCAAAGCCACCCTCAGTAAAAAACTTTATATATTTTTTATTGCCTTTCATTCACAATATTGCGGTTTTTGATGATGGTCGGTAATGTTTAATTAATGGTTATATATATATGTCGTAGGCTAATTGAGAAATCCGGCTCTTTGCAAAGAGCCGGGCTAATTGGAGAATCCATCTCCCTTTTTCCAATTAGCCTGATATTTTTCAGGCTTATTGCAAAGAGCCTAGAAAGCGTTAGGCTAACTGAAAAATGACCACTTATTATCCAATCAGGGTGATATCTTTAGCTCACAGGCTATCAAAGCCTGAGAGCTTATGTGACCGCCGATTCTGTATATACGTGTGTACGTACGTACGTACACACGTATGTACGTAACGCGATAACTCTTCATATAAATATCCGATTTGTTTCAATTTTTTTTTTCTAGGTTCATTCTGATAAGGTGCTTCCCTGATTAGTTTTTGGTGTTCATTGGTTAAGGATAATGGGGGAAAAGGGGGGATAGCCCCCCCCTTAATTTATATAAATGGGTTTTTCATGCAGAAATATGCGATTTGCTATAAATTTGGTATACCGGTTAATTATGTTAAGCAACTTCCCTGATTACATTTGAAAGATCATTATTATGTATAAAGTGGGGCAATTGCCTCTCCCCTTAATTTAGATAAATGCGTTTTTCATGTAGAATTATTCGATTAGCTCAAATTTGGTATACTGGTTTATTATGTTAAGGAGATGGCTTGATTAGATTTGGAGGTTCATTAGTTAAGTATAAAGGGAGGAAAGGGGGGCTCCCCCCTCTTAATTTAGATAAATGGGTTTTTCATGCAGAGTTATTCGATTTGCTCGAAATTTCGTATACAGGTTTATTATGTTAAGGAGCGGCCTTGATTAGATTTGGAGATTTATTGGTTAAGTATAAAGGAGGGACAGGGGCTAGTGTCCTCTTAATTTAGATAAATGGGTTTTTCATACAGAATTATTCGATTTGCTTCAAATTTGATATACCAGTTTATTACGATATGGCTTCCTTCATTTGATTTGGAGGTTCATTGGTTAAGTATAAAAGGGGGGTAAGGGGGCAATTGCCCCTCCCCTTAATTTAGATAAATGGGTTTTCATGCAGAATTATCTAATTTAGTTTAATTTTTTTTTCCAGGTTCATTCTAATTAGATTTGAGCTTTTGTGATTAGATTTGAAAGATCTGATTAGATCTGATTAGATTGGTTCAGCATAAAGGTAGAAATTGGGGAGCTAATAAGAGATGTGAAATGGTAGTTATTAATATTTAGTGAAATGGTTTTTTCATGCAGAATTATCTGATTTGCTTCAAATTGGTATGCCAGTTTATTATGTTAAGTAGCTTTCCTGATTAGATTTGTAGGTTCTTTGGTTAAATAGAAAGGGGGGCAACGGGGACTAATCCCTTCATTTATTTTTCGAGGGGCATTATCCTTTGAAATAAGAGTATAATATACAACTAGTGTGAATAGCCTGTCAACTCAATGCCATCAGTTTAACTGGGCAAATTTTTATTAGGTTTATTAACGCATAACCCTACCCAAACCCGAAAAATAAATTACAACTGACCGTACCCCGATTTGAGCAAGACAAAATAATTTCAGTCTACTTGCAACCCGACCCGAACCTGAGAGTTCTATTTGAAAAAACCCGAAATCCCGAACCAAATCTGATAACCTACAAAAATATTCCAAAGATCCATAACCGGATCCGAACAAGACAAATTAGTTTCCGTGGACACGCAACACTACCAGACACTAAAAATTCCATTCGAAGTCAACCTGAAATCCGCCCGAACGAAATCTTAACAGACAAAAATATTCCAAAGAAATATAACCCGATGCAAGCCAGACAAAATAATCTCCACCCACGGGCAACCCGATCCAAACCTGAAAGTTTTAATTGAACTCAATCCGAAGCCTGGTTGTGGTCGGTTTTCGGGTTGACTTCAAATGAAATCTTCAAGTTCGGATCCGATTAAAAAAATTAAATTAAATTAGATAATTCTGCATGAAAACCCATTTATCTAAATTAAGGGGAGGGGCAATTGCCCCCCTTTCCCCCCCTTTTATACTTAACCAATGAACCTCCAAATCAAATGAAGGCAGCCATATCGTAATAAACTGGTATATCAAATTTGAAGCAAATCCAATAATTCTGCATGAAAAACCCATTTATCTAAATTAAGGGGACACTAGCCCCTGTCCCTCCTTTATACTTAACCAATAAGTCTCAAAACCTAATCAAGGCAGCTCCTTAACATAATAAACCTGTATACGAAATTTCGAGCAAATCGAATAATTTTGCAATAAAAACCCATTTACCTAAATTAAGGGGGGGCTGCCCCCTTTCCTCCCTTTATACTTAACTAATGAACTTCCAAATCTAACCAGGGAAGCTCCTTAACATAATAAACCGGTATAACAAATTTAGAGCAAATCGAATAATTTTGCATTAAAAAACCCATTTACCTAAATTAAGGGGGGTAGACCCCCCTTTGCTCCCTTTATACTTAACTAATGAACCTCCAAATCTAATCAAGCCATCTCCTTAACATAATAAACCAGTATACCAAATTTGAGCTAATCGAATAATTCTAAATGAAAAACGCATTTATCTAAATTAAGGGGAGAGTCAATCGCCTCCCTTTATACATAATAATGATCTTCCAAATGTAATCAGGGAAGCTGCTTAACATAATTAACCGGCATACCAAATTTATTGCAAATCGCATATTTCTGCATGAAAACTCATTTATCTAAATTACGGGGGGATAGCCCCCCCCTTTCCTCCCTTTACATGTAACTAATGAACCTCCAAATCTAATCAAGCCATCTCCTTAACATAATAAACCAGTATACCAAATTTGAGCTAATCGAATAATTCTACATGAAAAACGCATTTATCTAAATTAAGGGGAGAAGCAATTGCCCCCTTTCCCCCCTTTATACATAACAATGATCGTCCAAATGTAATCAGGGAAGCTGCTTAACATAAATAACCTGTATACCAAATTTATTGCAAATCGCATATTTCTGAATGAAAAACCCATTTATCTAAATTACGGGAGGATAGACCCCCTTTTCTCCCTTTATATGTAACTAATGAACCTCCAAATCTAATCAAGGCAGCTCCTTAACTTAATAAACCGGTATACCAAATTTGGAGCAAATCGAATAATTCATCATGAAAAACCGATATATCTAAATTAAGGGGGTAGCCCCCCTTTTCCCCCTTTATACTTAAATAATGAGCTTCCAAATCTAATCAGGGAAGCACTTTAACACAATAAACAGGTATACCAAAATTGGAACAAGTCGAATATTTCTGCATGAAAAACCCATTTATATAAATTAAGGGGGGGGGGGGGCTAGCCCCCCTTTTCCCCCTTTATCCTTAACCAATGAACCCCAAAAACTCTGGCTTTGATAGCCTGTGAGCTAAAAATATCACTCTGATCGGATAATAAGTGGTCATTTTTAAATTACCCTAACGCTTTCTAGGCTCTTTGCAATAAGCCTGAAAAATATCGGGCTAATTGGAAAAAGGGAGATGGATTCTTCAAATTGCCCGGCTCTTTGGAAAGAGCCTAGGCTGTTTGCAAAGAGCCGGATTTCTCAATTAGCCTACGACATATATATATATATGTATATATATATATATATATATATCCTTTCTTCTACACCCGATAACTTCCACAATTTTGCACAAATCTCTTCCAAACTGATACATAAAATCAAGGGGCATAAAATGTCGGTGAAGTTCGTTAATGGGCGAAATCTGACCAAGGGGATGGAAATAGGGAGGGGTTTTGTGAAAACGGAAAAAAACCCATACCTTCTTAATTTTTGTACATATCAAATCAGTTTAAAGTTTTTCTTACTTCTAAAAATAGGGCCAAAAATTTATGTATCACAGATTTTTTATCAAATTAAACATGGGCTCAAGGGGCTCAAAAAATAGGGTTTTTGGGAGAAAAAAATTCATAACTTCGTCAATTCTCAAGATATCAAATCCAATTAATTTTATTATAAATCTCCTTAATATTATCTACAACTTTTATATTCACAAGTTTTTGATAGATCAAGTCGTACCGCAAAAAAAAAATAAATAAAAATAAAAATAAAAAAAATAAACGAAAAAAAAAAGTGGTGTTGAAGAAGAAAAAATCCTTAACTCCGTCAATTTACAAGATATAAAATTCCCATTAATTAATCATATATCTTCTTAATATTGTCTACAACTTTTATATAGACAGGTTTTTGATAGGACTAATTCTGACAGCAAAAACAAATTGAAAATGCATAGCGGTTGAAGAAAAAAATCATCTTATTAAGGGTGTATTCAAATCCAAACCGTTTATTTTCTGACTGCTATTTAAATTCATTTTTGCTCTCAAACGCATCCACTTGGTACATTCTCTTATTCAGAAACTATGTAATGATAGAGGCAGAATATATTTCAAAAAATAATGTCGAAGTGGGCATTTTGAATAGAAATTCCCCAAAGCGATTGTGTTAGAAACGAAAGATATTGTCCTACTGAGAAAATAATTATTCATAAATCAAGTTTTAATTAATTGAACGAAAAATAAAAACACAGGTCTTTTATAAATATCTTCAAAAATCACGTCAGCAAATTTAATATTTTTTCTATTAAAAAATGAATCTGAAATTGTGCCAGAAAATTTCGAGTTGTTGAGCATGGAAAAATATATTTTTGAATACCTCCTTACCATGATTCTGATAAAACCAGCTATTACATAAAAATGGAATAAAAATTCGTCAAAAGCATCCAGATAAAATTGTTAAAGTGGATAAATCTCTAATCATGATTTAGTTTTTCTTGGTGAAATTAGTATACTTAACTTAGAAATCTACCTCCGCCTGTAGACCGGGCCGGCAGGGATTTTTATGATCACATGACAGCCGCTATCCAAATTTTTTTACATGCGAATCACATTTCACAGAAAACAAAATTTCTCTATTAAAAATACAGTAGGATAAATCCGGGCTTCCCGGGTTATAGAATATAGATGAAAATCGTCCAAAAAAAATAACTGTAATAGATTTTTTACATTTAATATAATTTTTAGAAAGTCAGCTAGGAATGCCAAAAATCATATTTATATGAAAAATAGCAAAAAAAAAAAATAAATAAATAAAAAATAAAAAATAAATAAAAGCAAGAAATAACAAATTCAAATAAAATTTTGAAATATTAAAAGCGATGCTTTCGTATTGGCCTCGCGCCAGGAGTTCACTAAAGATCACTATTTAAAATCAGCCTTTTTGATTATAATCATTTGAGTGGTTTAGGCGAGTAGTTCGATTACATGCCTTAAATTTGTGTTTTATTTATTGATTAATAAATTGATTAATGTTTTAACATAGTTCGAAATCTAAGCTGGAAACAAATGCTTAACTGTTAAGTTATTTTAAACACAAAAACAGATTTATGTCTCGAAATCGTCTGCACGTGATAGAGATAAAACAAAACAACAACAAAAAAAAAAAAACATGCTTGAAAAATTATTTAAAAATCAATAAAAACAGAATAAATAGCAAAACAGTTTTTAAAGAAATTGCGATACAGTTTACAAGCGAATTCTATATGAAAGTATTTTTTTTCTCTATTCGGCGGTTTAAAATTGAAAATGTGCGATGTTTTGAAGTTTAAAAACTTGCAGTAAAAGCAAAATTCATTCGTCTGATGTTGCCACCTTTAGAATGACGTCAGCATTGCGCAAGAACACGTTTGTCCTTTAATATACAGAGTGTTATAATTCCTTTATTAATTTTAAAGTCACTACGGACGATAATCAGATATAGAGTAAGACATGGTATTTTGTTTTGCTGCATTAACAGCCTGCGATCCTGGTTTCCTATAATAAATATTATTCGCTGTAATTTGCTTAGTTTTACCAGGCTTCCCGCCAGGTTTACGTGAGATACGTGGGATCTCCAATGTTAATATTTTTCCAGAGTGCACAACCATTTTTAAATTTTCAGACAAATCTATTCCTGATTCTGCTTTAAATTCTTAAACAAGAGAGAAAAAAAATGTCATGCGTCAAGCATAGATTATAAAACACTATTCAACACATTCAGAATAATGTAACAAAGCTGCATCGTTTAAAAAATAAAAATATTACGTCTAATTCAACCATATGTAAACGCATAATACATTTCAAAATCTAATTTGAGTTGTATCCATTTACAATCGGAAAATTATCCAAATATTTTCAGCAGCCCTGTATATGATATACAGATTTCTAACTATTAAATACATGCATATCAAAATTTAGTTCACTTAAGAAATACATATACTTCAGTTGAAAATTCCAATTCAGCAATTTCCTCAAATAAGGACAGTGGTACGTGAATATTTTTGTGCAGCCCTGTATACGAGGTAAAGAATTTATATATAACGAGTAACATTAAAAAAATTAGTTAAATTTAAAAGTGCATACCGAATTTTAAAACGTACACTCCAGCAATTATTACTCAAAGACAGTACTGTAACCAATTTCTTTTATGTGTACCTGAAAATGAATAAAAAAAGCTATGGATGATCTGTTCTAACGTGATCGTAGTAAAATTCAGTGATTTATATCAGTTTCAATACATTTGAAATAGCGTAATGTTATTAAATGTTTGTGTGTTAAGCCTTAAATTAGAAAAAAACGAAAATACATATTTCAAATCACATATTACTTGAAAACATATAAACACTAACAACACGTAATTAAAAGAAGATGCTTTAAATAATTCACGCTAACATGAAGCATTTTGTTTAACATATAAACAGTGACATTTGTAAATAGTTAAGAAACTTTAATTTGTAATTCCACCATTTAATTTACTCATTTTCATTATTTGAATTTGTACCATTATTTAATTAAAGCTAGTATCTCATTTTAATTTTTTTAGTTATTTTTAAATCTATGTTCGCAGCAAAATCGATCAGACTAATTCCTTTAAGCGAAGTACTAGTAATACGAATGTTTACCTAAATATACATATTTAAATATTAATCAAAATAAGCTGAATTTCTGCTTATTATCGGTCGCATTGTCTGATTGCATCGGTCTGTAATTACTCGCATTGTATGTCCTATTTCACCAACTCGGAAACTACTGTAATTAAAAGTTAAACATGGAAAATTCCAAAAGTGT
Organism: Maratus speciosus; assembly: GCA_963932465.1. NCBI lineage: Eukaryota > Metazoa > Arthropoda > Arachnida > Araneae > Salticidae > Maratus > Maratus speciosus. Next base: position 196,457,460 of record OZ010789.1, read on the forward strand.
AGTATATTTGCCATTATTCGCTATCTACAGCTCTATTACACAATTCAAAGGCAGCCGTTTGAAAAAATGCCGGATAATATACTTGTTATTATAAAAGTACGTTAATAGGCATATAAAGAAAAGAATGATGATAATTATTATTTCAGGTGATGATAATTATTCTTATTTATACACTATATATTGTGAGTAGAGTATTACTTTAAAAACCAAATCATATTTTTAAATCTAATAATTTAAAATAAACCACCAAACTTCAGAATACACACCAACATTTAAAAACAAAAGCTAATCATATGAATAGAATTCATAGAAGAATAGAAATACGCACAGTATCGTTTTTAATATCTTATTAATGCTTCATTAGTTAAACTGCTATTTTGTCATACGTTATTTTATTAAGCAGAAAAACAAGATGAAAAGACGCAATTTTTTTTTCTGCCTCGCTAAATAAAATGTTGTCTTCGCTATCTCCTTTCTTGTCTATTAAAGCAATTATTACATCAAAACATACATTTTTATCGTGCATTTTTGTAAGCTCTTATCTTTGAATTTCAATTACGCAGCGTAAAATAATGATTTATTAATTTAATTTCACTGTGTTAGATGATTCTGTTAATATACAGATAAATAACAGGCATTAATTTAAGTATAAGATATATTTCATGTTGCCTAATAAATGTCGCTAAAGAGTGGATAAATAATTAGTTACATCCATGTTCATAATTTGATTTAGAAAGATATTTTACTGGGCTAGATGTAACTAAAAATAAATGATCTCATTAAAAAAAAGCTTCAACTGCAGGATATTTATTTAGATTAACATGCATGATTTATTTCGTATTATTCTAAATAGAAACAATTGTAATTACAGTGTTGCTAAACTTTGTAAATATTAATGTGCAATTCAATCTAAAAAAATGAATAAATCTAAAGTATCAAGTGTGGTCAATAATTTTATGGAAATATTCAAAGTAAAATGATAGATAAAAGATTACATTAAAATAAAATTTTACTTATGAAGCACGTTCACATGTCAAACATTTAAATATCCGACAGCTTAAGAAACAAAATCACTAATAAAATTTTAAAACCCTTGTACATTTATGGAAAACTTCAAAATTAAACATTTTCTAAGTTATATCTACTCCGTAGGTTAAATATAATAAATTTCATTAAAATATTATACATCAAAAGAAAAAGATGGCCAAAATATCAATTGAGAATTTTTATTTTAAATATTCTTGAAGTATACAGATGCCTATGTAACAAATTTTAAATCAGAATAAAATTTCTAATGGGAAATTTATACCGGTTTAATAGTGAAAAAGAAGTCATAAACAGGATAAGACACGATTCTCCCTTAGTAATAGGCAGCTGCGCAAACAATCCCCTCATGTACTTGACGGCTGATATTCCAGGATTAATTAAAACTTGATTCGCATATTAAAATGCAACGTCATCCAAATCATATCTTGGTGTAAAAGACCTGCAAAACAGATTTCAGTGGTTTACTGGTAGGTTTATAATTGTATTTTCCTCCTCCCAGTGTTCCATGTTTTCATACCTTGGGATGCTGGAAAACACAATGATAAACCTATCGATCAATCACTAAAATCGAGTCTGCAGGTGGTTTACACAACGATATGATTTGGCAGACAAGTTGCATTTTAATATGCTAATCGAGTTCTGTCTAATCATGAAAGTTCAGCTTTGAACTCGATGAGGGAATTGTATGTACTGTCGCCTCCCGGTCTGGAAGACACAAATTTTCTCTTCATTTTTTATACGAAGAATTTTTAAAAGAGGTTTCATTTTGCCCACACATTCCAAGCAAGTTAGGATCATAATATTATTTATTTTCTAAGTTGTTTGACTCTTTTATTGTAATTTAGTATCTGTATTTTCTTCCTGTAGGATTGAATTTTGTTTTAATATTGTTTAAATATTGTTTAAATACGTTATACAAGATCATCAACGTAGCTTTAGTAAAATTTAAAGTATTTCAACTATATAAAATTTATTGGGTTTTCATGTTTAGATACGAACACCATCGTAGTCTTTGTGTAAGTTTTCCATTTTGTTACACACATTAACACGTAAAAAGACTACGATTGCTTTATAATTTCTTCATATCGAAAAAAAAATCTAAATTCCTATAACTGAATAAATACATTCACGTTTCTTCTTTAGTGCAACATATTTAAAAACTCTTCAAACAAAAATCAATCAGAGATGCAGTAAACGCAGATCATAAATTACTTTAAAAATAGACAAATGATCTTAGGTCACGTCGTAAAACCAAATATGGGTGTCATCTACTTATTGTTTACTTTGTTTTATCGAATTAAGTAATAAAATATTATGTAAGCAATTTCATTTCTTCTCTTTTAACCCGTATTAGGCCAGGATTATAAATATATATATATATATTCATATTCAAGGATGGAGTAACACAGTTGACGTTTATTCCAACAGAGCGAAAAATGTCCAGACCAGGAATCGAACCTGGATACTTGGCGTGCCGTGCCAATGCTTTACCTGTTAGGCTATCCGGACAATAACTGGCTGACACAATTCACTCTTATTTATTGGACTTGTATATATATTTTAAAAAAATTAATTTTTTTAATATATATATATATATATACATATATACATATATATATATATATATATATATATATATATATATATATATATATATATATATATATATATATATATATATATATATATATATATATATATTAAATACTTTTTATTTGACATGTCTTTATGAGTAAATTCAAGATTTTTCTGAATTACAGATAATATTAAGAATATGATATGGATCAAAAACAACCCTCTAGAATGATTTACTGCCTTGCATGATATCTTTTACAGCACTCCGGTTGCAGATGCTTTTGACATTTAGAATGTATAGTCGTGGAAAAAAAGTAAACACCCACTACTAACTTCTCAACAAATTATCGTAGAAGAAATTACTGGGACCAATGATTGGAAATAAAGCCTACTTTTAAATGATGTATATAAAATTTGTTTAGGGGGCCATCTACATATTAAAACGAACACAAACTTCATTTTTTTTTCAATAGCAATACCCAATTTTAAAAAGATATTTCAAATCTTCGGTTCAAACTATGCCTAGACACCAAATTTTAAGTCACTTGAATGATTCGTTTTTGAATTATAAACATTCAAAATTTAGTCCTTCTAATGTTAAATTACATTTTCATATTTTTTATTAATATCTTCTGAAATTATACTCCTAATGTGCTAACTTTTTATGTAGCGATAATACTAAAATAACCAAACACAAATACGTTGAATTTGCAATTTTTATAATTTTATGATATTAATTATGAATTATGAAATTAATACTCGAAAAAATTAAGAATTGCAACCTACAATTTTTGTGATGGATTTAGATTTATTAATTCCTGCTTTATGGGAATCCAAAATTTCACATTTTTCTTCGAAGTAGTTTTCAAATTATGCTTAAAAAACGGCAAAATGATGGTTTAAGGGGCCATTTATGATTGAAGTAACTAGATATTTTGAAATTTCTTCTGCTACCCTGTAATCTAGCAGTCTTCAATGGCTCATTGGGTAGCCTTTAAGATGCCTTGATCAAGAAGAGGGCTCCCTGGGTCAACAATCGAGTACTGAACTGCAATTTGGATATAGCCCTAAAAATACGCTCGTTTTAAAATAATTAATTTCTCGGAAACTTATCGTACGAATTGCATAAAAATTTGTTTTTAGGCTAATTATAGGGTTTAGAGTTCATTTATGCTATCAGAATCGTGTACTGCTATTGTAAAAAAACAAAGTTATGGTTCGTTTTAATATGTAGTTGGTCCCCTAAGCAAATTTTATATACATCATTTAAAAGTAGACTTTATTACCAATCATGTTGTACCAGTAACTTTTTTCTACGATATTTTTTGCAGAGTTAATAAGGGGTGTTTACTTTTTTCCCCACGACTGTACATATATAATATCTTGTTTTGAAATACATAACTTTGTTTTCGTTTCTCCGAATTTTAGCTAATAATTAGCTAGCCTACGTTATCGAAACTCCTTCTACGTAAATAAAAAAACTGTTTTTTGTTTCATACCAGTATATTGAAAACTGTAGTAGAGTTTCTATAGACATTTTTCTCGCTTTTTTTCTACATGACATTAAAAGACAAACATCATCCTACAGACCAGTTAAAACATTGCAATGAAACAAAAAATTTAAAGCCATGGGTCTTATACGGCACCCCAGTCAAAAATGGATAACAATAAAACAAAAATTTGCAGCGTATTTTATTGTTTCATTCCTGTACACTGAGTAATGTAGTAAAGTTTATAAAGATGTTTTTCTCGCTTTTCTCCACATTGCAATAAAAGACAAACATCATTCTACATACAAGATAAAACAATGCAACGATAATTAAAATTAAGCCATAGGATTTAAGCGACACCCCAGACTAAAATGAACGAAAACAAAGATATGCAGTGCATTTTTATACATCTTTTTTTTTTTCATTCCTGTACATTGAGAACTGTAGTAAAGATTTAAAAGACGTTTTTCTCACTTTTCTACACATGCCATAAAAAGACAAATATCATCTTACAGACTAGATAAAATAATTCAATGAATAAAAAACAATTTAAGCCTTGGGACTTATGCGACACCCCGGACTAAAATGGATAGCACAAAAGAAAAGTTTTGCAGAGATTTGCAAAGATTTACAAAGATTTGCATTTTTACAGATCGTTTTTTGATTCATTCCCGCACATTGAGTACTGTAGTAAAGTTTCTAAAGACGTTCTTCTCGCTTTTCTTCATATGCCATTAAAATACAAACATTATCCTACAGACAAGACAAAATAATTCAATGAATAAAAAACAAATTAAGCCTTGGGATTTACACGACACCCCAGACTAAAACGGATAGCACGAAAGCAAAGATTTGCAGAAATTTGCAAAGATTTGCAATGATGTGCATTTTTACAGATCTTTTTTTTATTATTCATTCCTGTACATTGAGTACTGTAATAAAGTTTCTAAAGACGTTTTTCTCGCTTTTCTCCACATGCCGTTAAAATACAAACATTATCCTACAGACAAGATAAACTAATTCAATGAATAAAAAACAATTTAAGCCTTGGGACTTATACGATCCCCCTTGCCCCCCCCCCCCAAAAAAAAAATAAAATAAAATAAAATAGATAGCACGAAAGCAAAGATTTGCAGAAATTTGCAAAGATTTGCAATGATGTGCATTTTTACAGATCGTTTTTTTATTCATTCCTATACATTGATGCTGTAATAAAGTTTCTAAAGAGGTTTTTCTCGCTTTTCTCCACATTCCATTAAAAGACAAACATCATCCTACAGACAAGATAAAATCATTCAATGAATAAAAAAAAAAAATAAGCCTTGGGACTTATACGACACCGCAGACTAAAATGGATAGAACAAAACAAAGATTTGCAGAGATTTGCAAAGATTTACAAAGATGTGGATTTTTACAGATCATTTTTGGTTTCATTCCTGTACATTTAGTACTGTAGTAAAGTTTCTAAACACGTTTTTCTCGCTTTTCTCCACATGCCATTAAGCTACAAACATTATCTTACAGACAAGATAAAATAATTCAATGAATAAAAAACAATTTAAGCCTTGGGACTGATACAACCCCCCCCCCCCTACCCCCCAAAAAAGAAAAAAAACAAACTAAAATGGATAGCACGAAAGAAAAGATTTGCAGAAATTTGCAAAAATTTGCAATGATGTGCATTTTTACAGATCGTTTTTGTAATCATTCCTGTACATTGAGTACTGTAATAAAGTTTCTAAAGACGTTTTTCTCGCTTTTCTCTACATGCCATTAAAAGACAAACATCATCTTACATACAAGATAAAATCATTCAATAAATTAAAAAAAAATAAGCCTTGGGACTTATACGACACCGCAGACTAAAATGGATAGAACGAAAACAAAGATTTGCAAAGATGTGCATTTTTACAGAGAGTATTTTGATTCATTCCTGCACATTGAGTACTGTAGTAAAGTTTCTCAAGACATTTTTATCGCTTTTCTCCAAATGCCATTAAAAGACAAACATCATTCTACAGACAAGATAAAATAATTCAGTGAATAAAAAAAAATTAAGCCATGGGTCTTATACGACACCGCAGACTAAAATGGATAAAATGAAAGCAAAGATTTGCAGTGCGTTTTTACAGATCGTTTTTGGTTTCATTCCTGTACATTTAGTACTGTAGTAAAGTTTCTAAATACGTTTTTCTCGTTTTTCTCCACATATCATTAAAATACAAACATTATCCTACAGACAATATAAAATAATTCAATGAATAAAAAACAATTTAAGGCTTGGGACTTATACGACCTCCTCACCCCCCCCCCCCCCAAAAAAAAAAACTAAAATGTATAGCACGAAAGCAAAAATTTGCAGAAATTTGCAAAGATTTGCAATGATGTGCATTTTTACAGATCTTTTTTTTATTCATTCCTGTACGTTGAGTACTGTAATAAATTTTCTAAAGACGTTTTTCTCGCTTTTCTCCACATGCCATTAAAAGTCAAACATCATCTTACATACAAGATAAATCATTCAATAAATTTAAAAAAAATAAGCCTTGGGACTTATACGACCCCCCCCCCCTTCCCCCTAAACTAAAATGGATAGCACGAAAGAAAAGAATTGCAGAAATTTGCAAAGATTTGCAATGATGTGCATTTTTACAGATCGTTTTTTTAATCATTCCTGTACATTGAGTACTGTAATAAAGTTTCTAAAGACGTTTTTCTCGCTTTTCTCTACATGCCATTAAAAGACAAACATCATCTTACATACAAGATAAAATCATTCAATAAATTAAAAAAAAAATAAGCCTTGGGACTTATACAACACCGCAGACTAAAATGGATAGAACGAAAAAAAAGATTTGCAAAGATTTGCAAAGATGTGCATTTTTACAGAGCGTATTTTGATTCATTCCTGCACATTGAGTACTGTAGTAAAGTTTCTAAACACGTTTTTCTCCACATGTCATTAAAATACAAACATTATCCTACAGACAATATAAAATAATTCAATGAATAAAAAACAATTTAAGCCTTGGGAATTATACGACCTCCCCCGCCCCCCCCCCAAAAAACTAAAATGTATAACACGAAATCAAAGATTTGCAGAAATTTGCAAAGATTTGCAATGATGTGCATTTTTACAGATCTTTTTTTATTCATTCCTGTACGTTGAGTACTGTAATAAAGTTTCTAAAGACGTTTTTCTCGCTTTTCTCCACATGCCATTAAAAGACAAACATCATCCTATAGACAAGATAAAATCATTCAATGAATTAAAAAAGAATTAAGCCTCGGGACTTATACGACACCGCAGACTAAAATGGATAGCACGAAAACAAAGATTTGCAGAGATTTGCAAAGATTCGCAAAGATGTGCATTTTTACAGAGCGTATTTTGATTCATTCCTGCACATTGAGTACTGTAGTAAAGTTTCTAAAGACGTTTTTATATCTTTTCTCCACATGCCATTAAAAGACAAACATCATCCTACAGACAAGATAAAATAATTCAGAGAATAAAAAATATTCAAGCCATGGGACTTATACGACACCCCAGACTAAAATGGATAAAATGAAAGCAAAGATTTGCAGTGCGTTTTTACAGATCGTTTTTGGTTTCATTCTTGTACATTTAGTACTGTAGTAAAATTTCTAAACACGTTTTTCTCGCCTTTCTCCACGTGCCATTAAAAGACAAACATCATCATACAGACAAGATAAAACAATCCAATGAATGAAAAAAAAATAAAGCCATGAGTCTTAAACGACACCCCAGAGTAAAATGGATAACAAGAGAACAAAGGTTTGTAGTGCATTTTTATGATCGCTTAAATTCGTATTTCGGTAATTCGGTAGTGGAATAGAATAATTAATGAGTTTAATTTCATTGCTTTTGATGTTTAACTTTTTATGTTAGATTGTTGATAAATAGTATACATATATTTAAACATGAAAAATGTTTTATGATGTCTACTTAAGGTCATAATATAGAGGAATAATAATTAGTTAAGTCCATGAAGATAATTTAGTTTCAGAAATATTGGTTTCTGTTTCTGACCGTAATTACACATAAATGAACTCAATAAAAACCACAATGTTGGGCTATACATTTTTAAAGTAAAATGTGTGATTTAGTTCTTTTAAGTCCACATATAAGTAAATAATTATTATTTTACATAACCTAAGAAGATATATTAAAGAATAATTGTGACCGTGTGTGTTTATGACTGGGTAACTAGTATGTTTATACATGTTTATTAGGCCACCTTCGAGGAGTAGCTTTTCAGAGGAAGAGAAAGCCACATTTAATTTTACGCAAAGAAAGTCCTTAAAATTAATCAGCTACACTACTGCTATTAATTAGCGAACCTCATTAAAAACTGAAAGTATAATATTTTATTGTAGTATGTACTATTGTATTGTAGTATACGAGGGTGGTTCAATAATTATTTTACGTATAATAATTATTTATGTGTATAAAATATTTGTACTGGGATGGTTGATGTGGAATATTGAAACCTAGTGTATTAGATGCCTATATGCTCATTTTCAGATTTGTAGCTGCATTAGTAACATATAGTTTTCGGTTTTGATGTGAGAGGTCACACATAGCTTGGAAGGGGGTGTTATGGGGGTGACAGTGAATGAGACGTGGCTACTGTCGTTTGGACCCGGGATCATAGTGATGTAGCCATGTCTCATCCACTGTCACAAATCAATCACAACCGATCACTGTAATAACCGAAATGCTTCAGGTAATAGCCCCATAAGCTCTAAACTAACTTTTCCCCCAACCACCACCCCCCTTTCAAACTGGGTGCTACCTCTCAGTACTAAAACAAAATATGTTAATATAGCAGCTACGGTTCTGAAATTGAGCATATAGGCATCAAAGACATTATGCTTCAATATTCCACATCAAACATTGTAGTACAAATATTTTATACACACTCGGGACAATAATTATTGAACCAACCTCCTATATATATGTGTGTGTGAGTATGTATTTGTTTTACTTGTGCATTTTTTTGTCTGTGTTTATATTAAAATAGTTTATTCGAATGACACTTTAACTGTAATTTATAACTCTATATATTAGTAAATGATGTTTTGGAATTTTCTTGATTTTTTGGTTCAAATAAACATGTTGTTTTACAAATGGAAGGCGAGAATCTCTCATTTAAAAATATTAAATACTGTCATTTTACTACTAACACACCACGATATTCAAATTATTGGAAAAAAAGTATATTATCATTTTGCCTCTTTAATAAGAGGCCTGTGTGTATTTTAAAAATAATCTAGAGGAGTTTCACATTTAGCACATTTAATATAATAACAAATAACCCGGAGGTGAAGGATATATTTTCTTGTATAGTATATATCAATCTTCCTATATATCTTCCTGTTTCAAATGTCCCTGCTAAAAATACTACTTTATTATCTCTTCATTTTATTATACACAATTTTTTTGTTACAAGGAATTAGAAAAAGTCTATTTTAGTAATAATATAATTTCATTCACAGTATTAATGTATATTATTTAATAGCTCAAATCAGACGAAATTCTTTCTTTTTTTTTCTTTTTTTTTTCTTTTTGATAAATTATAAAACGGACAAACTTTATCCGTGTAACATTTCTAGTTTTAAGGAATTATCGATATGTTTTATCAAATCTAATCTCGTTCAAAAAGTTTTTGCTTTTTTTAAAACTATCACACATACATATTCAAGTGACTCGGAAATGGACCACCATTCTTAAAAATCAGTATAAAAACAAGTAACTACAATTAATATTCAATGTCTCTAATAGTCATATGGTCTGCAAATAACTTATTTTCTTTGAAAAATTTAACTGGTTGCTTTACACTTTTCTGCCAAAGAGCGTATTCCTTTCTTTGCGAAAGCACGATAGCAGACAAAGGAACTAGAATGCTATCAGAAGCCGCCAAAGCCCCCTTTAGGAAAACATTAAAAAAAAACATTTCTATTGTTGCTTTGAAGTAAAATATTTACTTCGGATTTGAAATGTATTGTTAGTTGAAAGAATGGCTTTAAATATCCACTGTACGTGTGTAAACAAAATAGTTTTTTTCCTTCTTTTTACTAATTTTACTTGAGATAGACAGAAAATACAAAATTCTCTTTTCTAAAAAAATGTGCAAAAAATTTAAAAATATCATTCTAAAAAAGATTGTATTACATGCTATTAGTTAAAAAAAAAATAATAATAGTTTTCAAATAGTATGAGAAAAAATAAAAATACATTATTCCCGCAATGGAACAATTGGCGACTAATGGGTTAAAATTCTAGCACAAGCATAGCGACTTATGCATTAATAACTTTTATTGTTAAATTTTACTATAGCCGTTTTTAAAGAATGGTAATAAATAACAAATTCAGATACTTTTAAATTTCAAAAACATTTAAAATCTGAAATGTTTCCGCGGAAAAAAATCCAAACCGCGGAAAAACTATATAAACATGAGCGTTTAAGGCTTGACCGGGAATTATGTAATTTGTTTTTCTTAAAGAAATGTAGACAATTAAAGGTTATTCCAAGATTCATTGCATGTAAGAATAGTTTTGCTAATAGACACTTTCCTGCTCTTAATCATAAGTTTGAAATGGAATGCTTAAAACTTTGTATTAGAGATAAATATAAACTTGTTGATGCAATTTCTGTAAAGGTTTATCGTTTATACAATTTACTAGCGAAGACTTCATCTGATTCTGATTTTGATCGTAAATTAATGGTTATTGAACATTACAGAGCATTTCAACATCGGATTAAATTAGCAACCATTAAAAAGAAAATTGCCAGTTTGAAACCTACTAAAGTTAACCACAAAGGACCGGAACCTGATGCATTTATTAATATATCAAATAAGCAGTTATCAAAAAAAGAGAAATCAGTCCTCAATCTGGGCCCGAAATTTATGTTTGACTCTCAAAAGAATAACAAAATGATTATTACTGACTGTGAAAAAGCTGTGTAGGCTGCTGATCCAATGCAGAGGGAGGTAGTTAGAAGTATTTTGCATAATAAATTGAGATCACTTGATTACAGACCGAACCCTCAACATGAAGTCTGTAAGAAAATAGCAGGAAAACTGAGAAATGATAAGAACATTGTAGTTATCCAGACCGACAAAACTAACCGCATTGCTATTTTAAACAGACAAGATTATCTCATGAAAATGAAGGTTTGCATTGATGACATGGAGTGTGTGCCGTTAAATAAGGACCCCAATTTGAAAATAGAAAACAAAGTTAAAGAACTAATCGGAAAAGGAACTTGGCCAACATTTATGAAAAATAAGCTAAAACTTAACAAGACTGCAACAACTCCCCCCCTAATAGGTAGACTAAAAGATCATAAAATAGACTTACCAATCCGTCCAATCGTTACAAAATGTTCCTCTCCTACATATTTTATGGAAAAAACTTACACTCACCTTTTGAAGCGATATTTACCGCCATCTGATTTCGTTATTGATTCAACTTCGAATTTTATTGAGAAAATTAAAAATATTAAGCTTGAAAATTCCAGTATTATGGCTAGTTTAGACGTGGTATCTTTATACCCATCCATCGATATAAAAGAAGTTACTAACATCATAGAGACTTTGATCGATTCTGATCCTTCCTTTACAGAAAATATTAAAAATACAGTTAAATCAGGTTTAAATTTAATCATCAACAACAACATTTTCGTTTTCAACAACCAAGTTTACAAACAAGTCAATGGGGCCCCAATGGGTTCCCCCATTTCAGGTTTACTTGCTGAATTTAAACTACGTCCTCTTGAAAATATAATCATGGAAACCATAAAACCAGGTCCAGATTGCTGGTTCAGATATGTAGATGATGTCTACATAATATGGAATCACGGAAAAGATGCATTATACTCATTTCTAGATAAAATCAATAACCTTGACAACAAAATTAAATTTACATTAGAAATAGAACAAGATCAAAAACTGGCTTTTTTGGATGTACAACTAATCAGAGATATGGATAAACAGAGTATCGATCGTACAGTTTTTAGAAAAGTTAACAGATCTAATTCCACTATCCCGTTTAACTGCAGCTCACCTTTAAATTACAAGTTAGCACCTTTCAATTTTTATATAAAAAGAGCTTTTGAAGTTTGTTCGAGCTAATTCCTTAATGATGAAATAGATATAATTAGAAAAATAGCAGCCGAAAATTCTGTTCCATCTCATTTCATTGAAAAAATCATAAACAGACTTAAAAGGAAGAATGAAGAAAGGCAAAATACAGTTCCGAGTAAAAGTTTAAAATTCTGTAAAGTTAATTACATCCCAAGGTTTTTCGAGAGTATGAGGCATTCCCTCCTCAAGTTTGGTATTATATTAATCGCAGTCCCTCCCCCGAAATTAAAGGATTTGTTAAATACGAAAATTGACCCTATCCAAGCCATCAATAGATCGGGAGTATATATTATACCCTTCAAGAAAGATAATAGAGATTTTATGTACATAGGTATGACACTGCGGAAATTTCGTGACAGAATTAAGGAACATGAAGCAGATCTGAGATTGAATAGACCCCACACTGCATTATCAAGATTAGCACAAATTCAACCTATAAAAGAAGATTTCAATAGAGCCAAAATTATTTTCCATACAAGTAACCACCAAGAAGCTATCATAAGAGAATCTCTGGAAATAATATCAAATAAAGAAATAGTTTGTAACGATATATTATCATATGATATCCACGCAGTCTGGAAAGAATTAATAAATAGTTAATAAATCTGTACTTTTCGATAAAAAAATAGCATTTATGCCCCCCCCCCTTATTTTCCAATCCACCCTTGAAGTGAAATGGTCTGTTCCGGACAAAGCTGGAGACGCGGAGACAGAACAACTGCTAGTTTTTCACTGAGGATGACCGAGTAAGTGTCGGTCGAAAACGTTATGAATTTTTAAATGACTTTAATGTTTTTAAAGGATTTTATCATACTTGACACCTGTAAGCAATATATTTACATTTTGTGTATCTTATATATGTTAATTTATAATCTTTAAGAGAAAGAATTTTCAGATAACATTTTTGGCAATTAATACAGCTGTTTATGCAATTAATTTGAACAAGTCAAAATATACCTTAGTATCTGAATATCTTCCATTAAGTCATCATCTTAAATAGGAGAAGTTTTAATTAAAATTTACTGTAACGACTTAAACAACCAAGAAAGGCATGTATGCTTTAAAATTTCCGAATAAAGTTTTCTACTTGTCTTTTAAGTAACGCTCGGTTTACTTTCTGATGAGTAAATATGTTCAAGTTTTCTCTAATGTAGTTAAAAATGCATTATTTAATAGATAATCTCTCGACGAAATTTGCATTTATTTGATTTATTTTTTAATGCTTCGTGTAGGATGTTAAAATGAGAAAACATGTGTTTAATGAAATAGTTGTTAAAGTTATTTTACTAAAAAACATCTTTTAGGATGTAAAAACATGATTTAAATACTTTTAGGGATGTTTTGAATGATGCATAATTTATAAGAAATGAATGAATTTTAAAAATATCCTAAGTACATTCATAGTTTACAAAAAGTTTCAAGTTTTTTATTTCATCTATATTCTGTTAAAATGAATAATTTACATAAGTGTGTTGAATAAAATATTTCAGACACTGCTTTTTTTATACGCTTAATTAATACTGACATAAATACGGGATGTCCATAAAAAATATCCCAGTTATATATTTTAATAATAATAACTGTAAAAGTTGTAGAGCGTTGGTTCAAAGTCACAAATAGAAAGTAACTTAAACACTTTAAGATAAGCGCATACGCGAGTACTGTTTTTTTACTTCCTCACTTGCAACGCCATATACACAAAATGGCGACTCCTAGCGTAAAGCGTTTTATGTTCTACAATTTGCTAAGAGTCAGTGAATCTGTAATTGGCGACTGGCGTAAAGCGTTTTGTGTTGTGCTATTTGGGTGGGGCTTGTGAGTGCTTAAGCCATTTCGTAGGCCTCCCCACCTAGCTGACCCTTATGTTCTGCTATTTGCTAAGAGTGAATATTTAATTCCAGTTCAAGGAGCGTTTCGTTTAAAGTTTAATTGTAATCCCCCATGTGTCAAAAACATCCGCCGATTGTATAGGGAATTCTAAACGAGCAGATGTGTTTATAAAGGGAAAAGCACGGAATGAAAAAAAGGGTCAGTACAGGATGTTAACCGTATCAGAACATCTTACCTGTGTAGTTCTAAGAAATCTGTTCTGAAAGCAAGTCATGAGAAGAAAAGTCTTGAAAAATGTCAAGAGTTGAGACACAGAATTGAAGAGACTATTGCTTCCATCACTCCGGACTTGTTAAACGAAGTATGGGACGAATTGAACTTTAGTTTGCATGTGCGCCGTATAACTAAAGGTGCACATACTGATAATTTCTAATAAAAACAGGTTTAGTTTACCTTCAATCTGTTTTATGATTTGTTGTAAATAGTCTAAATTAAATTGTAATGATATATCATTGAAATTGGGACATTCCTTTGTGGACAGCCTGTATTATAATATGGGATTGTCTGTTTGATATAAAGAAGGCAAATAGAATGTCAAGAAAAGTTGCAATATTTTGTTATTTTTCCGAAATGATTTTTCCCTTCTATTCATTCTTAATTTAGGAATACTTATGTATAGTATGGAATTCTGTATATATTTATCAATTTTCAGAGCAATCCTTCTTTAACTAAATTCATATACTATTACAAAAAGAAGCTTTTTACATATTAAAATATGTAGTAAGAAAAAAGTTCTGAACCACCGAGATGGAATTCTAAACATATACTTTGATTTCCAAAACAGCGTACTACCGCTAAACCACTGAGGCTATTCAATTCTTTCAACTCTTCGCATCCTACTCTGTCCCTCAGATGCCAATGCCGACTACACACATTACACCTTCCATGATTTTTCTTGGCAGGGTGAGTATCTCCAGTATACCTCAATTACTCTTGTGGTCTCTTTTCTGCTATTTATTAACCCTTTAAGGTACCTGCAGAATTTTTCATGTATGTTTAATGATTTATAAAATAATAGCTATGAAAAGTATTTATTTATGATTACTTTACAAATTTATTTATCTTTTTCAGCGCAAAAAATAACATTAATATGAATTGTATGTTAAATCAGCCCTTGCATTCGAAGATTACGTGACAGAAAAAGACGGTTAGGAAGCTTAAAGGATTAATAATCCTACTTTTCGGATGGTAAACTAGGAGCCGCTGCATCCATGATTCGAATGAACGTCATCGAATTTTCAAACCAGTGTGCTAACACTATACTACTGCGGAATTTATTCTATTTTTTTTAATGAACTATCTTCGAGAAGTGGATGCCAGATTCTTACAAATGTTAGATCTTCCAAAACAATAATAACAGGTATCATAACATCACTTGGACAAATACTCTTTAATGTGAAATTTACAGATTTACTCTCTCAGTCCTACCATTAACTGCCTCGAAGTTTTAAAACATTTCTCCAATATAATAGTGCCATATGATTCCAATTTCCCATTGTTTTACACCTTTCTATTTCTCTCAGAAGTTCTCTCAGATAATGGATACACTTTGGTGTCACGTCACGCTACTATCTAGAGACTTTTTGGGGTAACATTCTAAATGTAGAGCCATATATTACCCACAACAGCAAAATTATAATCTAGAGCAGAAAGGTCGAACCTGCTTTTGACACGCGTATGAATAACTTTGATACGCCGTTGATTGAGGATCTAATTCAAGAACTTCTTTGAAATATCGAGATTCTCATATGTTTTCATACTTTGAGAGTACAATTGAATGTCATTATTCGATATATTTCGAAACCTAATATTTTACTTAATAAATTATATCTGGGACTAACAGACACAGAATTAATATTTCCCGTAGTAATAAAATCCTTTTCAGTAAACTGCCTCATTTAACGCGAAGTACAATCAGAATAAACAAGAACGAAAACTCATACATCAAGCATCGATTAAGAAACAGTTACCAACACATTCACAGGTATCGCACAATTCTAACAAAATTTTTAACAGTTTTTTTCGCCTTATATTAATGTAGAAAAATATTGCTTTGAATAACCGAAGTGGTTACAAATTCTGTGCTTTAAAAATCAAATAGAAATTTTCTTGTCATTATTACTGTAACAAAACTTTGATTATTTATAACACTATCAACTTATTTGAAATAATTCCTACGAGTAGTGGGTTTTGCATCTGATCGAAAAGGTGTGTAGGCTGGCACTTGAACCCGGAACATTTCCCTTCAATTTACAGTATCCTTCCAATACAGTAATTTAAACGAGTGTACCGTTTAACAATGCGAAATATGATACAGATATACAATTTGGAAAAAACATATCACATTTGAAAACCCAATTTCAACAGTTCCATCTTTAGTCCGAAAAGTATCCGAAATTTTTGTACAGCCTTGTATATGATATTAAGATTTGTATATATACTACTTAGTATACTACAATTTAATCTAGTTCAGAAACGTGTGACACAGTTTCAAAAATCCGCTTTAGTATTTTCCGTCCATAAGCAGAAATGTACCGCAATTACTCATTGACAAGGAGTGGAGTTGCTTTGAAACTAGGTATCCTCTGAAACCATTCACTTGTTCACCTGTTCTAGCTAATCTTTCCAATTTTTGTGGTTAACGCCGTATTTTAGAATTTTACACAATTTTTTGAGAATTTAATGAATGACACTTGTAATTTTATTCACTGGGCAATATGTCACAGGAAGAAACTTTTATACTAGAAATTACTGTCTAAAAACGACTGTCTCGAGCAAGTAAAACCTTAAAAAAAACTTTATATATAACGCTAAGTATATAAATCTAGCTACTTCCAACTTTATAACATTAATAAATGTATATAAAATAAGGAAATCGGTTAGTAGTAAATATCTTATGGCTATGGTGCAGTACTGCAACTCTAATGTACATATGACAGTCAACTGGAGATAACTGGGGAGGAAAAACCTGAGGATAGAGCAATGTGTTACTAAAGGAATAGAAAATGGCTAAATAAAATTGATAAAGGAGATAATACAGAAATGCTTTTTCTGTTTTGAGTTATTCATAGATAAATTTTATTATACAAAATTATCAAAAAGAAGTTAGAATTAATTATAAAATATATTAATGCCAAGTATGAGAATAACTTCTTGCATTTTATGAAAACAAAACAGCAGATCATTCAAAACTTTTATTTCATGCCGAGGTGAGTTAACAAAGAGCAAAAAAACTCATTTTATGATTCGTAACACGTACATGCGTCTTATAGGATGGAGAAAATCCTTTAAATTTGATATTCAGTGATTAAAGAAAGTGAAAAATACTATTGGGAAAAAGTGATGCCTAAATATTAAAAGACGCAAACAGGGCGATTGTTGCGAAGGCTTTAATGTCCATTTAATGCTTTAAAATTAATGTTATAAATAATAAGAATTATATGCTTTAGAGGGGAAGGAAAAATGATGGCTTTAACGATGCTTAGGTGTGGTGTGCCCAAAATAAGGTTTGATACAACTGGTTTAAAAAATTCATGCACATCATACAACATGCAAACATTCAAAAAATCATAGATAACATAAACCACATTTAGCAATCATCCCTAATAGGCAAAACTTGAGATACAGTGTTGCAGTCTAAAGGTTTTATGAGTCCCTGTAAATGACCGATAAATGCAATGCGCATCATATTATACTGCAAGCATCTTGTAGTAAACCGCAGTAATGTATATAAATTTCAGCATGTTTGGTATAGTGCAACTTACTTGAAATTGTCTAGGAATAATTTTTTCCTGTCGGCCATTATATAAGCGAACACTTTTGTGTGACCCTGTATGAATAATAATACTTTGCACCTTATATTTTACAAAAAGTATGTATTAATGTACCTCAGAGATTCATATAAATTTCATTATGTTTGTAAAAGTGTAACATCATTAAAATAAGCCGCAAACGATTTTTCTTCGTAGATCATAATATAACGGAATAATTTTAAGATTGCCTATACGGATACTGAAAGTGCTACACATAACATTTTATATAGTAAACATATTATAGTGCATATCAATAATGTATAAAAATTTCATTATGTTTAAAATATTGTAACACTATTAAAATACACCGCAAATGATTTTTTCCAATAGACCATACCATAACGGATTACTTTTGAATGCTCCTGTAAATGAACTATCAATGGTACACAGTTAATTTTTCATACTAAACAAGACATGGTGACCTTGAATAATGCATATCAATTACATGAAAATCCGAGTATATTTACGCGAGTTAGAACAGAGACAGAAAAATTCAATTCAGAAACACTTTTCAACATAGTTAGAAAGTGTTCAAAAATAGTTTTACAGGACCGTTTTCGTGAAAATTTTTACCGAACTCAGATATCATCAATACAAACACCCAATTTTGACAGCATATTTTGATTTTCAGCTACACTTTACTTTCAGATGCAAAACGAGAATAATGCGGTCAAATAGTTTAAGGTAATAGTTTAAGCTGTCTATAAAGGTTTAAAATTTTGAACTCATAGTGTTTCTTTCGTTTTTAATCTTTGCAAAACAGTTTGCAATGCAGATAGTTTGTAAAGCATATCTCAAAACCCTATTTGCTGAATCAACTGTATTTTAGGACGTGGATATTTGAGGCTTCTAGAAATCGTTTTCCTTTTGAAACTAGGTTATAAATTATATTACTTTCAAAAATCACTTTCAAATTAGTCATATATTCGAAATGAATTTAAACTTATAAGTTTTTTAACAGGAACATATTTCTAAAAGCGACAAATATAAGACTTAAATTATAGAACATTCCGACAATTTTGAGTTAAGCTTTAAAAATTAAATGCATTCCAATCTGTTTTACAACAACTGACAAAGGCACAGTATGACAGTAACACAAATTCGAATCTAAGTTAGATATTATGGATGTTATCGAACATGTATGTTTGTGTTTAAATTCTAACTGCTTTGCTTTTGAAAATACATTTTATAATCAAATTAACGGCAGAGATATTGGATCTCTCACCTCAGTAACATTCGCCGAAATCATGATGCAATTTCTAGAACGTGGAATAATTTTAATTTTAGTGTCCAAATTCTACATTTCGAAAACATTTGTGGACGATGTTTTCTTTATTGCCTAATAAAAAGACGTAAGTGAAATTTTAGAAAAAGCAAATTCCATATATCAAGTGGATACAGTTCACAATTTAAAATGAAACTAACTCTAAAGTCTCCTTCTTAGGATACTTTGATTGAAAGAAAAGAAAAAGTTATTAGCCAAGAAATTTTAAAATCAATATACCGTAAGAAAACATTTTATGGTCAGTCAATTCTGAGAAACCTGTGAAGCCTAAAATCGCTGTTGATATAACCTTAGCTAAAGGAACAATAAAATACTGCAACAGTGACTTTCAATTAGAAAAGAAATGATTTGAAACGATTGATTTGAAATATAATAATAGCCTGTACAATTGCTAACAAGAATTTTTTCAGAGTAATCTGTATTATTCCCCATAAACCATGGGTGTCCTATAAGCAAAGTTTCTATTCCCTATTATAAAAGTTTGTTAAAAGAAATATCCAGTTTATTCAAATCAATAATTATTGGTAGAGGATTTATACATCAGAATGTTATGAAGAATACATTGTGCAAATATAGTTCTAAAATCCACCCTGCCTACAAATCTGGCAACTTACAATCATTCGATAGATAATGACTAATTCCAGAGTTTGAAAATATTAGATAATTAAATTCAATGCAATAACATTCAAAGTAGAATTTTTTTAGAAGTTTGGTTTACAAGATTACGGAAATCACTTATAAACAAAGGATCCATTAGGGTGGAGTGAAAAAAATAGAAAATCGGAAAATCAAAATGTAATACCACGCAAAAGTTGTGTATTGTCGTCAGTAATAAAACTGCACAGTTTTTTCGAAATCATGTTTTTTCTTCCGGTACCCCCGGGGCCCCCAATGTTTGTGAAATCCGTCAAAAATGCCTTGTAAAACTTATAAATCAAAATAAACATAATGTTGAAAAGTAAAAATGTCATACCCAAAAAACTTGTCTATGGTACGTAGTATTATGCCTGCAGATGTTTTTCGAAATTAAGTTTTATCTTCCAGTCCCGCCGGTCCAACCAATTTTTGCGAAATTCGTCAAAAGTGCCATGTGCAACTTACAAATCGATATATACATAAAGTTGGAAAATAAAAATGCCATACTGCGGAAAAGTTACAGAATGTACGTAGTAATATGCCTGCACAGTTTTTTCAGAAATCTCATAATATCTTCCAGGGCAACGGTCATGCGAAATTTAAAAAAAATCATAAATTCCCTTTTATCTGTTGTGCATGTATAATAAAATGCATCACACAAGAGGCTAGAGGGAAATACAAACATTTTATCTGTGAAAGGTACACAAACAGTTAAAGTTCAAGAATGAAAAACAAACATTTGTTACACACGTTAAAAGATTCAACTAATTTAAAGTTCAGTTAAATCAATCCGTGCTCTTCAAAACAAAAATCCAAATATTCGAAATGTATCGGCTTGGTGTTTATTGCTGGTCTTGTTGGAGTTTTTTAACTTTAAAATCTGACTTACAAGGAGAGGGCCAACCTTGTTAATCACAGATTTTGATTATTTTAATATATGTTGTAGGGTAGAGACCCCTTAGTGTCAGGTTCAACGGATTTTATCCAACGCTCCTTAGTTTTTGAGAAACCGGAGGGTCTAATAATAAAACACAACTTAAACACTTACTTTGCAACCGCAATGATAGGTTGGTCGTAGCTCAGGTGGTATGGCGTTTGCCGGCTGATCTGCGGGGCCGGGTTCAATACCTGAATGCGCTACATTTCTTTTTTTCATTTTTTGTTTTATAAATATACTTGTAAGTATAATTAATAATGTCATTGTCAATTAAAATTTATAATATTGTATATCAATTATAATTTTAACCTATTTAATTTTTTACTTTTAACTAAATAGTTGTATAAAACATCATAAAGCTGTTAATTTTTTAAAAATCACTTTTAAAATGTATTTCATATATTCTTTATCGATGCAATGATATTGAGCAATTGTGTCAATTCGTGATTTTAAAGAAACATCATTTACGCATTGCTTTAAGAAAGGAAGTTAATGCGATAAAACTATTATTCTGTTTTTAAAATAACAAGCATAATTATATTAAAAATTAGCATAAAAATTAAATTACAACCTATTTTTTGCATATTAAAGATTTTTAAATTTGTACTACGTATGCTTGCGCTTTCAATTATTTTGCTTTCACCTTTATCTTCTTTCTGCTTTTATTTTTATTTTATTTGAATATTCTTTTATTTTATCATAACTAGATGGCACCACAACAGATTTTGTCACGATTTTGGAATTTTTATCGTTCAAAAATAGATCCAATTTCTTTTTAAAGCTCTTTATTTATCATCATTTAAGATGATAAATAATAGTTTAAAAAAAATGATAAATTTAAGTTTGTTAACATTATAATTAATGTATGATATTAAAATTTGTAATTGGAATTATTAAATTATAATTACAAGTATATTTATAAAACAAAAAATGAGAAAAACAAAATATAGTGCGTTCGGGTACCGAACCCGGGCCCTCAGATCAGCCAGCGAACGCCGTACCAACTGTGCTACGACCAACCTATCATTGCGGTTGCAATGTAAGTATTTAAGTTGTGGACTATTATTAGACCCCCCGGTTTCTCAAGAACTAAGGAGCGTTGGATAAAATCCGTTGAACCTGACACTAAGGGGTATCTACCCTACAACATATATTAAAATAATCAAAATCTGTGATTAACAAGGTTGGACCTCTCCTTTTTAGCCTCAGAATAAGGCATAATAACTGTTTACTGGAATCGAGATCTTAAGAATTTATTCCTGGTGCTTACACCAAACACTGTCGCCGTAGCTTCAGTGACCACTTTACTCATCTTTCTACACTTTCAGTGTGGCATGGAAACTCAGCAAACGAAATGATATCTTTACGATCACTTTTTCAATGTACATCTGTAAATCATCATATGAAAGGCTCAGATTAACGAGCGTTTTGTTTCCTGTGTCTGAGATGAAAGGCTTGTCAAAATAGGTGGTTCTGTAGCTTCTATCTTATCCCACTGAATCAGGTCAATATAATCTGCTACGCTAAAATTGATTGCAGAAACTTGGATCTGCCTGACTTCTCCACAAGTATTCACACTTCGTGCTTTAAAGATTCTGCGAAATCCTTGCTCGCGGATATGTTTCCTCTCATCAGTTACCATGGCAATCAGCAGATTTCCAAATGGGCAAAGAAAGCATTTCGCTGTATACTGGGTCAATAACAACTTTAACTGAGTGGGACATATCCCTGGAAAAATAAACAATTTCCCAAAGATGATTGCACCGTCTTTGCAGGATGGCTTAGACTTAATTGCAAACCATACACTTGCGAACAATTTGACTACAAAGTCCGTCAATATCTTAAGATTTGACGTTGGACCCGGAGTTGCCACATATAGTCTCAAAATTCTGTTGGCGGCGATAACCCATCTGCTGTGTGAAAGTCTACCAGGAAATCTATTTGCAATATCTTCCGAACAACTTCCTTTCTTAATAAATAGGATCATTTCCTTCGTGTAGGGTGTACTTTTGATTGATTCTGAGATCGTCAATAACTGTTTTGAGGTTATAATTAATGTTGATATTCTACAAAGAAACAACGAGAAAGGATTCACACTTGTCCATCATTTTTCCAATTGGCCCACTAAAACTGTTAGGTCCCATATTTTTTAACAGATTTAAATGTTTGTTTTTCCTTCTTGAACGTTAATTGTTTGTGTACTTTTCACCGATAAAACCTTTGAATTGAAATCTTTATTCTTGTGTGATGAATTATATTATACATGTATAACAGATAAAAGGAAATTTACGGCAATTTTTTCGAAATCTTAAATGACTGGGGCCCTGGAAGTTATTGTGTAACTTACAAAAAACTGCTCGAGTATATTACTACGTACCACACAGAACGTTTCTGCGGTAGGACATTTTTATTTTCTAACTTTATTTTTATTTTTATTTATAAGTTATGCAAGCCATTTCTGACGAATTTCTTAAAAATTGGGGAGGCCCGGTGGACCGGAAGATAAAACTTGATTTCGAAAACACTGTGCAGGAATATTACTACCCGTAAGGCATGGTGACGTTACGCGACGTCGTTGTGAAGTCACACTGTGACGTCGCGTAACGTCACCGTTGTGAAGTCACACTGTGACCTTGGGCCCGTCGATGTGACGTCATGTGACGTCGATGTGAAGTTATAGTGACTAGAATGTGAAGTCATAGTGACTAGAATGTGAAGTCGTTATGGCCGTTTTAGAGCTCATTTGTGACGTCACATTGTGACCAATTTCTGAAGTCACGGTGAGACCAATTTGTGAAATATGTGTCATTTGTGACGAAATTGTCATTAACACTGTGATGATTCTGTGACGACAGTGACAATGTTGTGAAGTCACATTGTGACAATTTTGTGAAAATTGTGTAATTTGTGACGATTTTGTCATTAACTTTGTGAGGAATATGTGACTACAATGACAATGTTGTAACAGTGTTAAGATGCAAAACATTTATTGAAAAATGAAATCGCTATTCGAGTCCAATCAATGAACCTAGACAATGGAGGCAGGAGTGATTATGAGTAAAAGAAAATTCTGAAGTTCACAGAAAAATTTCAGAACGTTTTTTCACGATACTTTGTCGAAATTTGCGTTTTTTTTCGCAATCCTTCGGCGAAATTCGCCTTAGCTGCACGATTTATTGACGAAATTCGCTTTTCTGCGATAATTTATGAAATTCACGTTTTTCTTCAATCTCTTGACGAAATTGCGATTCTTAGATGAAATCCACGTTTTTTTCTACGACGTTTTGAAGAAATTTAGATTTTTCTTCGCGATCGGTTGACAAAATTCGCCTTATTTGCGCGATTTATTTACAAAATTTCGACTTTTATGCGGTCCATTTACGAAATTCGCGTTTTTTCCACAATCTTGTGAGAAAATTTGCTATTCTTAGATGAAATTGACGAAATTTGCATTTTTTCGCGATCCTTTGACGCAATTCACCTTTAACCAATCAAGTTATTTTTTCTTTTCTATACACAACATAGCAAGTATAATAAATTTTTGCGAGTGAAAGAATAATAAGGTAATATGTTA
Organism: Maratus speciosus; assembly: GCA_963932465.1. Lineage (NCBI taxonomy): Eukaryota > Metazoa > Arthropoda > Arachnida > Araneae > Salticidae > Maratus > Maratus speciosus. Next base: position 196,481,881 of record OZ010789.1, read on the forward strand.
TTTTCTCATTCTACTTTTGCAATAATAAATTTACAGCAAATTGGAGCTAAAGAAGAATGATATCTGCTCAACAACTACCGTATTTACTCGTGTATAGTCGCACTTTTTTTTGCCAATTTTTCATTGTGAAAGTCTAAGTGGGACTATTAAGCGGGGAAATCTACTACACAATATTGTACAATCTAATGCTAAAACGTTACTGATATAAATAAAAAAAATTATAATAAAATTAGTAACTTATCAAATGTTTCCAAATTATGTGCTGTTTATTAAATGCCATTTTTCTTTTTAGGGTAATATTTTTATAGACGTAAAATTTACAAATAATCTTTGTGAAAAATTTGACAAAAGTTCTCATAATAAATCACTTTCACGGAAGATATCAGTACCGCTACTGTAATGTGAATCGGTGTTTGAAGAATCTCCGTCATTCCATAAAATGTCATATTCGTTTCCGCCCAAAGCGTCGGAGATTAATAATAATATTCCTTTGTACAAATGCAAGATGAGCTGCAAACCATATTTGCTTGTTTTGTTTTTTGTGCCACTAACTAAATTATATATATTGGCTATTTTTATTAATTCTGCAATTACTTACTGTTCCCTCTAGGCCATTTTTAGGTAGCTTTCTTTACAAAAAAGCTACCTATTGCAGCCGTTCGGAGGAAAGCGATTTCAAAAAATTTTGGTATATTTTCATCGATCATGACCCCCAGACCCCGAAACCACCCTCCGTTCAAAATTGATATATATATATATATATATATATATATATATATATCTGACCTATGTCACACTGTAACTCCCGTAATTATGAACCGATTTCGATGTAATTCGGTGTGTACATAGTACATACCAATGTCTCGACCGAGTTCGTTGGCCAGCTTCATCCGCCTTTTTGTTTCAAAATGGCGGCCATTTAAAATTTAAAAAAAAATTTAAAACTTGAAATGTGGTACCAAAAAATTAAAAATGGAAAAATATTTTTTTCTTATGTATTTAACCTTTATACAAAGATTCCGGAGCAGTTTTTGTTTCGTCTATATCTTAAAAAATGGCTGAGTTATAGCATTTTGAATTTCTACCGTTGCTGACATTTTGAAACGTCCTGAATTTTGTCACGCGATAAAAGGCGTATTTATGAACAGATTTGGATGTAATTCGGTGTGTACATAGTACATACCAATATATCGACCGAGTTCGTTGGCCAGCTTCATCCGCCATTTTGTTTCAAAATGGCGGCCATTTAAATTTTTTTTAAAAATTTAAAATTTGAAATGTGGTACCAAAAAATTGAAAATGGAAAAATACTTTTTTCTTATGTATTTGACCTTTATACAAAGATTTCGGAGCAGTTTTTGTTTCGTCTATATCTTAAAAAATGGCTGAGTTATAGCATTTTGAATTTCTAGCGCGGCTGACATTTTGAAACGTCCTGAATTTTGTCACGCGATAAAAGGCGTATTTATGAACCGATTTGGATGTAACTTCGTTTATACATAGTACATACCAATATCTCGACCGGGTTCGTTGGCCAGCTTCACCCGCCATCTTGTTTAAAAATAGCGGCCATTTAAATTTTTAAGAAAAATTTAAATTTGAAATGTGGTACCAAAAATTGAAAATTGAAAAAATATTTTCTTCTTATGTGTTTGACCTTGATAAAAAGATTCGGGAGCAGTTTTTGTTTCGTCTATATCTTAAGAAATGGCTGAGTTATAGCATTTTGAATTTCTAGCGTGGCTGACATTTTGAAACGTCCTGATTTTTCTCACGTAATAACAGGCGTATTTATGAACCGACTTGGATGTACCTTGGTGTGTACATAGTACATACAAATATCTCGACCGAGTTCGTTGGCCAGCTTTATCCGACATCTTGTTTCAAAATGGCGGCCATTTAAAAAAATAAAAAAATTTAAATGAGATACCAAAAAATTGGAAAATGAAAAAGATTTTTTTTGTATGTGTTTGACCTTAATACAAAGATTCCGGAACAGTTTTTCTTTCGTCTATATCTAAAAAAAAATGGCTGAGTAATAGCATTTTGAATTTCTCTTGTGGCTGACATTTTAAAACGACCTGATTTTTGTCACGCGATAACAGGCGTATTTATGAACCTATTTGGATGTAACTTGGTCTGTACATAGTACATACCAATGTCTCGACCGAGTTCGTTGGCCAGCTTCATTCGCCATCTTGTTTCAAAAGGGTTGCCATTTAAAAAAAATTAAATTTAAAATTCAAAATGAGGTATTAAAAAATTGGAAAATGAAAAAGATTTTTTTTTATGTGTTTGGCCTTGATACAAAGATTCCGGAGCAGTTTTTGTTTCTGAAAATTTGTTCTTTTGTTGATATCTTAAAAAATGGTTGATTTATAGCACTTTGAATTTCTAGCATGGCTAACATTTTGAAACAATCTTGTATTTGTCACGCGATAACACACGTATTCGCCTATTTCGATGTAAGAAGGCATGTGGATAGTATACATCAACACCTCGACCAAGTTCGCTGGCCAGATTCATCAGCCATCTTGTTTCAAAATGGCGGCCATTAAATTAAAAAATATATATATATTTAAAGTGAGGTGCAAAAAAATTAGAAATTGAAAAAGGTTTCTTTCTTAAGTATTTGATCTTGATATAAGGATTCAGGAGCATTTTTTGTTTGTCTTTACCTTAAAAAATGGCTCAGATATAGCAGTTTCAATTTCTATTGTGGGTGACATTTTGAAAAATCTGATTTTTTGCATGCGACAGCACTCCTATATATTAACCGATTCCGATGTGAGTGAGCATGTGCACAGCAATTACTAAGGTCTCGACCAAGTTCACTGCTTAGCCTCATCCACCATGTTGTCTTAAAATGACAGGCACTTTAAGAAATTGCCGAATTTGGCAGCCAAATATAAGTTACTTTAAAGAAAAGCAGCTTGGATAAAGCTGACTAATTTCGCGAAATTCTCATTCATTATATTGATAAAAAATAGTATTGAATCTCCTATATTCGGTTTCCACTAAATTGAGCTTCGTGTGTTAGCATGATATAAGTTGGCTTTTTTTAAATAAGGATTATGAAAGCTACCTCTTCCTCCCGGCACTGGCCGGAAGGACTTTTTAAAGTTGCAGCACCCTGCTCTTTTTAAAATGGGCGAAATAGATACTATTTTTTAAAAGTGAAATTCACCTTTAGTTGCAATCAGAAATTTCTTGTAAAAAACTACCTCATACGACAGTATTATTAAATCAGTGTGTTCAAGACCTTGCAAAAATGATAGAACTTTATTTCTTCAGAAAATACAAGATATTGTTAAATCATGTCGTTATTTAATTGTATTTTTCAATTTCTAATTCATAAAATCCTTAAAAATTAATGTCACTTTATTTATTATATTAACAAATTATATACTTTTTTTCTTATTGCATTACGAAACACATTACTATATTACATTTACTCATGAAGCTCTGTCATCATGCTCTGTTTTTATTGAATTAGCACCTCTCTTTAATACATTTGACTAATAACACCAAAAGCATTTTTATAGGAAAAATATCAATTATCTATTCAAATAAAGTTTTGAAATTCAATAGCGATACTTTCATATTAGCAACATTCCAAGAGTTAATAGTTGAAGAAATCGCCAAAGATTTTACAACCTACTGCAGTTTTTTTTTAAATTCTAATAGTTTTAGTAGTTTAAGCGAGCAGTTCGATTACATGTTTATTAAATTTGTGTTTTATTTATGTGCAATTTTTGATGACGTTTTTAATTTATTATAAAGGTTTTAGAATAACGTGTGGGGAAAATTTTATATATACAGTCTGTTACAAATGCAGGTAATCATATTTACTCTTATATGACACAGTAAAATAAAAAATAATGAAAATAATGTAAAATAGTTAGCCATTTTTATGTGAATAAAGTATAAAAATTCAAACCATAAGCACAAAATAGAAGCACACATTGGTTCATTATTACTATTATTATTTTATTTACAGGATTAGATGATAATTATAAATAACAAGCCCTCTTTAATCAGTCTGTTTTCTAATAGAGTGTATAGTATATAGATATTTTAAAGTTTATGCATATAAAATCATCCAGGAAGTAAAATATTAAAAGTATCCAGAAAAAAAATAATGAAATATATTTTACATTTTAGTTTCATTCATTCAAGTACATGGATATGTGTTTTAATAATTAATATCTTTTAATAAAATCAAATTGAAATTCTCACTGGGTTGCATAATTTCTATATTTGTCAATAAATTGAGACATCGTTTTACTTTGAAAGCTTTTCGTTCATAATGTTTAACTGAAAAGTTCTTACCAGCTAAGAATATCTCTTTATAATTTTTTATAACTTTTTTCACATCGAATAATACTCATTGATACTGATTTTTCTCTCTTAATAGTACATATGCATGATATCCTTTAAATAGTACTTCTCCATTATTTAAAAAAATTCTTATTTCTTCTAAATAAAATAAACTATCTTCTTTTCTTCTGAACATATATTAATTTTTAAATAATACTGTGCAACGCAAATTGTTTGAGACCATCAAAAAATTTTATTCTATAAAAAGGCCTTTTTATTTAGTACGTTAAATACATTTAAATACTTGCTATTATATATTATATTGCTATAAAACTTTGATTATAATATTTTTATATGTCATTTTAAAGTTTGAGAAAACATGTGATTTTAACCTATAATATTTTAAAAGAAAACAAATCTGATTAAAATAAATTTATATAATTGATTTTAATCATCTGATTAAAATTGTTGATAGACAGTTATTTATTTCAATAAATTAAATAATAAATCTACTAAACTTTATTAGGTTAATGAAATGTTTATAAGAAAATACTAAAAGTGCTATAATTTAAAGAAAAGCAAACTCTGCAATAAAATATTTTTCCATACCTTTTTTTTTTTTTTCCCCTTAACGTCGTTCTTTAAATTCCGATGTAATCCATGTTTTAGGCAGAACAAATTTTGGAAGTAGAAAATATGTCCAATAATACATACAATAGCAATTATGGGAATCATTTAAACCACACCAAAGCTAGTGTAAATATCTCGAACTCATATTTTCGTCTAAAGTATTATCTTGGGATGATTATTCCTATGAATTTTTTAGGTTAAATGTTTATATCTGACAGATTGCTTGTTCATAACTCTACTTATTGTTCAGCAAAAGACTCCATCTGCCTGTTCCAAAAATTAAACGCAATATGTTGTCTTTAATAGTTTTTATCGTCTGTGGTTTTTCGCGCTGTTTTGTTTATCAAAGCAAGAACAGATGGCTTTTCCGTTCTTATACATTTATATGACATAATATTTTTATAAGCATACTTCCAATTAAAATTACTTGTTTGAAGAATTTTTTGATGCATTTAACTTTTTTTTATGTGTTTCAAAATAATTCAAGTTTTAAGTTTTGTAAAGCTACTTAAGTTTTGTAAAACAAAAAAAAATATGAATAATTAATTATGCCATGCGTTTTACATATATTTTGTATACAGTGAAACCTCCCTATGCGACATCCTCCCTGAACGACCATTTTTTCATATAACGAAATTTATTCCCATAGGCTCAATACTAATTTTACCTCCATTCAGAGACCATCCAAGTTGAACTCCCTCCATGAGCGACAAATTTCTTTGAAGAAAAGGAAATAAATTGCGCTTTTTCCTGGTCGCTTGAAGAAGGTTTTATTATTTATTTTTTATTTATTTATTATTTATTATTTAGAAAATTAATTCCGGAGAGCGCATTATTCATCAAACTTCTAAACTTAGATTAGAATTTTTTTAAATATTTTATTCCGATAACTTTTAAGTGTTTAAACACCTTTGTGCCTCTTTAGGCAATGTATTTAACTCTGATGACAAATTAAGAATTACGGTCAATAAGCTGCCCTGCCCTATTCTGTAAAGAAGCTCTCAAAGAAATAGATAAATTAATGAAATCGTCATTATTTTTTCCCGTCCAAAAGAGAAAAACAAATGCATTTATTTACTGAACTTCGAAAGGACTTGGAAATAAAAGCTATAAAAGATAAAACCGTAAAATCACAACAAACGTCAATATATTCATTTTTTAAACTCTGCAGTAATTAACTTATATAATTAACTTTTATTTTGAAACCTAAATTTTCATATTTTTTCCTAATGTGAAAAATAAATTTTAGTAACATTAATTGTTACCTTTTTTAACGATTAAAATCTAGATTTAAACGTCATCTCTATTAAGTCTATCGACTATCCTCCCGGAGCGACCAATTTTTATTTGAACGGAACATGGTCGCTTTAAAGAGGTTTTACTGTATTTTATTTTATATTCGGAAAAAGTTAAATTTATTTCAAAAGTGTGACACAAGTAGCCAAATTTATTTTTTAAGAATTACTTAAAATAATTAAACACTAGCAGAAAAATTTATTACTGAAAATATGCAAGTGTTTTTATTTATTATAATAAAGCATTGCTTTATTACAAAACTCCGTCCCTTCCCATGCACACACACAATTTATACACACAATAATTTATAAATAACAAACCATTTTCCCGGATTATAGACTACAGGAAGAACCCATTTTCTTATTATTGAAATCTCTACAGTTAATACATTTTCTAGATTGACCAATAATAACTCCAAAAAAACATTTTATATGAAAAATATCAATTATGTATTCAAATAAAATTTTAAAATTCAATAGCGATACTTTCATATTAGCAACTTTCCAAGAGTTAATAGTCGAAAAAATCGTCAAATATTTTACTACCTAAAACAGTTTTTTTTTTTTTTTAATTCAAAAAGTTTTAGTAGTCTAAGCGAGCAGTTCGATTACATATCTATTAAATTTGTGTGTTTTATTTATGTACATTTTTTGATGAAGTTTTTAATTTTGTTGTGAAATATTAGCCGGAAACAAACACTGAATTATTTTTATTGTTTGATGTGGAAAGTTTTAATCTTAACATATGTTTTGTCCCACTGCGAGTTTACAATATGGAAAGGTTTTTTTGTCATAAAATGAGACGTACGTTACATGTAGTGACATAACAGTGACGTCACATTTTTTTTAATTGCCAGAAAAATATCTTTTAGAGTAAATAACATGTTTTGAAGAATTTTTGTAATTTTAAAAAGTTTTCTAAGAAGTTCACATATCAATCACAATGTGACATCGCTGAGTGGTGGCCTTTTGGTCATAGTTGTGACGTGACCACAGTGACATACAGTGACGTCACAATGTTGTCACTGTGACTATGAGGGTACGTGATTATGAGATACTGTGACTATGAGGGTACGTACCATATACAACTTTTGCGCGGTAAGACATTTTTATTTTCCAACTTTATGTTTATTTCGATTTATGAGTTGTACAAGGCATTTTTGACGAATTTCGCAAAAATTAGAGGCCCGGGGGCACCAGAAGATATAACTTGATTTCAAAAAAACTTCGCAGTTTTATTACTGAGGATTATACACAACTTTTGCGCGGCATTACATTTTGATTTTCTGATTTTCGATTTTTCCATTCCACCCTAATGTGCACTGCCACCAGAATATGTGTTTTTTCTGTGACGTTTGCTACCTGGTTATTTAATATTTTTAAATGGCATATTGCATGAACGAAACAAGTGTAAACAACAACTTCAGTATCGATTGACATTTGTACTGATGAGGAGTTTATATAAAACTTCAAACGTCTACTATTACTGATTTTATTATATGATATTAATGTGTTTACGGTTTCTTTCATCAAACGAAACCTTATTTGTCTCATTTCTCTATCTGTCTGTCCCATAGTTCATTCGCAGAATCCATATAATTTGAAGACTTGGAATTTTGCATACGTAAAGCTGAATACCTCCTAAAACACGACAAATCTTAAAAATTTGGTAAAAAGTCTTATACACTTTCAATTAAACGAACTGATTTAATGACATCCGACCACTTTTGTGCTTTAGGTTTTAAAACAGAATGTTAATTAAAGTTTTTTTGTGCTGGCTAGATGACCCAGTGGTAGTGTATTTGCCTGCTAATCAAAATGTTCCGAGTTCTATGCTTGACGTCGGAGTTTGAATTTTTTTGCCCGGAATAGATGTCATTATCTTATAGATTCATATTTACAGAATTATGTTTAGTTATTTTTACCATTTTAAGGCCAAAAGTTGTAAAATATTTTATCAATATTTTTTTTAATTCAAAAATTCTACTTTTGAGAAATTGCGGAATTTTAAATTGACTAAATTTCATTGTCCGATGAATTTAATTAACAGGACTTTCGTATTTTTTTCGCCATTTTAAGGTTTTCATTTTTTTTTATTCTATTTTTTTTCTTAGCTAAAATTAAATCCTGTAATTAATATGCTTTTCAGATATGCAAACATATGCTGTTACAATTATCTGAAAAGCAGTTATTGAATATTTTTATTTTGATGAAAAAAAACCTTCCAGTTATAATAATTAAAAAATTAAATTGAATGGTGCTGCCATCTATGTTCTTATTGGAAAAGATTAAGGGTTTAATAATTATAAATTAACGATTTGGATTGATTAATTAAAGTGTAAAGTGATCTGAAAAGAATATTTAATGAAAGTCTCTGTGCGATCCTTCATTACATTTACCCACTTGTTTAGTTTTATTAAATGTCTAATTTTAAATGCCGTTTTTTTTTATTTTAAGATTAAAAAGTAATTTAACACTCTTCTTCTTGAGTTCCTAACTTAAATCTTCAAAATTCCTAAACAAAGTGGCCGGATGACTTCCTGTTATCTATTTTAAGATAACTTGTACTGAAATATCGAAATATGCAGTCAAAAATGGGTGTTTATTTTTAAATTGACAAGGTTTCCTACAATTTCAGTATGAATACCCTTATTTTTTAAGCTGATTCTTTTAACATAAATTTTAAAAAGACATAACTCCTATTCGAATGATCAATTTGTTTTTCTTTGCGATAAACCGGCGATTAAATTTTATGGGCTGAAACGTTTTTATATACAGACAGTGCAATTTAAGCAGATCATACTGACGGCTAAAAAAAATGATTTTTCACAGATTTCAGAATAGATACATTCAAAAGTTACAAATCCACTGCAAAAAGAATTTTACAAAAATACCAATTAGAGCAGAAGTTATGGCTAAAAATTTCTCGCATAAAAGCATTTGCTGTAATGTTGCTGTAATGTAAGCCAACTTTGAAGCCATTTTTCTAAAAATGGATTTTTTGGTATTGTGTGCACTCTCATTTAAAAAATTATTAGCATAGATTCTTGACATTATGTATATTCACATGTGTTAGTTTATGCTGAACCTCAATTTAGTCAAATTTTTGTCACAGAAAATTGTGGATTGAAAACATAAGTATACATTTTTGGTGAAATTTAGTGAATATGATTAGATAAGCCATGAATTATGCTAAAGAATTTTAATATACTTTCAAATTTAGGTTCTGTGTAAATTACAGTATTATAAGTAACAAAATACGAACAATAAAACATTAACTGCAATAGAATTTGTAAAATCGTGCACGCAAAATGCATATTTCAATGTTCATATTTTTCAAAAGCAAGTTTTGTCATTATTATTTAATTAATTAATACTAATAAATATGTGTGTATTTGAATATTTCATCAAACCACCAGAATGTGTGAAAGTGAAAAAAAAATGTTGCGTTTCATTCATTGGTTAAGAAATTACAGAGTTTTTCGAACTGCTTTAAATACGGTCATTTTCTGGCTGCTCAACGTGATCTGCCTCCTTAAAAAATTACTATAACGTCATAAAGAGTAAAACACACAGGTATTGGTTTATTTCTAATCCAAATGTAAATATCATCTTTACTTTCAATTCTTATGTAATTATTTTTTTTATAACTTGACAGAGAGGGTTTCAAGATATTAAAAGTCAAACATTGTAATTTTGGAAGGAAAATAAATTAAAGTTCTAATATATTTAATTGTGTGGTTTATCAGCATACCTAAACACTTAACCCTTTCAGGGGCTGTTCCAGAATTTTTCAAATAATTAATTCACATCGCGATTTACGAACAAATTTATTTGAAAATAATCAAAAGCTTATCTTTACGTATATTATGAGATCGAAATTGTACTAAAAATTTACTGCTACCATTTGGAAATTTGGTCATGAAAATTAACCTTTTAAAATTTCTAAGTAATGTATAAAGAATATTTTGTTATTCAAAGTTTCTTATAAATGAATATAATGAAATTAATAAGTAAAATGAATAATTTCTCTGAGATTACTGTACATTCTATCGAAATAAAAGTATACTTTAATACAGCTATATCATTTCATAATTAGAGTGGGGTGTGTACGGGTAAGATATATTTTTAAAAATTCATCAAATGTACACAAAATCATGTCATGATTGCATTTATGAACCGTGATTCAACTAAAGATCATTTTTTATCTTGATATTTATTAACGAAATTGGGGAAAACATTCGTTACACTAATAATTTTCCAGAATTCTCTTACTCATATAACTTAATTATTTAAAACGCGAAAAGACTCGTGTCCTGCATAAGAACATATCTCGGAGAAATACTACAGCACTTCTGATAGTAAATAGACAAAAGGCAAAGCTGGATCGAATAGGGTATTTTGAATTACATACTTACAAGAACTACAACAACTGAAATAAAACAGAGAAACAACATGCATTTATAGATTTTGTAAGGCCCAAGACAGACAGGCGGACGTGGAAGATAGCTAGAAAGCTAGCTTAAAGAGCCAATCACGGTAAAACATACAATTCAGTATAAAAATAAAAACTGGATTAATAACAATTTAGTGTAATACTATAATTACAATATTATAACAACTACTGCTACAATTGCGGCTATTTTTTAAACAGAATATCCTTTAAATAGAATTAATACCAATTTTTTAATGCGTAAAATTATTTATATATGTGGAGTAAAATTAATCAATAGTTATTTCTTTTTTATTATTATTTGGCTTTATAAAGCTTCAAAGACATCAAAAAAGCAATTACATTTTTTTAAATAAAAAATCGTGTTTGCTTTATATATTTTATCATAATTATTGTAGAAAAAAAAATGTGTTTCCCCGTAAACACGTACTGCTTTTCGGTTTGACCCATAATCTTTTGCTTTATGCAAAAATACAAACGAGCACAATGTCATTGTTTTGGAAATACACAACATAGCCATTATTTTAAAAATAATAGATAGATTCTCTAGCATGTCATTCATTCACAGAAAAAATTATTTTTCCTGATTCACACACGATTTTTATTGTTTCGTATTTCACAGTTTGAAAGTTGTACTAACCACATTTTTATAAAACGTGAAATAGTTGTTTATGCCTGAATAAAAAGTTTTCTTAAAAAGAGAAACACATGATATTTACACATAAGATAAATACATGACAATTTCTAGGTAAAATCCTTTTTTTCATAAAATAATCAATTTATGTGATTATTTCAATTCAATTTGTAGTGAAAATTTATATCTTTCAAAATGTCTTGCTATTTCAATACAGTAATATCAGTTTCTTATGAATTTAAAGATGATGTTGCAGAGATTTAAAACGTATGATAGTTATAGAAATAGGCGTTATTAATTACAATGAAAATAACGACAATTTTATTTACATATGTTAATAGCAAATATAACTTTCTGACATCCACCTTCTTTTTAATACATCTTAGCATAAAATTTTGACATTTTTTATGTATTTTTTAAATAGATGCTTATTTCGGAATTGAATTATAGTGTAAAATTTAATAAAGATTATAATGTTAATGTATGGAATAAAAATACAAATTGAATATATAAATTGATTTCCTGATTTTATAGACATACAAAATTTCGATAGTCACTCTCGAGTTATACCCAAATATACCACATTAAATACAAACATACATATCTTGCAGAGAAAAATATATTTCTTGTATTCATATACATCTAAAAAGGATTTAATAAAAAAAATAAAATTCAGTATACAAAGAAATGCTGTAGTTTGCGGTTTTTCGCAGTGGAATTGCAAGATAAGCAAATTTTATCAAAAAAGCATTGCCTCAGAAATCGCGATATAAGATCTCCAGAGGATTGGGATTGTAGTTTTGATGATAAATGTTACTTATTAAAATCAAAATATCCATTTTTACACAATAAATAAAATGTAAAATAAATTAAACCGAAATATCTAAAAAAGTAAAAAAAAGAAAAGCTTTACACTGACTGGACAAAAATAAAAATTGTACACATATGTGATAATAAGTAAAATGAAACATCAAATTTATTTATTAAATTGTTTTATAACATTTTTATAATGTATTATTAAAGAATGAAATATTTAAAAAATATTTATACTTTTATTTTAAAACAAGTATTTTCTGCAAAGAAATATGACATACTTTTCCGTTCAGAGATATAAATCACCGCCTCCTTTAATAAAAAAAAGTAAACGTGAGCATAATGACAACCATTGTTTTGAACAGTTTTATCTTCTACAAAACTATAAACGTTAGCGTAATGGCAACCATTGCTTTGAATAGCCTTATTTTCTACCATGTCATACACAAAACCAAGCACTTCTTTAGGCTTATGCAAGATATTTATGACTTAAAATTTAAAACTTTGAAAATAATAGCAATGTGGAATAACGCTTTGTGTTTGAATTATTTTTCTTGAAATAGAAAACCAGAAGCATAGACGGATAAAACAAATATATAACGAGTCAGGTTATATATAACGAGTCATGTTAAAATCAAGTGATAATTCTACTTTACATATAAAGATCATTTATATAAATGTTGCTTAAACAAGAAGTATATAGGTATAAAATAAATGCATAACGTTGAGTCATGTTAAAATCTTTAAGTAATGTCACTTTAAGTATAACAATCATTAATAGGAATGCTGCGTAGTAGGGTGGAGAGAAAAAAATTATTATTTTTAAATCAAAAGCGGGTAGGTGCCAAAAGTTGCCTTTATACTAGTACATCATCTGGGTGCAATATTACCGCTGGAAAAAAAATGGCTTAAGTCTGCGCTTTTGGTCCAAAATTCGAAATTTTGGGTAAAATTTGACATTTTTTCAAAAAATTAAAAAAAATCTATAGAGATGGTTATTAGTTCAAAGTGTTATTTAAACCTTAATGACTATTAATAACTTAACATATTTAAACGATAAAACGATATATTTGTTCTGTATAACTGGAACAAAACTGACAACTTTTGGTGAAAAATAGACGTTGCCACTCTGTTGTGTCATACAACTAATTGTTATTTAGAATACAGCTCTTACCTAGTTGCTTTCAAAACTACCCAGGAGGTAGCACGTGGAGGTGATTGCATTTCATGTCACAACAGTGCATAGCTCGACCACCCTACTAGCTGAACTCAATGCTTTATTTATACATTGAATTGTGATTTTTTATCAAATACTGGCATGAGTTTTCTATTTATCAACCTAGTACATCTCTTCTTTGAATCCACAGACTTTGGATGCTGCTGCTGTGATCTCCTTTACGTATTTTTCTACTGTTGGTGTAAGAGAAGACAAACAGTGTAATTCAATGCGGATGATATTAATGTAATCTGTTCAGCCGTCTATTATCTTCACCAAGATTGCACCCGATAAATGCATATTAATTAGAGGTTCTGTTACCACAACACTTTTCCAATTAATTAGATTTATATAATTATCCGCTTCAATGTTGATTGTCGATATTTCAGATTTGCGTATGCCATCATTTACTCTCATCTTTCAACTATTATGTGCTGAGCAACTAGCTGTTTAATATGATGGCAATCATCAGAGAGCATTGAAATAAGAATTTCCTTTGCGTATGCAAAGCAACCATTGTCCTAAATAACCTTTTTTTGGTATTTGTTTTATTCCGTTTTGTGTGTTGTTTAGTAGCCGAGTAATTTCCCATGAGTTTTTAGATCCCTTCTTTAGCTGAGGATTACATTTGATTGTAAACTATCCTCGAACCAAACTTAGATAACATAGTACTTTTTGAGTGAACGTAGAGACTCTGATGGGCAGTGAGTGCTCATCGAAGGCGGATAATTCTGTTAGTCGTTGTCATCCATTCTGCGAGGGACATGTTTCGAATTAACCATTACAATTGATCATATGCCACCTCCAAGTCCAGCGAATTACCTCTGCATCATTTATTAGACAAGGTCGTTGGCAAAAATTATATTCTAACCCACGGGGATTCGCCGGACCAATAGGAAAATCTTTGTCCACGTGCTTATTCCCTCCTTATTTCAATTTTTTAAGCCATAGAGAGTATTTTTCAAACATTATTTCCTGAATTCGAGAAAAGTGTACTCAGCACATACCCGCTAGACATTTGTAAAGTTATTTCATCAAGATATTGCTCAGAAGAGCTAGCGAATAGGAACCCAAGAAACTTGTCCTACGCAAGGTCGCTCACAAAGGCGCATAAAATTATTCGCCATTATATATGCACTGATTGATCATCAGAGTCTGGTTAACTCACAAAGTATGTAATCCAAGTTTATGCCTCAGGATGGTTTACACCAAATATAATCCACATCTAAAAAATTGGTCTGAAAACTTATGGGAAATTACTCGCCTACTAAACATCACAGAAAACATCAAAAAACAAATACTAAAAAAAATTATTTAGGACAATGGTAGCCTTTTAGATCGAGAGCAAATTCTTATTGCAATTTTGCTGACGATCGCCATCACATTAAACAACAAGTTTATCAGCATATAAAAATGCATGAGGTAGAGTAAATGATGGCGCACTCAAAGATGAAATACCTAAATGTTATAAAATGTTATTGGAACAGAACTCCCAATCACTATGCGGTAACTGGATGCAATTTTGGTGAAGATACTAGAGGGCTGAATGGATTCCATTAATTCCACTGCATTGCTCTACTTACCTTATCATACACAAGCAATAGAATACGTGGGCATATATGTGAAGGAGTGTCACAGTAGCATCACCCAACGTCTGTGGATATAAAAAAGAGATGGACTAGGTTGATACATAGAAAACTTATGCCGGTCTTTGATAAAAAATCACAATTCAATATATAAATAAAACATTGTGCTCAGATGGAAGGGTGGTCAAGCTATGCACTGTTGTATCATAAAATGCAGCTACCTCCACGTGATACCTCCTGGGTAGATTTGAAAGCATATTCCAAACAACAATTAGTTGTATGACACAACAGAGTGGAAACGGCTTTTTTTACCAAAGTTGTCAGTTTTGCTCCCATTATACAGAACAAAGATATCGTTTTATCGTTTAAATATGTTAAGTCATTAATAATAAAGGTTTAAATAAAAACTTTTAAAAAATAGCCAGCTCTATAGGAATTTTTTTATTTTTTTGAAAAAATGTCAAATTTTACCCTAAATTTCGACTTTTGGACCAAAAGCGCAGACTCAAGCCATTTTATTTCAGCGGTAATATTGCACGCAGATGATGTACTAGTATAAAGGCAACTTTTGGCACCTACCCGTTTTTGATTTTAAAAAATTCATTTTTTTCGCTCCACCCTACTGCGTAGTGGATGCATAAGGGAAAATGCTTTGCTATCTGAATATAATAAATTTTCCCTTTCTTTACAGACGATACCGCGAGCACTTAAAATATATGAAAAGTATCACACACGCAAAAAGCATTTGAAATAAAAACAACAACTATTTTATTTTCATATCTATATTATAAAGGACAAACATATCTGTGCGTAACGCATACGTCATTCTGCGAATGGCAACACTTTCTAATTTGAAATGAATTTTCGTTTTGCAATTTTCGCTACTGAAAATTTTTAAACGTCTACACATCGCACATTTTCAGTTTTTATACCATCGTATGAGGAAAAAAATGTACTTTTACATGCAATTTCTTTGAAATCTGTATCTCAATTTATTTTTGAGATATTATTTTTTTAATAGTTTTCTGTACCAATTTTGTAATTGTGGCAACAGAAGTACTCCATTTATATTACAAAGGACAGTAATCTGTGCGTAACGCTGATGTCATTTTGCAAATAGCAACGTTTCTTTCGGTTTTCAAATTCTTTGATCTTCTGAACATCGCACATTATAATTTTTTACGCTATCGTATAGGAAAAAAAATCTACTTTTAAATGCAATTTGTATCAAAACGGTATCTTAATGGTCTGACTTATTATGGTTTATAAAATAATTTTCAAGAGTGATTTTTTAAATTTATCTCTATTGCGCACCGGCGGGCTCCATTACGAAATATTAATAAACAATTTGCACATAAAAAAGAGTTCAGAATTTATCTACGGCTAATTTTCTGCAATGAAATTAAAGCTTCATCAAACAATAAGTAAAAGAATAATATATAAAAAAAGCACGAATTTAACATATGTGTAATCGAACAATTTAAATTTCTAGAGCCGAATTAGGAAAAATATGGGCTTTTAAATGTAATTTGTATGAAATAGATAAGTTTTGAAATAGAGTTGCTAGCCAACTGTTAAAGTAAAAGGAAAGAATAATCTACATATTAAAAACAAATGACAGCTTTTTTAGACATCTTCCCTGAACTTTCTACTGAACCAATTTTGGTAATTATTCTTTTTTAAATGCAATGCTGTTCAATTTGTAGATGAACTCGCACTAGCTATTTTTCTAAATATTCCCACTTTTATATTTTAAATTTAACATGAAAAGTTTTTTGAAATTTCATCAAAATAGTAGCAATCGTATTATTTCCACTGTTGCAGAAAAAAAGAAATGTTGGGGTTTATTTATCCTTATTGATGCCATTTCATCATTACAATTAAAAATAACTTTAAATCTCAACAGAAAATGACGTCACGCTTTAAAAAACATGCATTTTCTCTCATAAAGCTATGTTACATTTTAATATATTTTCTTTCGGCCGATATCGAATTTGCGACACTTGGCGTAATGCTTCAGTAAGTGCCATATTTAAAAGTAAACAATCCTTTTCTTAGATAAAACTATATATTTTACCACAAATACATCTAAAAGACACCAGTTTCTGGAATTTGTAGTCGGCGGTACTGAAATTAGAATCTCAAGCCAAAAGAATAAATTTACACATGCAAAGTTGTAGCTGACAAATGGGACTTCACGTTTGAAAATCTATCCATTTTATAAAGGAAAATATGTCTGTGCGTAACGCTGACGTCATTTTAAAAATGGCGACGCTTGACATTTAAATTTCGGTTTTCCAATTTTTTCTACTGCAATTTTTTTAACTTCTAAACATCACACATTTTTAATTTTTACACCGTTATATGGGGATAAAATCTGCTTCCAAATGCAATTTTCTTGAAAACTTTATTTTAATTGATTTATTTATCATGGCTTTATAAATAATTTTCAAGCATAACGTTTTTTAATCTATCTGCATTGCGTGCAGGCTCCATTACGAAATAAACCATTTGCATGTAAAACAATATAAATAGTTCAGCCTTTGTCCCTGACTAATATTTCATAGTGAAATTAAAACTTCATCAATCTATTATATTAAAAAGTGAATGTCCGTTTGTATTTCACAGCTGTCTCCCCTAGAATATGGAATGTTAGGTGATCAAATTGACGCCAGTTATCCACATGGGTCAAGGGATGTCAAAATTTGTCGTATAATTTTAAAATTTGATTTGTTGTCGATATATATATTAATGACATTTATGTAATGATAGAAATTAAATTCCTCCATTTTTTTTAATAAAAAAAAGAAAACAGAAAATGACAAGGGTTATTAGATATCATTGTTTGACATTATTTTTAAATTGAAATTAACGTTTATTTGAATAAATAGGGAAAATAATAATGTGATTGAATAGTATTTTTCAAGAAAACTTCACGAAATACAAACTTATGTTCACATGTGTAAATATTAAACAGACATACAACAATAAATACAAAAAACCCAACTGGAGTGAAAAATTAGCCAGAGCTTGGAATCGAATCCGGAACCACAGCATTCCGCGCTGTCGCTCTAACCACTGAGCTACTCTGGCCGATACCTGAGTCTGCAATTTTTCACTAATAAGCCATGTTGGGGAAGTCACCAGCCATCTATACGACAGCCTTGGATGACCGAACAACGATGACGGTACATACGACCCTATACGACCGGACAACGACTCAGGTATCGGACGGAGTAGCTCAGTGTTTAGAGCGACAGCTTGGAATGCTGTGGTCCCGGGTTCGACTCCTTGCTCTGGCTAATTTTTCACTCCAGTTGTATTTATTGTTGTACGTCTGTTTAATATTTATATATACCGTTAACAGTTGAATACAGGCGTTATTTATCTGTATATCTGTGTTTTATTATATATTGTACTGTGTATGTGTGTTTTATTTTATGTTCTCATATTCAAGCTTCAGGAATCCGTTTAGGTTAGAAACATAAATTCGACTATCGACTGGAACAATGAGATCTGTTGACGTCAAAAGAAAAAAAAACATCGTAATCAAACATATTTATTTTTAAGTCGAAAAGTAGATTTACAACTATTGCCTTAAGATGGCTATTAAAACATTTCAGAAGCGGACATTAGAAACGAAATGTTTTAGCGAGAATTTTTTTTCTCTAAATATTTATTTTAATTCATAAAATATAAAATGCTTCTGAATAAATTCGTCAAAACAAATTCATTTTTGTATAAGTTGACCCAAATGACAACATTTCTATCAACTCCGAAATTCGAAGCAAAATCTTGGAAGAGCGAAAATCTTTAGGCAAATAAAGTTATGGTATATGTGCATTTTTATTCGGAAAACTTTTGACTTAAAGTGTAAATATAACTTATTATTTGAAATATTGTATTTAATAAAAATTAATAGTTTAATTGCTTTCTAAATTTGCAATAAAAATAGATTTCATTTTTTGCAAAAGGATCGAATGATCTCCTGCAATTCAAAAGCAACACAACGGGTTGCTACTCAACTAGTGCCTATAAAGACTTTTTTAATTCTACTTTTCAAAATAAATATATAGATATTAATTTAAAAATACACATACTTATTGCTGGCAAAATTATGAAAAGAATTAAAGGTACATATAAAAAAATAATTTCTGAGAAAAAAAAATAATATTAACCCTTTAAGGATCACGACGTCCTTCTTACGTCATGAAATCTTCTATTATAATTACTAGGATGTATGAACATGTGTCCTCATTTTAAGTGCAGACTGCAATGATCTAAGCATATTATATTTTGAGCAGAGCAGATAATTGCTAATGTGATTGGTTTTGTACGGTCTTTAGAGCAGAAGCAATGATAGCTTTTTTTTTTCTGCATTTCTTCTCTTTATTGTAATGTAACAATAATTTGAAACACTTACGAACTTTACACATGTAATAGTTGTTTATTTTTATACTTATTGCTGTTTGCATGATAAAAATAAATCTTTATTGCATCTCCTCACATTACATATAATTAAATAAATCACGTGTATTTTAAAATGAGGACTAAAAATGGAAAATAATGAAAATACCAAAAAATCTTTTTTTTTTTTTTTTTACAAAAAACTATCTTAAATGTCAAGCTTAACAAACAGGAGAACCCTCGAAGTGCTAACCCTAGTAGAGATGGTTCAAAAAAGAGTAGAAAAATGTCACTGGTTGAATGTGTCAGATAAAGTGAATTGGAGCGAATGTGCCACGCAAAATGAAGTAGAGACGCTCAAAGTGCCAGTGATAAGATGCGTGGCGAATGATGTCCATTACACAACTTGATTTCATTGTTTACATCAATGGGATATTTTTGAGAAAGGTGGAAAATGCTAGATATATAAATATGAGAAATATTTACAAATGTTAAAAAATATATATTTAAACACTAAACGAAAGGAAGCTAAGTACCTACATTTTTTAAAGTGTTGAACTACAGAGCCCAAAAGGAGTGAAGTGGATAACGCTGTAAGGTGTAAGTACGAGAAGTAGGAGTTTTTCTTTTTCGGCTCTCTTGAAAAATTTCCTATTTTGGACTTTCAGAGCGTTTTCCATTTGTAGTCCTCAAATAATGACATGAACTACTTTTTTGACAAAATTTCAAATATCGAGTATTCAGCCCACTATCACTAAACGGAGCCTGGTGCTTAAGGGTTAAACAGCTATATGGTTAAACTTTGAGAAGAATATTTTTTAAAAGTTTTTTCTGACTCCTTTAATAAAATATTAAAATAAGTACCTTACTTTGTACTAAATAAATATGTAATTTCAATATATAATGGATTTTGAAAAAAATCTGTATCAAAAGATTGCATAGGCATTTTAATTGCGAAAAAGAAAATAATACTTTTTTTTAAATTAAAAAATAAAAAAATGCACAAATTACCCAGTCTAATTTTATTATTTTTTTAATTTTTCTATTAGTGTTTTCGTTACTGCAGATTATCTGCTGAGGGATATATGCAAAATGAGGAATGCCTCCTTGGGGCTCTTTAGAAGGGAACTTAACCAGAATTTCCAAAGAAATAAATAATACTAAAAAAGAGACCTAACGAAAACTCCGAACGTGTAGGATGAAGACCGCGATATGGGTTCAATCCCAGTCAAATTCGACAACCAGCTTCAAGAACAGATCTTTCAGTTGCTAGAAAGGACAAAAGAGTTTTTAGGGAAAAAAATGGGCACAATAAAATCTAAATTTATCGTTTATTATGAATTTTTTAATTCTGAATCGGATGACATTATCCATGAGTCGATACGATCATTTATTAAAATAAACTTATAATTGTTTTTATTAATACAAAATTATGAATACATGGATTTTGACAACTTTTGAGAACATGAAGAAGACTCAGATGACACGCATTTTGATTATTACTATTTTATGAACATTTAATGAGTTTGAGAGTATTTAATTTGAAATAAAGAACATGTTTTTAACACAAAATAAATGTAACAAAGTCTGCTCAATAATAAAGTAAAATTTTCGATTTTGTGTTCATAAAACCTGGCCCAACTTTGCAATAAATGTTGATATCAACTTGCGAATGATGTCATTCGCTTAAAAAAATGTATATAACAAACAATACCATATTTTACTTATTTTTTTAAATAAGTTCAGTTCTCCCCCATGAGTTAAAATACCTTTTTTGACAACCCCCCCCCCTCTAAAGAACTGTAAAACAACTTTAGTTTCGGGGGACTCATTGGAGCTTCATTTCTAGTGTCAAAACTTCTGTTCTCGAATTTTCGTGAATGACATTAATTCTTGCTGTAAAAACCTATTTTACCTGCACTGAAGTCCAACTTTCGACTTTGTATTCATAAAACCTGCCGTAACTTTCTAATAAATGATCATATCGACTTCCGGATGGTGTCAGTCGATTTAGAATTTAAACTACTTAACATACTTTTTAAAAAAATATTCCCCCCTGCTTCCCTCCCTGAGTTAAAATGCCTCCCTTTCGCGCCTCCTTAAACATGGTAAAACAATTTTTCTTTTCGGGGGGTGGGGGGGGGGGGAGTAGGAAGGGGAATCATCGAATCTCCATTTCTAGTGCCAAAATCAAGTTCTTCCCAAATTTTGTTGAATGGCCATCATTTGTTGTATTTTACTCATTTTTTTGTCTATTTTGCCTGTACTAAACAGGGTAATTATGTTTCAAATTATTTTCTTATGAGTGATTTGATGATGAAGCATATTAGTATCAAATAAATTTTCGAAAACAACGAATTGTAAGCACAGTAATCTTAAAGTGCCTTCTCTGAAATAACAAGGATTTTTATCTTTATTTTAATAAATATGGCGGGTTTTATGTTTGTTTGTTTGTTTGTTTTAATTAATGAAAGAAAGGTATTTGTTTTAATCCCACAAGGTTTAAAAATGTTACTTTCACAAAAATATAAAGATTTCTGAAATGGTTCTTTTTATGAAATAGTAATACACCAAAATTATTTCATACGTAGGGTTTTTTGTAATGTATATCAGAATAAAAATTTCTGTTTTACAAATCCAAATCTTTCATATAATGTACTAATGTTTCTATTTTAAAAATAATATTTGGCTAAAACATATCTTAAAATGTTTCTAGTTTTAAAGACGAAAGAATTTACATATTCGTTACATGAGTACTGCTTTTTTATATTTCGAAAGTAAACACTGTCAAAAGTTATTTATGTATGCTATAATGCATTCTGAAAATTTAAAAATAATAATAAATATATTTTTTAGAAAAGTCAGATGTCGATAATTCGAGAATATATGTTTCTAAACTTACATTTTAGAATTTGCCATTTTTTTTGCAAAATTGATTGAGTATAAGCAAAACGTTCAAGAATCGTAGAAATTACTGGAGATCTTTAATGAATACTTAATAGAATTTAGAAATTTCGATTGGCTATTATGGCTATAAACAAACGATAAACATAGAACGTAATTTTAAAAAAGGGTTCAAAACTTTGATAAACAGTTCAATTAATTTCACTTTTTATGAAGATTTTCTGCAAATATATAGAATTTACATATATAAACGGCTGTTCAGATATCCTTAATACCTAATATAAAAAAATTCTTTTAAAAAATATTCATACCTGAGTTATTATCCACATCATATTCTTCGGGTACAAAAGAAAAAAATATATACATATATATGCGTTTAAGCTTTGATACATCTATTAATCATAGAGATAGCAATATAGCATAGTAGTTACTTTGCATAATGCTGTAGGGTAAGGTGGAATAAAACGGTTAGGTGTAAAAAATGATTAATTTTTAGAAACTTATCTATACAAAATATATTATGCTGTCAAAATAAATTTTAACTTTATAATCCGTATACAAATTTACAATTTGAATCTGGCAACATAAACAACATTCTTTCTTTTTAAGGTTGCCATTGTTCTCTGTAAAACTTCCAGCAACCTACTTTTTCCTTCTTTTGAGATTATTATTTACCTTTGCTACATTTTTAAGATATTCTGAATTACAGATTGTCAAAAACAGGTAACAAATATTTCTGATGTCACTTGTTTGAGTATTTTAATGTGATGGAGTAAAACAGATATTAATTACTCTAAAAATGTATTTATATTTCAAAAATCTTAATGTAAAAATGATTTTAAATGGATTTTTAGAGTGAAATATTTAATATTTAGATCTTTATTTTAAATTTGACGATATTTATTTTACTTCCTTGAAAGGAATAATAATAATGTTATCATTTACAATTAGTTCCCTTACAGTAAGTGAATACATGTGTATATTAAAAGAGTGTGCCGTGTAAAGACAATAAAAAAAAACAATTCCTTCAATATCTGATGCACATGGTGCCCAGGAGTCGTACAAAATAATAAAGAAAGCAACAGATAATGAAATAATCATTCTTTGTGTTCCAATAAACACAAGTCATGCCCTACTACATTTGGATGTGTAGATTTTTATCCCCACTAAAGAATTTCTAAAAAAAATTCTGATGTTACGAAGATAGCCATCTTCATAAAAAATCCAAAGCTGTTAAAACATTGAAGGGTGGGCACACCGTAAAATTTTTGTGATGCATCTGGTCTTTAAAATGCTCACAAAAGTGTTGTTAAACACAAAAATATAACTGAAAGACACAGGAGATGTAAAAAACTTTCAACATCAAGTCATATCTTTGAAATTTTTTAAGAAATCTTTTTAAGTATAATATATTTTTGGAAAATAATATTACTCATGACGTTTAGAAATCTCAAATTTATAAAGTTGTAAAAGATACAACTTAACGATTGTGGGTTTCACAGTTTTCAGATGTATCTTATATCTAATATAACTAAAATTTTCTCTGGTAACAAAATAAATACATCTCCATAAAATGTGGGGTAGTTATAATTGTTATTTACAACTACCCGCTTTTCCCCAACTGCTACTCATTTTATCACATGCCTAGTGTAAAATGTGTATAAAAAACAAGCCAAAGTTTGGAAGTTTTAACGTAAAAAAATATGTTTGAAAATACTTTAATTATAAAAAATAATGTAAAAACACATATTTTTTTAAAGAAATGATTTAGTGTGGTGAAATCCACACATATTTATATATATATTATCGTTTTAACCTAAAATGAGTGCTGATTTAAAGAAAAATAGTACGTTTCCTACGCATTTTTCTTCCACCTTACCCTGTATACCTATACATATATAAAACAGTTTGTCCTGACTGACTCATAATCAACGCCGATCCTCAACTATCGCACCTAGGACAATGAAATTTGAAAGATATTTTCCTTACATTGTATAAGCACCAACTAAGAAATCTATGCATGTATAAAAGAGTTTGTCCTAACTGACTCATAATCTACGCTAAGCCCAAACATTACACCTAGGGCAATGAAATATGGAAGTCGTGTTCTTTACATTGTTTAGGCACCCACTAAGAAAGTATTTTTAAAATTTCCCCAACTAAAGAGTTAAATGGGTGGTCGCAAATTTTAGGATATTTCGCCATATCTCAGCTGCAGTTTTAGGTAAGCGATTTTAAGAATTCATAGAACAAGTAGCCATATTTTAGCAACGGTTTTAGGTAGGAGCGTGAAATTCAAGAAAAAAAACCTATTAAAAATAATTAAACATTTATTTCAGCGGATTTAGAAATTCCTACCCACTAAGAAGTTAAAGTGCGGGTCAAAATTTTAAGTCACTTTGCTGTGTCTGAGAAACAGTTTTGGGTTGGAGCGAGAAATTAAGGATAACAAACCTATTAAAAAATAATTAAACGCATAATTCAGCAATTTTGAAATCCCCCTCTAAGGGGGTTGCAGTTTTCGAAAATTTTAGAACATTTCGCCATACCTGAGCAGCAGTTTAAGGTAGGACCGTGAAATTCAAGATAACAAACCTATGAAAAAATAATTAAACATGTATTTCACTGATTTTAGAAATCCCCCCCCCCTAAGGGGTTTAAAGGGGTCGAATGTTTTAGGTCATTTCGCCATATCTCAGCAGCAGTTTTAGGTAGGGCAGTGAAATGCCAGATACTAAATCCACTAAAATAATAATAATACACGTATTTCCGTGATTTTAGAAATTCCTCCCACAAGGGGATTAAAGGGAGGGTCGAAAGTTTTAGATCATTTCGCCTTATCTCAACAGCAGTTTTAGACAGGGGCATGAAATTCAGGATAACTAGTATACTAAAAAAAAAAATCTTAAACATGCATTTTAGCGATTAGAAATCCTCCCCAAGGGGCTTAAATCGAGTGGTCGAAAGTTTTAGGTCATTTCGCCATATCTCCGCAGAAGCTTTAGTTATCAGCGTGAAACTGAGGATAACAAATCTACTAAAAAAAATAGTCAAACTTGTATTTTACAGATTTTAGAAATTCCTCCCCAAGGACATTTAAAGTGGGGAGTCGAAAGTTTTCGGTTATTTCGCCGTATCTCAGCAGCAGTTTTAGAGAAGATGTAAAAATAAAAAATATATATCTACTAAAAAAACATAGTTAAACGTGTCTTCCTCTATTTTGGAAATGTAGCCCCCCCCCCCTTCCTAAGGAGAAAAGGATGGTGGAATGTTTTATCTCATTTCTTCATATCTCAGCAACAATTTTAGGTAAGACCGTGAAATTTAAAATGTTAAATAAATAAATAAATAAATAGTTAAACACATTTTTCAGTGATTTCAGAAATCCCCCGAAAGTTTTAGGCCATTTCGCCATATCTCAATAGCAGTCTTAGGTAGGAGCAAGAAATTCAGAATAACTAATCTACTAAAAAATAGTTGAACACATATTGCAGCAATTTTAGAAAATCTTCTCCCTAAGGGAGTAAAATTGGGTGTTTGAAAGTTTTAGAACATTTCGCCATACCTGAGCAGCAGTTTAAGGTAGGACCGTGAAATTCAAGATAACAAACCTATGAAAAAATAATTAAACATGTATTTCACTGATTTTAGAAATTCCCCCTTAAGGGGTTTAAAGGGGTCGAATGTTTTAGGTCATTTCGCCATATCTTAGCAGCAGTTTTAGGTAGGGCAGTGAAACGCCAGATACTAAATCCACTAAAATAATAATAATACACGTATTTCAGTGATTTTAGAAATTCCTCCCACAAGGGAATTAAAGGGGGGGGGAAACTTTTAGATCATTTCGCCTTATCTCAACAGCAGTTTTAGACAGGGGCATGAAATTCAGGATAACTAGTATACTAAAAAAAATCTTAAACATGCAATTTATCGATTTTAGAAATCCTCCTCAAGGGGCTTAAATCAGGTGGTTGAAAGTTTTAGGTCATTTCGCCATATCTCCGCAGAAGCTTTAGTTATAAGCGTGAAACTGAGGATAACAAATCTACTAAAAAAATAGTCAAACGTGTATTTTACCGATTTTAGAAATTCCTCCCTAAGGACATTTAAAGTGGGGAGTCGAACGTTTTAGGTTATTTCGCCGTATCTCAGCAGCAGTTTTACAGAAGATGTAAAAATAAAAAATATATATCTACTAAAAAAACATAGTTAGACGTGTCTTCATCTATTTTGGAAATGTAGCCTTCACCCCCTTCCTAAGTAGGTAAGGATGGTGGAATGTTTTATCTCATTTCTTCATATCTCAGCAACAGTTTTAGGTAAGACCGTGAAATTTAAAATGTAAAAAAAAAATAAAGAAATAGTTAAACACATATTTCAG
Organism: Maratus speciosus; assembly: GCA_963932465.1. NCBI lineage: Eukaryota > Metazoa > Arthropoda > Arachnida > Araneae > Salticidae > Maratus > Maratus speciosus. Next base: position 196,508,520 of record OZ010789.1, read on the forward strand.
AAATCCCCCGAAAGTTTTAGGCCATTTCGCCATATCTCAATAGCAGTCTTAGGTAGGAGCAAGAAATTCAGAATAACTAATCTACTAAAAAATAGTTGAACCCATATTGCAGCAATTTTAGAAAATCTTCTCCCCTAAGGGAGTAAAATTGGGTGTTTGAAAGTTTTAGGTCATTTCGCCATATCTCAGCAGCAGTTTTAGTTAAGAACTTGAATTTCAAAATAAGGAATATACTACAAAAATAGATAAACACGTTTTTCAACGATTTTAGAGCTATATTATCGATTTTGTCTCCAATATCGTCTATGTACTGGATAATAGCAGATTAGACGACTAAGAGATCTGTTACTGATATTTGATTAGATATTTTGAATAAGGCTTTTTGCTTAGGAAATGATTTATTTTATTGTTATATATCTTATAAATCGTTTTTGTGCTTCTCATCTGTTAGCAATCGAATTACAACATTGGAACAAAATATACTAATTATACACATGAATTAAATTTATTATTCATGGTCGCGAAATACTTATCTACATGCTTTTATGATATTTTTGCTGCTTATTTTCGTATAATTAAAAATAAAGTATCTTATTACATTTTTCTGTTTGCATGAAAAATATACTTTGTGGACCGTTGCACAGTCTGATTTTTTCGCTTCAAAAGGCATCTATCCCCCCCCCCTCCCTCCAAGCAACTGTCTGGACTGACGAAAACAGGCTAGCATATGTATAAACAAGAGTAATGTGATAGGATCACACTAGTTTCATAAATCTGTATATTTAATCAAGGTACTTTTAAAGGTAACTTTATAGTAAATTTTGGGTGGAATAATTTTATAACCTCTAATGACTCTAAATTTTTTTCTCTTCTGATTTCTTTCATTATATTGCCATACATTTTATCAATATTAATATTAGCTGGTATGATTAAAAAGGTTTCGAATCTCAGAAATAATCGTTGAAAACAAGGGAAATATAGGAATCGTTTGAACGCATGTTTTTGTACTATGAGTTGTTAGACTATGCCCGTAAGGCATGGTGACGTCACGGCGACGTCGTTGTGAAGTCACACTGTGATTTTGTGACCGTCGATGTGACGTCACGTGACGTGGATGTGACGTCACAGTGACTAGAATGTGAGGTCGTTATGGCCGTTTTAGAGGTCGTTTGTGACGTCACATTGTGACCACTCTGTGAAGTCACGGTGTGACTAATTTGTGAAAAGTGTGTCATTTGTGACTATTTTGGCATTAACTTTGTGACGAACCTGTGACGAAAGTGACAATGTTTTGAAGTCACACTGTGACCAATTTGTGAAATATGTGTCATTTGTGACGAACTTGTCATAAACTCTGTGATGATTTCAAATGAAAATCAAATTTCAAATTAATTGCTTAAAAGGCGCAAAGGCGAACTAGTGAAAAAGATTCCATGCTGGAACTCGAACCCGAGCCATCAGTATAGCGCACTTACGTTCTACCGACTAAACCACATGGAACGATACCCAGCCTGGAAAATTTCTCACTATTACATGTTGGCAAGGCTACAAACGCAGCACAAGATGCAATATTTATCGTCAGCCACCGACATGGCGCAAGCACGAAACTTAAATCCAGCATCGATTGAAACTATATTAATACTTGGAAATGTTTTCAGAGAGAACCATTCGCCTTGCATACAATATTTCAAATGAAAATCAAATTTCAAATTAATAGCTTAAAAGGCAATTTTAATTTGAAATTTGATTTTCATTTGAAATACTGTATGCAAGGCGAATGTTTCTCTCTGGAAAAATTTCCAAGTGTTAATATAGATTTAATCGATGCTGGTTTAATTAAGTTTCGTGTTTGCCCCATGACGGTGGCTCACGATAAATATTCCATCTTGTGCGGCGTTTGTAGCCTTGCCAACATGTAATAAGGAGAAAATTTCCAGGCTGGGTATCGTTCCATGTGGTTTAGTCGGTAGAATGTCAGTGCGCTATACTGATGACCCGGGATCGAGACCCGGCGTGGATATTTTTCACTATGTTGGCCTTTGCGCCTTTTAAGCAATTTATTTGAAATTTGATTTTCATTTGAAATATTGTATGCAAGGCGAATGTTTCTCTCTGGAAAAATGTCCAAGTATTAATACTGTGATGATTCTTGTCATAAAAACTACGATAATTTTAAAGTAAAGTTTTGTTTGAAATATAAAATTATATCTTTTTACCGTACTTTTTAGCAAGATATCGCTATTTTGGAGTCCTATTCTTCTAAAATATTTTTAATTTTCCATTTAAAAAACAATGCTTATTAACTGACATCTTTTTTTATTAAGTTAGCTTGATCTTGAATTCAAGCTTAATATTAAGAATGTGTAAGCTTTTTAATGTGTTATGATTTGTCATTGCTTTTTTAAATACGAACATGGAGTCTAACGGACATTAATACAACTGTTACTTATAGAACTACATGATAAGCCCTATTTATTTAAATTTTTTATTCCCGTATATATTGTATTTTGTGAATATGAGCTAATTAGATTTGGTATGTTTTATATGAAAAGACTGATCTGGGAAATAGAAACAACAAGTAAGATATATCATGCGTTAGGCATAGATTATAAAACACTTTCCAACTCTTCCTAAATGTTTTATCAAGACATCGGGGGAAATAACGTAAATAAGATAACTAAGTAAACATGAAAACGCGTAAAACATTTAAAAACTGATTTACGCAGTTACCATCCACTAAGGTGTAAAAAAATCATAATTAAAAAAAAAAATAATAAAAAAAATCGTTTTTTTTATTTAAATCAGATTTTTTTTTATTTAAATCAGATTTGTATGATTTTTTCCCCAGCGTTCAAATACTGAATAGCTATCATGAGTTTTAGGTTTCCAAAACAATTACACCACTAATTGCTAACATAATCTATGTTTTTACACTTTAATTGATAAAATTATAATTGTTAGTTTGTAATTACAGAAATAAAAACTGCAAATTAGTAGTTTCATTAGGTAGTATTATACAATAATGTTATATACATTAATATTGTAATAATTATGTAAAACTTTATAAATACTAGAGATACTTAACATTTATGAAAATTATTAACTGCATTTTATACTAAATAGCTAACATTACTTCAAATTAATTATTAAACAATCAACTCTCTAATTAGGAACATATTATACATTTTTAAGCCTTAATTATTAAAATGATAATAATTCATTTTAGAAAGAAAAAGGGACAGGATGCTAGTTCAAAAAACGGGCACTATTTCATGAGGAAATATATTAGTAATATGTTTAGTAATGATGTAAGAAAAAAAAAAAAGAATATTTTTTAGCATTATAAGTAAAGTGTCCTTAATTTTTAATAATTTTATGAATAACAAATTGAAAAATACAATTAAATAACATATTTTAGTAATATCCTGTTTTTTCTAAAGAAATAAAGTTCTATATTTTTGCAAGATTTTTTCCACATGAATTTAGAATACTGTTGAATGGGGAAGTTTTTTACAAGAAATTTCTGGCTACAACTACAGGTAAATTTCAACTTTTTTTTTCTTTTTTTAAGGCAGGGTGCATTTTGCCAATTTCAAAAGGGCATGGTGTGGCACCATTAAACAAAATGGCCTAGAAGAAGCAGTATAAGTAATTACAGAATTAATAAAAACTGCAAATAAGTAAAATTCATTAGTTAGTAGCACAAATAACAAAACTAACAAATATTATTTGCAGCTCATTTTGCATTTGTATTTAGGAAAATTTCTGTAAACCACCAAAATCTATACTTACACACATGTACGTGTATGCTAACCAAAAAGAAAAAAATGAAAATGAGTTAAACCCATTCATATAGAATAAATATAAGTTAGCCACTAATATCTGAAATCCTCAAAATATTTAAGTAACAGCATTATTACCTCTATTAGCTTTCAATGGTTCAATTTTTTAATATATATGAGTTACAAAAAAAAAAAAAAAAAAAAAAAAAAAAAAAATAATAATAATAATAATAATAAACATTTATTCAACCTATACCAAAGAAGCTCTTGCTGTGCTTAGCATTTTTATACCAATTATTTCTTTTTCTCTTATGCATTCATTTACAATTTAGCTGCTGAGCAGATGTCATTCTTTCATTCTTCTTTAACTTGAGATTGCTATTAATTACTATTTATTATTTTACTTGTAGAAATGTAATTATACTTGCTATGCGTATTTTATATAAAATAATGCATAAATTGATTACCTAAAGGAAATTATGACATTGCAAATTATGTTAGATTTAAATATCATTTTTAAATGAAACTGTTTTAATTTGGATAAAAACTTAAAAACAATGCTTTTAATTTTTTTACAATACTAATTAATTAAGCTTAGAAACAATTATTTAAAGCTCTTTTTTTGTTTATTAATAAGTCAAAATACCTGTAGAAACTTTCAAATTATGTTCATGTTAGATTTTAATACTTTTTTTGACATTTTAAACATTTAGAAAATTTTTGATTTTAATCAATGACTTTTTTTAAAAAATCGGTTGATTAAAATCATGATTTAATCGCTGATTTAAATCAACCGATTAAAATCGTTGACACCCTACCATCCACAGCCAAATATGTTTTCTAATTCTTTTAAACAGTCCTGTATTTGATCTGTAGATTGATATATATATACTATATAATGGAAAAATTTAGTTTATCAAGGAAACGCATAACAGGTTGAAATTCTCTTTCAGCAATTTATACTAATGTATGGAAACATACTTAAATAATTTTGTACAACCCTGTAGTTTACCTAGAACCTTTATTACACGCCACTATTTAGTTAAAATTTTATTCAAGCTAAAACACTCTTAAAACTGCTGAAATTACATTTCCAGAAATTATAATTCATAGATGGCAACGTATCCAATTCTTTGCGTGACCCTTTATATCATTTTATCTATATACTACAAACATTTCTTAGTAAATTAAATACAGTGCAGCGTTAAAATGCATAACTTATTTAAAAACCTCCTTTAAGCAATACCCAGTAACCCTTTCGAATACTTTTGTATATTCCTGTATATGAATTATAGCATATATATATACACCATATACTATGCATAAATGTAGTGAATCATAAAAGTGTATATCATAATTAAAAATGTATTTCCAGCAATCATCGCTAATGAACAGTACTTCGGATACAATATAGTATCTGAAATATTTTGTGTGTCCCTGTAAATGCTATATACACTTCGTATTATACATGAAATAATTCATAGTATGTAAACCTCACCGACGTATATCAATTTCATTACATATCAAATAGATTAACATAAATAAAGTACGCCGCAAACAATTCCCTCCACCCCTATATCATTATGTATTGGAATTCCTTTTTTAGCCCTGTAAATGAACAATAACTATTCTTTGCATCGCATATTCTATGGAATGCACATTTTAGTGCGCTTCATAAATGCATATCAATTTTATTCTGTTTGAAAGCGTGTAAAATCATTAAAAATCATTTGAAACGATTTTTTTCCCACAAGCCGTAATGTAATGGAATACAATTGACTGTCCCTGTAAATGAAATAACATGCTACAAACTTCATTACAAATAGGAGTCTTGCTATGGTAAACGTTAATAACATCCAAAAATTTTAAATAATTTAATTATCTTTAAATGTCTATTAATTATGTTAATGATTGATGATAATACTTGTCCATATACTTTTATATTTATGCCACCATGTGGTTTTAACCCAATATTTAAATAAGAAAATAAACCAGATTAAAATGCAATTTAAATCACTAATTTTAATAATCTGATCAAAGCTGTTGAAAAGGAAGTTAGATATTTTAACAAAATAAAAAATAAATGTAATGAAATATTTGTGTTCTATAACATGTTTATTAGAAGATAACTGAAATCATTGTAATTAAAAAAAAAAAAAAAAAAAAGCAAACAAGGAAAATAATATTTTAGATATTTCAGCAAAATAAAAAATAAATGTAATGAAATATTTATGTTCTACAGCATGTTAATGAGAAACTAACTAAAATTGTTGTAATGAAATAAAAAAAAAAAGCAAACAGGGAAAATAATATTTTTACATACCTAATTTCATTGACGTTGTATGTGATACTTTGATTTTGGGGAACCAATTAAATCCGATTATAAGTACGATAGCAATGACTTGAATCATCTTCAACAAGTCAAAGCTACCGTAATTTTCTCGGGTTTATATTTTGTTAGCTGAACTAACTTGGATCCTGAGAACGTTCTTGTTTCAGTTTTTAAATCCGTGTCAACACATCTATGCTGTCCAGTGTCCACAGAACTTCAGTGTCCACAGCGTCCACAGAACTGTCCGGTGTCCCGCGTTTATTCTAAAAAGCTTCACTGTTACTTTTATCCGTTATTCTGCGGTCGAGTGGTAACAACTGAAATAGTGCAGATGCAGACGATTTGTAAGTTTCGAAGTTCGAAGCAGATGTTTTTTGGTTTTATTTGTTTTTCTATACCACAGTTTCGGAAGGAAATTAAATGCGTAATAATTTTGTCAAATTGTCTCGAATTCAATTTCCTGTTTGAAAATGTTTTATTGTATTTCATCTTTTATTTTTATCAGTTTTATTGAATTGTAAAGTTTCATTTACGTAAATTATAATAATAATATTATCCATAATTAGAGTTTACTAGATAAAACATTGCTTAAATTTTCAAAATGTATACAAATTAATTTAATGGTAATAATGATGACTCCCTCCTTTTTTTTAAAAGTAAAATTTGTATCACAGGTAATATATACAAAATATCTTCTTAAAAAATACAACAAGATTATCGAGAAGAGATGAGTTTTTCTTTGTCAATCTGTCATTCTCTTAATATTAATTTTCTGTAGAATAAAACTTGTAAAATAATTTTTAAAGATATATTTTGAAAACAAAAAATAAAACCTGAATAATTAATTATGTCGTGGGCATTGCCTAAATTTTGTACATTAATTTTATATTCGGAAAATGTCAATTCTATTTTAAACGTTTGAAAGAAGTAGAATAAAAAAAAAAAAATACTTAAAATAGTGAAACACTAAGAGGAAAAAAATGACTTGAATGGAAATTATAAAGCAAGAAATGCATATATGACTGAACTTTGAAGACGCTTTCTGCGTGCTCATTAAAAGCTGCAGCCTTAACTGTAATAGAAAGTTTTTAGTTTGAAACGACAGAAATGTTTCGACTACTCTTTGAGAAACTTCTAGTATAACAGATGATCATTTACAAAAATCTTTATAAAAGATAAGTCGAGGTCTGCTTACCTAAAACATTTTTTTTAATAATATGAAATTCTCATAATTAGGAAATAGTTTTGTGTTGCTGATGAATTAATTACATTTTATGTTATATGAAAATAAAAAGTTTTTGTTAGAGGCACAGATGCAACTTGGACCACGGTTTAAAAAATTTGTTAATCCGGCAGAAAAATATATTTTACAGTAAATAACATGTTTTTAATAATTTTTGTAATTTTTTTAAGTTTTCTAAGAAGTTCACATCTCAGTCACAATGTGACATCACTGAGTGGTGGCATTTTGGTCACAGATGTGACGTGACCACAGTGACTTACAGTGACGTCACAATGACGTCACTGTGACCATGCATGCTATGAGGGTGATTTGGGCTTTTCACCCTGTACTTCATGATCAGCATTGATATCAGTAACGAAAGACTACTTTGATATGGGAGTTTTAATATGCAGTATATCAAAAGAGACAGAGAATGTTTTATACATTCTAATCCTCAAATTGCTCAAGAAATACAAGGAAATACACATCACATTCAACTTGAAATTATGTCTTTTTTTTTAAACTCGAATACCATTTTGACATCATATTTCGATTTTGCGAAAGTTTAAGATTTCTTTTAAAGAATCCAAAAATTGATTTAAAAAAAAAAAAAAGGCTTATAGTTAAATATGATTCTTTAGGAACATTTAAAAATTTGCATTAGAAGAGAAGTTACGTCTAAAACACTTGGAGGTCTTTCTAAATGATCAAGGGGGATTTAATCTTTAAATTCAGTTTTCTCAAAACGGCGATTTTGATCATTGCGCTAACGATTTCAAAAAACATGGTTGCCTAGAACTTCACAAAATTTTCAGAGAATCTATTAAACGTATAGCGGCACAAAATGGCATCATGTTTCTCAAGTAAGAAGTTTAGAATTAACGCAACTTTTGTATAAAAAAAATCTTGAGAATTAGAATTTCTTTATTATAAAAAAAATTCTCAGGATCTACAAGATTTTTTTTTTCATTGTAGGACATTTAGAAAACACATTATATTCGTACTCATTAAAAAAATCTTGTTTTGTTTTAGTCATTCAAATGTGTAAATTCAGGCGCGCAATGAATGAAAGAATTATTATTTCGTAAAAATTGTATTATGTATAAAATTAAATTTAAAAAAATGATATGTGTATATATTTATTTTTAGAACTTGGTAAAATAAATCTTTCTTAATGTTTGTTTTAAATTTTATAATTAAAAGTTAATTAGTTATAGAGTGAATGCAGTTTTTATAGGGATAACTTATTCATGTATTTTGTTAGTTCAATGAGTACCTGATCCTTTTTAACTTTAGAATATCAAACGAAAAATCACTCGATAAAGTAGTTTTGGAATTTGCTACTTAAAATTTAGAGTTCCTAATTCTAAATTTACTTTTAATATTTTCAATGTAGGTAGTTTTCGAAAAATAATTCGAAAACTAGTTTGGAGATACTTAGGATTCGCTGATTTGAAGCTATAAAAAGTCGATTTGTGTTAAATTTTATTAGATAACTAATAATAATAATAATTAAAAAAAATATATTTCAAAAATGCGTGTTATTTTTAAATTATTTTTCGAAAAAATTATGAAATGTCACCTATAAACTTCTTCACAGAAATAGATATCTAGAAGCTTTTAATGTACAGATCAAATTATAAAGTTTACTCCTTCAAGTAGTTTGAGTTATTTTTAAAAAACTACTCACACTGCAGCTTGCCTTATAAATATTAAATTTGAATTTTAAAGAAGCAGTTCAAAACTTTAAATCTGCACAATTCTTAAACTACTTCCTCCAATGACTTCCAGTTTTGTATATTGCAGTAATATGTAACAGCTACTATTACTGCGTACTACTATTGCAGTAATAGTAGCTAACAATCCAAATATGATGTTAAAAAGATGTGTTCATGTTGGAAATTTCAGATTTTGATATAAATATTACATATTTATAGACCCGCAGTATAAATATTATATATTTATAGAATGGCAGACCCGCCCGTCGTTGCCCGGGGTTTGTAAATAATAACGTTAAACAAAACTTAAGTTTGTATGATTTTATATCTTTGGAAATTTTTTTAAATGAACCTAATTTCGGAGACCCCATTGCATTCCGCAGCGTCTAATGTGCTCCCATCAAACTTCTTTCCAAACGAACCTGAGATCTAGATCCCCACTACCTATGGCAGCATTTACCGGAAGTGCCGACACGTGCCGGAGACAATCGAAAACCAAATTGAGTGAGATAATCCTCGTAGGAATCAAGCCCACAGAATCAAGAAAAAAGAATGCACCATTAATGTTAGAAAATGTTGGTAACTAAAGTCTAAGATAAAATTTCATAATACATAAAGTAGCTGAATTGTAATATAAGTTGAAGGAAGCAAATCCCGTTGAAATTGGGCCCTTAAACCCGAGGAAATAATGAGCCACCAAGCGGTGGAAGATGCCTCCTCATTAGGGTGGATCGAAAAAAATTATATTTTAAAAATCAAAAACGGGTAGGTGCCAAAAGTTGCCTTTATACTTGTACATCAGGTGCGTGAAATTTTACCGCTGAAAAAAAATCGCTCGAATGTGCGCTTTTGATCCAAAAGTCGAAATTTTGGGTAAAATTTGACATTTTTTGAAAAAAATAAAAAAATTTCTATAGAAAAGGTTATTATTTAAATGTGTTATTTAAACCTTTATTATTAATGATTTAACATATTTAAACGGTAAAACGGTATCTTTATTCTGTATAACTGGGTCAAAACTGACAACTTTTGGTAAAAAAAAAGGCATTGCCACTCTGTTGTGTCGTACAACTAATTGTTCTTTAGAATACAGCTCTTACCTAGTTGCTTTCAAAGCTACCCAGGAGCTATCACGTGGAGGTGGCTGCATTTCATGTCACAGCAATGCATAAATCGACCCCCCTAACATCTGAGCACAATGTTTTATTTATACATTGAATTGTGATTTTTTATCAAAGACTGGCGTAAGTTTTCTATGTATCAACGTAGTCCATCTATCTTTGTATCCACAGACGTTGTATGATGCTGCTGTAACACTCCTTCACGTGTATTTATACTGTTTGTATATGATAAGGCAAGCAGAGTAATGTAGTGGAATTAATGAAATCTATTCAGTCCTGTATTATCTTCACCAAAATTGCATCCAGTTAATGTATAGTTATTGGGAGTTCTGTTACTACAATATTCTACAATATTTAGATATTTCATCTTTATGTATGCCATCATTTACTCTACCTCTTGCATTTTTTATATGCTGAGAAGCTTGCTGTTTAATGTGATGGCGATCATCAGAGACCATTGCAATAAGAATTTGATCTCGATAAGCAAAGCAACCATTGTTCTAAATAAATTTTCTTTTAGCATTTGTTTTATGCCGTTTTCTGTGATGTTTAGTAGCCGAGTAATTTCCCATAAGTTTTTAGATCCATTTGGTGTAAACTATCCTGCGGCATAAACTTGGATTACATACTTTGTGAATGAACCTACAGGCTCTGACGGTCAAACAGTGCTTATATAAAGGCGAAAATTTTTATTCGCCTATGTGAGACATCTTGCGTAGGACATGTTTCTTGGGTTCCTATTTGCTAGTCCTTCTGAGCAATATATTGATGAAATAACTTTGCAAATGCTTAGCAGGTATTTCTGATCTGTGCTGAGTACCCTTTTCTCGATTTCAGGAAATAATGTTTCAAAATTTGTCTCTATGGCTTCAAAAATTGAAATAAGAAGGGAAAGGCAGGTGGACAAAGATTTTCCTATTGGTCCGGCGAATCCGTATGGGTTAGAATCTAATTTTTGTAAATGATCTTGTCTAATAAATGATGCAGAGGAAATTCACTGGACTCTGAGGTGGCATATGATCCATTGTAATGGTTCATTCTAAACATGTCCCATGCAGACTGGATGGCAACGGTGAACAGAATTCTCCGCCTTTAAATGAGCACTCACTTCCCATCAGAGTCTCTATGTTCATTCAAAAAGTACTATGCAATCCAAATTTGGCCCCAGGATGGTTTACCATCAAATATAATCCACACTGAAAGAAGAAATCTAAAATGTCATGGTAAATTATTTGACTACAAAACAACACAGAAAACGGAATAAAACAAATACAAAAAAAGTTATTTAGAACAATGGTTGCTTTGCTTACGCAGAGGAAATTCTAATTTCAATGCTTTCTGACGATCGCCATCACATTAAACAGCTAGCTGCTCAGCCCATAATAGTTGAAAGTTGAGAGTAAATGATGGCATACGCAAATCTGAAATATCGACAATCAACTTTGAAGCGAATAATTATATAAATCAAATTGATTGGAAAATTGTTGTGGTAACAGAACCCCTAATCAATATGCATTTATCGGGTGAAATTTAGGTAAAGATAATAGACGGCTGAATAGATTACATAAATATCATCCCCACTGCATTACATTGTTTGCCTTCTCTTACACAAGCAAAAGAAAAATACGTGAAGTAGATCACAGCAGCAGCATCCAAAGTCTGTGGATACAAAAAAGAGATGGACTAGGTTGATACATTTAAAACTTATGCCATTATTTGATAAAAAATCACAATTCAAAGTATAAATAAAACATTGTGTTCCGATGGTAGCGTGGTCGAGATAGATGTCCTGGGAAGATTTGAAAGCAACTAGGTAAGAGCTATATTCTAAATATCAATTCGTTGAATGACACAACAAAGTTTCAACGTCCCTTTTTACCGAAAGTTGTCAATTTTGCTCCAGTTATACTGAATAAATATATCATTTTATCGTTTAAATATGTTAAGTCGTTCATAACAAAGGTTTAAATAGCACTTTTAAATAATAACCATGTCCATAGGAATTTTTTAATTTTTTTGAAAAAAATGTCAAATTTTACCCAAAATTTTGACTTTTGGACCAAAAGCGCAGACTCAAGCCATTTTTTTTCAGCGGTAAAATTTCACGCACTTGATGTACTAGTATAAAGGCAACTTTTGGCACCTACCCGTTTTTGATTTTTAAAAAATAATTTTTTTCGCTCCACCCTACTCCTCACCTTGTAAAATTCATGAATTACTGTTAGCATTAACGCTATATTTAATAAACGGATGACATCCCTTATCTAAAGTTACCTTTAAAGTAATGTGATTTTTAATTTACGGCTGTAGTGAGTAGACATAAGTTGATACTGAAAAAGGAGATTAATGTTCAGGTGGTAGCAATGTAAAGGTGGTAGCTGAAGTATAAAGAAAGACCGCCCACTGCAGGTCTGGGTCTTAACTGGAATGCAGTTGGGTATAAGAAAATTTATAAGATGTTTTAAAGTAGCTGGAAGGCATTAAAACTATGTTAAAGAAAATTGAAATAGAATAGGATAGTTTTTAAAGAAGCTGCAACAAAGGCCCCAAGAAGACTATTAATATTCAAATTTGGTGGTAGCTGAAATCTGCAAATTTTTTTGGTCGTTCATGTAGTAGCTGGAGAACCTAAGAAGTTGTTTGAAAAAAAAGTTCGTGAATCAGACCATTTTTAAGGGAGCTATAACAGGGGGCCCACAAGAGCCAACTGATTGTTCAGAGCAAGGCCCTAACATGAAAACATGTTTAATTGTTTTAGTCCTTAGTGTTTTAGACCTTCAATAAGTCAAATTTAATCATAGGGTATGAAATAATCATTAGAATAATATTTTAAAGAAATGCGCAAAAATGGATTAAATGCTTTAAAAGGACCCTGGAGCAGCAATAAAAGTATGAGGGTGTTGGTCTAGGGTAGGATAACTGTGGCCCGCGAACTTCACTAATTTATAACTAGAAATAATTACAATTTTTGTCCATAGGTCGCAGGAATAAATCATGAATTTCGTCAATTTGCCACGAGAAAATTGGAATTTTCGTCAGTCAGTTAAGAATTGCGAATTTCGTTGATCGGGTGCGGGAAAATTTTGTCGATGAGGCTCGGAAAAATCGCGAATATGATTAATCGTACACAAAAAATCGCGAATTTCGTTGGTCAGGAACGGAAAATTGCGTATTTCGTTGATGATGTGTGGAAAAATTGCAAATTTTGTCGATGATCCGCGGAAGAATTGCAAGTTTTGTTGGTCGTCTGCGGCAAAATCTTGAATTTCATCAGTCGCGAGAAGAAGTCACGAATTTCGTCGATTTGCCGCGGGAAAAATTAGCAAATTTCGTCACTCAGTTAGGAATCACGAAGGTCGTTGATCGGGTGAGGGAAAATCAAGAAATTTGTCGCTTACTAGCGGAAAAATATCAAAATTCGTCGATCGGCTCTGGAAAAATTGCGTGTTTCATCTGCTTATTGCGAATTTCGTCAATTTAAAGCGGAAAATTTGCAAATTTTGTCAGAATCAGTTACGAATCGCGAATTTCGTTGATCGAGTTCGGAAAAATTGGAAACTTCTTCCATCAGGTGTGGAAAAATCGCTAATTTCGTCGATCATTCGCGGGAAGATCGAAAATTACATCGGTCGGGCGCTAAAAAAACCGCGAATTTCGTTGCTCTGGTACAATATCGCGAATTTTGTCAATCAGGCGCAGAAAAATCTCAAATTTCGTTGATAAGTGACGGAAAAATCGCGACTTTTATCAATAGTGCGCAAAATAATTGAAAATTTTGTTGATCGGCAGCGGACAAATCGATAGTTTCGTCAGTTTATCGCGAGAAAACGCGAATTTCGTCAACTTGCCACTGGAAAAAAATGCAAATATCGTCAGTTAAGAATCACGAATTTCGTCGATCATTGTCGGAAAAATCGCAAATTTTGTCGATCGGGCACTGAACAATTGCGAGTTTTGTGCGAACAAATCGCAAGTTTCGTTGATGGGCTCCTCCTGTCCTCTTTATTCATAAAGTTCACATTTTTTTTGGCACTAGATACTTTCATGCCTATGTTTGTTTTTTAGCACTTTTAATAAAAGGAAATTTACTCCCCCGAATAAAGTCAAGGAATATTATCACTACTTCTAAATAATCCTGGCTATATCTCTGTTATATATACAAACGTAAACTGTTGATATATTCTTGCCAACTAAATTGGATATGTTGACTGGGTAGGGGGACATAGAGGGGCAAAAATCCCCCCCTATGAAACCTTATTTTTTATCTGATTATAGGCCACAGATCACCTCCCCGAAATAGATTACTCAACTCATGTGGCTCTCAACAACCCAGAAATTTTTGAAAGTGGCCCTTCGCTTAAAAAGGTTGCGCACCCCTAGTCTAGAGGGAGAGTCCGAGACTCAATTTTAAAATTATGCTATGAGAAGGCGAGAAAATTAGGGTGTAAAAAATGCAAAGAATACAAAAAGTTCAAGGGGCCCCAGATCGGGCCTACAGGACCCTAAGGTGCGCCAGGATTTTAACTGGAATACAGAAACTGGAGAATAAGAAAATGGAAAAATGGTTCCAAAAATGAAGATCGGATTAAGAGTGGCAATTTATTAATAATTTATGGTGCAAAAGCTTCAAGAGGCCTAATACCGGGTCCCAAGGGTGAAGGGACTTGAGTGGCATGTAGTTTAGTATAAATACACTTTTTAGTAGTTTTTAATGTAATCTGAGGACGCTAGAACTATGGTAAAAAAAACTGCAAGGAATTCGGATCATTTTAAGAGAAGATGCAAAAAAGGGTCCCAAGAAGATGATTTATATTCAAATTTGGTGGTAGCTGAAGTCTGAAATATTTTTTTGTCGTACATGTAATAGCTGGAGAACCTAAGATGTTGTTAGAAAAAAAAAGCTAGTGAATCGGACTATTTTAAAGGGAGCCCAAAAGGGCCCCCAAAAGTAGCCAACTGATAGTTGAGAACAGGGCCCTAACATGAAAAAATATTACAACATTTTAGTACTTAGCGTTTTAGATCATTGATTTTTCGAGATTAAGCATAGGGTATGAATTAATCATTAGAACATAATTTAAAAGAAATGTGCAAAAAATTTGGGTAATGCTTAAAAAAGGGCCCTGGGGAAACCATAATAATATGTGAGTGTTGGTCTAAGGAGAAGAGTATAAGACTCAACTTTAAAATTACGCACGGCAAAGGTGAGATAATTAGGGTGTGAAAAACTCATGGCACACAAAAAATTTAAGGGTCCCTGGTGCGGGCCCTACGGGACCCTGGACGGTCCCATGGTCTTAACTAGAATGTAGAAACGGAAGAATAACTAAATGGAGAAAGTATCCTAAAAATGCAGATTGGATAAAAAGGAATCAATTTATTAACAATTTAGTGCACTAAAACTTCAAGGGACCCTGTACCGGGCCTCTTGCAATGGTGCCAGCGTCTTAACTGAAATGTAGAAATGGGCAGAAACTGAAAGGAAAATTCACCACAAAAGCGAAAAAGATCGATAGAAAAGAAGCATGTTATTAACAATTTAGTGCACTACAACTTCAAGGGGCCCTGTATTGGGCCCCTTGCAAGGACGCCAGGGTCTTAAGTGAAATGTAGAAATGGGACAGAAACTGAAAGGATAATTCATCCCAAAAACGAAGAAGATCGGATAGAAAAGTGGGATTATTTATTACAATTTAGTGGACTAAAGCTTCAAGGAGCCCTGTACAGGGCCCCTTGCGAGGGTGCCAGGGTCTAAACTGAAATGTTGAAATGGGCAGAAACTGAAAGGAGAATTCACCCCATAAACGATGAAGATCGTATAGAAAAGAGGCATGTTATTAACAATTTAGTGCATAAAAACTTGAATGGGCCCAGGGGCACTGGCCCTTAAAAAATTAAAACTCTGAGCCTCAGGTGCATCAGGACCTGTCTTAGGTTATTCACATCTAAATTTTTAGACTTCTATGTGCCGTAGTTATGCTAGCCTTCGCACACAGGCAGACAAGCAGACAGACAGAGCAATTTGATCTTTTATTAGTATAGATATGCTAAGCTTATTTTTTAAGATTAACTGAAAAGAGACCCAATTCCCAGTCAAACGATTGTTTTCTTTTGACAAAAACGTATGATGTATTCCTTTTTTCCCATTGCCAACTGTACACATAGTGTCTTCAAATTAGTTGTGTTAAAAGAATGATTTATTGAATGGAATTGACAGGGAAAAAATTAAAGTACATATTGTTGTAAGATAGAAAAAATAGTTCAAGTATACCATTATCACAATTGTTCGACGCGTCTTCCTTTCGTGACTCTGAAAATGTCGCATCGGTAAATCATTTCTTGTCACAGATTTGTCAGCATGTTTCCGTCGATTAAATTAATTGCAGATTCTTGATTTTAGTTCATGCAAGAAGTGGCGGCTTGTACACTTGATCCTTTAAAAACTCCATACACCGAAATCAAGCGGTGAAACGTCTTGTGATCATGGTGGCCATTAAATAACACCTCTGCTCGCTAAGAGATAGTGTCTGTTATGGCACCTAACGCTATTTAAGAATAAACTTTGGCAATATTACTACTTGTCTGACTTTCAACTATTTAATTTCATTTAACATTTCGGAAGTTCTTAATTTACGAAACTGCCAAACTAATTTGTAGACACGCTGTATTTAGTGTTCAAGTAGTTCTCTTCTAATCATGGAGTACCCCGATGTATCAATTACTATCATCATGGGGATCCTGCAGATTTTGGTCGAGCATGGAAGTCAATATCAGTGGAGTCTTTTATTTTTTTCTATCAATCCAATTATCCAACAATCCGTTCATAACCCGATGATTTTTTTACACTGAGTTTCTGTCTGTTAGGGGCATCCCACACTAAGGCGACACATAAGTCATGTCGCTTGAATTCGCTGGAAAAACTGGTTTAGAACAGGTTTGGAACAATTTCATTCTTTGTTTCGACCGGTTTTGGCGCTACATGTTGCGGCTACATGTCGCTTGTCGTCTCGGTGTGGGATGCGCCTTATTGTTCCTTTCCAGAATTATCTGCCTCCATATTTTTCTACCCTGTTGATCAGATAGATCCCTAGCGATTGCGGTTACCGAAGCTCATTACAGACGTGGTTACTATGTGTGGCGTTTCAGACGTTAAAGTAACAGCTTAGCTTCATTTATAATCTGAAAAATACCTTGTATCTCTTATCATACACACAAAACCAAGATGTTCACTCCAACCTTCATACAGGTGCCACAGGGAGTTCTTACCTTTTCAGTAAAAATAATTGTGCTAGCTACGCTCGTTTTCCTTAAATACAAACCCATTCATCAACAGTACTTGAAACCATCGAAGGTTTCATTATTTTGTTCAGCACCTGCATTTTTTACTATTAAAATCATTAC
This sequence comes from Maratus speciosus, assembly GCA_963932465.1. NCBI lineage: Eukaryota > Metazoa > Arthropoda > Arachnida > Araneae > Salticidae > Maratus > Maratus speciosus. The sequence goes on from OZ010789.1 coordinate 196,526,096, forward strand.
TACGTTATCATGTTTAGTGCTGTTAACTTTTATTTTGATGTATTTCTTTTCAATTTTTTTTTCAATTTCACATATTTCAAACATTAATATCTCCAATGTTCAAAATACTGTGAGGCGTAGGACGAAAATTACACAAAGAAATAAAATCTCGTAATTAAATTTTGTCAGGATAAAATTTTCTACCTATCGAAATACTTTATGCCCTTTTAAAACCAAATTAATTACAGTTGCGATACGTTAGATATTTTGAAATTTTTGAAAAATTCTTGGTGCTCGTTGGGAACCAAGCCACGTCAGAGCAAAAAGTTTTTATTTATTTTTCAAACATATTAAGAGTATAAACATTGAAAGGCTCGCAATAAATTAACTTTGATTTTTAATCTATTCAAATTTCTAAAATATTTAAGATGTTAATAAGTAGACTCAAAATTTGCAATTTAGATAGTTTCTTCATTTAAAAATAGTAGTAAACTTTTCATACATTCTTTTTGCTACCATAAAAATATGTAAAATTAATTGAATAGATTACCTGAAGAATTTATTAACTAAGGTTTAAATTATATACTAAAACGACGTTATGTAACTAAATTTTCTTAAATAATCTCAAATTTTTCATAATGAAATTGCTTTTCGCAATGTAACGAAAGTATATATTTTTTTTATTTTCCGTAGTTATCTAATTGAATCACAGTATTTATTCAAAGGTTTATTTAATAAACTGGAATATTTACTCGAAATGCAATTTAAATTTTTGAATAAAACTTTCCCCCAATAAATCACCTGTTTAAAGATGTTTTGTAATTTACGCGTAAAGTAAAATCGTTCATATG